>JANAVB010025118.1:0-147522 GCA_029216955.1 Iris pallida
AACCCTGTCTAAGGTAACTCTGGAGAGTGTCGCTAGCCTTGAACGGATGCAAATCCTCATTTAGCATGACATCTTCATGATCATGTTGCTCCATCAGATATTGCTTGTCGCTCTGATAGAAGGGTTCAAAGAAACGAGGAGCACAGGCTTGACCTTCAAGTGGCTTGTCCTTCCGTGCATGACCCAAGAAGAGATATGGCATCCACTTGGTGGTATAACAAGTACCTGCAGTGGCGCTTTTGTAGTAGAGCGAGCAGATCTTATAGTGACAAAATAATTCTTGGAAGATGGCGATCATTTGAGTGTTCTCCTCTGCCATAGCATCCAATTCGTCATTTGTAGGCACATACTCTTTGTATGGATTATCGCCCATTGGTAGGTGAGAGAGATATTCCATCTCATGAAGAGCAAATCCCATTTCTTCATGGGGAGTCATGAAAGTCCCAGTGCTTTCATTATACCTCTCTACTAGAGCCAAGAACATATGAGCGTTCAGGCGAATGCCATATACTGTAGTCCAGATGGCATTGTAGAGACCCAGATCGAGGAGCTTGTCCTTGAATTGATCCAAAATCCAAATAGACAAGCTGCTCCAGTGCTTCATATCTGGGTTAACCAGACCTGTCATACACATAGCGCGGTCTGGATATCTTTCTTCAGCTTTTGTAAATGTATTTGCAAAAATGGGTATTTTGATCGGAAGGAGCAGGGAGGAATCCTCGGGAGGGATGCATCTTGGCTTCAAACCTCTTAAATGTGTACTATACTTTTCAGAAGTACTGTAAAAGAGGTCCCTATACTTCGGACCCATTCTGTAACAGATTTTTTTGACTTTCACCTGCTGAATGTGAGTCAGATCCCATGACATTCTTCGGGGATAGCTGGCAAAAGCATATTGGGATAATGCCATAGACCTTGATATTTCCGTAAGGTATATGACTTTATCCTCATTTGTGAAAATTCTTCCATCTTTTATGGTCTTAGGCTGGAAGGTCTTCTTGATGGCATTCCTGAATAGAAAGGCAGGTTTCTTGTGGACCACAGTATCCAGACTTTCAAGAGGCTCCCCGTTCATTAAGCTCAGCAAGGTTTGGTTCTCTTGAGCTATAAGCATGGTTCTTCGTGCTTCAGGACCGTCGTACTGGAGGAATGTGACATGAGACAAATTCTTCTTGTACTCCAAGATATTGAATGCTGAAGCAAATCTTTCAGCATTAGGGTCTTCTCTGAGATCAACTGCAAATAAATACATGAATAAAATTTTTTTAGAAGCAACAAGAGTGTGCAACTTTATAAAGAGCAAAACATTTAAGTTGTACAAACTATTAAGTTGCACAAACATCTTAGGTTGCGCCAACAATTAAGTTACACAAAATCTTGAGTTGCACAACATTTTGAGTTGCACAACATCTTAGGTTGCGCAACAATTAAGTTGCGCAACATTCTGAGTTGCACGACAACCTGAGTTGCGCAACATATTGTGTTGTACGAAACTTAAGTTGCGCAACATCTCAGGTTGCGCCACATACTGGATTGCGCCTCAACTTAGTTATGCAACATTTTTGATTGCATAAAAAACTAAGTTGCGCAACAGCATGCGCAACACGGTTCGTAAGAACGAACAGTGCTCAAATAAAGCAACCACACCCTAAGAAGGGGTGGCACAAAGTTCGTAATGTGCCAAATACTCTAAAAAGAGGGGCGCAAGTCAATTTCATCCTCCATAAGTTCAATTAGTTCGACTTTGATCACCTTCCAGAGCAGGGTTTGCTGTCTCTCGTCGAGAAGAGGGCAGCGCATATTGTGGCACGCGAGTCGACGGACCACGAGTCGAAGGAGCGGCGACGCCCTTCCTTTTGTCGGCGACGGTCTTCTTAGGGGCCATGTCGACGAGAGAATAGTCGGAGAAGAAGGTTGCAAGGATTCAAAGAAGATTAAAAACAAATGTAAAGAGTTACAATCGGCTAAAGAAGGTTATTTATAACCTTAAAAAAGATAGAATCCTAACAGTCACCTTAAGTTGTGCATAAAAAATCGTAACAACTTGCAACAGACTGCGCGAGATAGGCGCAACTTGACTCAGTCATTGTCATAATTCAAAGTATTTCAAAGTTTTATAAAATTTCAAAATTCAAAAACTTTGAAGGGGGTCTTGTAGAGCCTAAAAATCAAGTTGTGCCATGTTTTTACTACCCAGCAATCAAGTTGCGCCCCAGAAATCAAGTTGCGCCACTGTTTTGAAGCTTAAAGGATCAAACTGCGCCACTGATTAGGTTGCGCCTGACAACAGACTGTGCCCAAATCATATTGTGCCCAAGCCTACGTGGCGTCTGACAATAATTGCCTTCATTGCTTGACAGCACTGACAGCTGACAGCATTCTAAACGAAGAAAATCTTTTCGAATTCCTCAAAGCGTGCCGTTCGAGACGATTTGATTGACAGCTATCCTGTATACCCTGCAAGTTGCGCCTAGGCACAATCTGAATAAATTATTCTCATACATTCAAAAGCTGCCACGTGCCTATGTACTGAGTTGGGTCTAGGCGCAACCCAATCAGGCGCAGTTTGACTTGTTGACTGAAGCTCGCACAACCTGATAAAGTTAAGACAACTTACATTCTAAAGTAGGATAACGTGGCGCACATGCCACTAATCTCTCAAAACGTGTCCACTACTCTGTACATGACCATGCGCATCTCAATCACATGATACCATGTGTCTAAATACAGTTAGTACACGATTGTGTAACTGAATTGAAGTTGGCGCTACATAAGGTTGGTGCAACCCAAAGTGGCGCAGTCCAGCCTCGTGCACATCAGAATAACTGCTAAAACAATTATTTTCAGAATTCTATAAATAGAGTTTCCAATCATTATCAAAGCATCAGAGAGATCAGGAACTCTTGCAAAAATGTTGTGCATTCTCCAGAGGCTCGTGTCTTCGATATCACATCGTCCAAGGGATAAAGTGATCGTCTTTTGATCAGATTCATATAGTTGTACTTTCCCAGAAATTAATTATACTCTTGTACACTTTTCTTAGTTTGTAATCAAACTTTTATTTTTGCAAACAATGACTTCGAGAAAGGAATTGAAGCTTAATAATATTTTGTATGTACCTGATATTCAGAAGAATCTGATTTTCAGATCTATGTTAAGCAAACATGGGTTTAAATTAATATTTGAATCTGACAATTTTGTACTCACCAAGGGTAGAATTTATGTAGGAAAGGGTTACCTGAAGGAGGGCCTCTTCAAATAAATGTAGTGACTGTTATGCCTAATAAGTTGATTAATTCTTCTTATATTATTGTGTCCTGTCACGACCCGCACCCTAGAGTAAGGGCACGAGACGTGGGTACGTCCAGCCTACGCCGCAGTGTCGGCGGTAGAACGCTGTCCTAGGTCACAACATCTAGCAATGTAATATCTAAACAGTTTATACTCCCCGAATGGGGGTAACAAAACAATAGAAACTCAATCACAACTAAGGAAGATATAGCACGATATGAACAGAACTCAAGGAAATGAAATAGATAAAACAGTAGTCTAAGATAATCCCAGCAGTACAAGTCTCAGATAAAAAAATATATACAGAACTGATCTCCACATAAAAGTCTAACTAGAACAAGTCTCCAGACTACAAAGATAATAAACTATCTAGACTAGTCTAAACAGTCGGGGGAAGGTCCTCAGCTACTACTGGATCCTCCAGAGGGTCCAGCTCACAAGTGTCGTCTAGGGCTGCCCCGTAGTAGGTGTCCAGGCAAGCCTCCTCCTCGTCCTCTGTAATATTTTCAACAGGTCCAGTCAGGACAGGAGCGAGCACAGTACATCTCAACAGATCATAGCAGGTTAGAAAATAAAGACATGCAGTAAAGTAAGATACGGGTACTGAAGAAGTGCAGTATTTAAACAGAGAGAGAACTGTAATAGAAATATCTACTATACATAGAGAGCTAGCAGTGACTAGTGAATCAGAGTACAATGTGAACATGTAAATGGCATAGGAGATTCTGATGCTACACTATGGAAAAGATTCTGATACTACACTACTTGGATATTATTCACATGTCCATTTATACTCCCCCGTACCCCCAATCGATACACAAGGATCCGGCCAGGTTATGTTATATGATGCTATGTAACAGACCCCGAAGGTGATAGACCCCGAAGGTGATGAACCCCGAAGGTGATACATAGTAGTCCTATAAATGGGATAAGGATTCTAGGAAGACTCTACGATCATAAGAGTATATGTCGTAAGTGATCAAAGAACCAATGAAGCATATGATACGTCATGTAAGTGAAACGCACAGAACATGTAGTACCGGATGCTCCCTAAGGATAACATCTCGAGAAAGGATCCATATAGTACCAATCCGTGTGACCATCGTGACAGTACAAGTAAAGTAATCTACTGCAGGAAATAATTCTAAGCAAGATATGAAATGATCAGAGAATGTACTCGCCTGTAACTGAGTGTCCGGTATGAAACGTACTGTCCAAGGAGTGGTGTCTGGCTCCTAAACAGAACAGCACAAGTCACAACAAGTCCAGAATAGTAACAAAGAGTCCTACTATGCATTCTACATGATTCTAGGTCAATTTAGGCCAAAGTCAACTCTTGGTCAACTTTGGTCAACCCTGGAAGTCAAACTAGGTCAAACAATTCTAGTTGAGTCTAAACTAGGCCTAACTAGTCCATATTAGTCTAACAATGCTAAACTAGCCTATGCTAACATACCAAGTCCTTACAACTTATATAACACAAGTCAACAATCATCACACAACCTATATGGCATCTAGGCCTACACATGGCAACACATAATATATATATATATATACACAAGCATATATAGGAATCCTATATAGCAACTCAAAATAGAAGTACATAGACACATGAAAGAGGAAGAGAGCCTACTAGTGCAGGTGTGTGAAACAAGGGTGTACTAGACAGTATATAAAGCTACTTGAATAATAGAGAAATCAGTGATCATTTGGTGTATGTGTAATCAATAATTAAGAGACAATGTGGCAGTGAATAGGTTGTATGTGCAAACTAACAGTGCAGGAAATAAGGCAGTGTGTATGCCAAAAATACAGGAAGGTACAGGAAATTAGTTCCAGGGTGTAACTGTGAAGAGCAAAGTGCAGGTGTCATGTGTGTTGAAACATGGATTGTGGTCAGTCCAATATTTGTGAGTGAGTGAGATGTAAGACATGCCTCAGTAGTATACATAAGGTTTATAGGTGAACCTATCTATCATAGCTCAACTCATGTTAACAGCTAACATGTTAGGTAATAAATCCTAAATTCTCAGTGAAAGGAGGGTGATAAAACTGGGCAACTAGCAGTGAACCAACAGTTCCCTGTGTTTAGTTGTGCAGGAAGCACAAAATTAGAGAAGAAATGAAAGGTGTACACTAGTCTACAAATGCAGGAAATAATGTAATGTCAACAGTGAATTCAAAACAGGAAATAACACACAAACAGTGAATGAACTTAACTCAGGGAAACAGTGAAGGAACAACATTCTAATCTCAGATTGACATTTAACTAAACAGTCCCTCTACACAAACACCCAGAATTCAGCCCCTACACATCTCCATTTCAAACCAAATTGACATGGCCTTAGCCAACACATAGGTAAATATGTTAGGGGCTTAATATCATGCAACAACAGTGTTTTAATAAGGTAAAATGATTGCCAAAGTTCAAATTCACCAAAAGTCTGAACTGGAAATATACAGTGAATAACATTTGTTCATAAAATAGGAAAAGAGGAAAAATGATAATCAAAGTTGGTTTTAAATACATAACAATGATTTGTAACATAAAAACACAATGCACAAGTGTCCCACAAGTGATTTGTGTCCACATTTGTGGACATAGACGTGTCCAGAAGAAGGATACACAAGCAGTGCACTGAGACTTGGACAGTCTCGTGCAGGGGTGCACGCGTGTCGTGCACCCGACACGACGCAATAGAGGACTCGTGGTCACCAAGGTAGGTTCACCTATAGTGTGGCCTCGTGTCCAAGTGTCTGCACCAAGACAAAACGTGTCGTGTCCAAAGAAATCAAGCCGTGTCAGTGGCAAATAATACAGTGCACAGACCCAGTGTCAAATCAGTGCACAATACAAAACTCCCAAACCAGAGCACAAAATCCAATGAAAATTGGGGGAGGATGGTGTCAGTGGATGCCCCAACATCCTCCCAAAAGATGGTGTCCAGAAGAGCTGTGTCGTGTCCACAGTGGCCCCCGAAATGCAGGGGAAAACACTGTAGCCGCGCGCGGGCTAGTGCGGCGCGTGTCCAGACAATGAATCCGATACAAAACGACACAATAAGCATCACAGAAGATTAGGGACCAATAAACCATGATAAATCTATATTTCCTATTTAAAAACATTGAACAAATGAGATCGAAATGCCCTTTGTGGCATTTCGACAAACACCTAGGTACCTCCCTCTAATACGTGTCCAAATGGACACGAAACTTATGAAACCCGACACGACACCTATACAGACACTTAGGGGACTCCTAGGGCTTCCTAATCATGAAGACAAATCGAAATTTCATGGAGTATGGAGAAAGTTACCTATGCTTGAACTTTCCAAGAAAATCCCCTTTCAATAGCTCTTCTCTTGATGTCCCAAATCCTCCAAATTAACTCCAAACTGAATCAAACATTCATAGCAGCAAGAAAACCATCATTAGAAACTATTGCAACAGATTCTAGGATTTTAGGACCTATATTGGAATTAATATGGATTTTTCTATGCAAGAACTCACCTCTTTCCAAACTTGAGCTATTCTTCTAAGGAGGGAGGCTAGCCCTAAAACTAGGAGGATATTTATAATGGGGAAGTCCCTATATGGATAAGGTGGCCGGCCACTTGGCATTAGGATAGGGTTGAGTCCAAGTATAAGGCTTGAGCTAAGTTACAATTAGTTAAGGTTGAACCTAATCAATGTTCTAAACCATAAGTCATGGCTCATGACTTTCTAACCTATTGCTAATTTGACTAAACCAAGTCTTAGGATAGGTTTGACTAGAGTCACTTGACCTTAACCATGGCCCACTAACTAGGGTTAGTTTCTAGGTAGGTCTACTAGTCAACACTTAGTCAAAAGTCAACCTAGTCAAACAATTTCAATAAATTCCCAAAAATTCTAATTAATTCTAATAAATTCAAAAATACCCCAAAATGACAAAAATACCCTCACACTAGAAATGTGGTGGTGACAAATCTATCTTCCTTAAAAGAATTTCGTCCTCGAAATTGAAAGGCGAATGCAACTGATGAGAAGGATATAAAGCATACCTCAAGGTCCAAAAAGATAAGGGTACCGCTCGCGCATCTCATCCTCCCGCTCCCAGGTAGACTCTCCTGGAGAATGATGCCTCCATGCGACGCGTACCAAGGGTATCACCTGGTTCCTCAGTACCTTCTCCCGTCGATCCAGAATCTCCACGGGCTGCTCTGGATAGCTGAGAGAAGGCCCAACCTCTATCTCCGAATGATCGAGCACATGGCTAGGGTCAGCCACATACCGTCTCAACTGTGATACATGGAATACGTTGTGGACCCCCACAAGTGCAGGCGGCAAGTCTAGCCTGTAAGCCATGTCACCGACTCTCCCGCTGATAACGAAAGGGCCGATGAAACGCGGGCTAAGCTTCCCGCCTCCACCAAAACGTATCGTACCACGAGTCGGAGATATCCTCAAGAAAACCTGGTCTCCGACCTAATCACAAGCAAGGTCTCAATTAATAAATAACAACATGAACAAAAATTCAAAACAACAACCTAAATCTAATCCTACTCTAATCTGTACCTCAAACTCCAAGGGCCTCCGGTGGCTATCGGCCCAGTGCCGATGTCTGTCCTGCGCTACGCGAAGTCTGTCCCTGATAAGCTTCACCTTCTCGGCCGCATCCACAATCATCTCTGGCCCCAGCAAAGCTCGCTCACCAACATCATCCCAGGATAAGGGTGTACGGCACCTACGCCCGTACAGAGCCTCGAAAGGTGACATCTCGATGCTGGCCTGGAAACTATTGTTATAGGCAAACTCCACCAAATGAAGATGATCCTCCCAGGAACCTCCAAAGTCCAGGACGCACGTCCGCAGCATATCCTCAAGGGTCTGAATAGTCCGCTCCGACTGTCCGTCCGTCTGGGGGTGGTACGCAGTACTGAACTTGAGCTGAGTGCCCAAACTGGTCTGCAGACTCCTCCAGAAATGGGAAGTAAAACGGCTATCCCGATCTGAGACGATGCTGACCGAAACTCCGTGGATCCTGACTATCTGCCGCATATATAACTCTGCCAGTCTCTCTGTAGACGTGCCCACCTTGAATGGCAAGAAATGGGCCGATTTGGTCAACCTATCCACGATGACCCAAATCGCATCTTTCCCTCCTGGGGTACGCGGCAATCCTGATATAAAGTCCATAGTAATATGCTCCCATTTCCACTCGGGAATGGGCAGCGGCTGCAACAATCCACCGGGCCTCTGTCTCTCTGCCTTGACCTGCTGACAGACCAAGCATCTAGCTACAAACTGGGACACCTCCCGCTTCATTCTTGACCACCATACATGCTCCCGCAGATCTCGGTACATCTTATTGGCACCCGGGTGTATAGAGTACTGAGATCTGTGGGCCTCCTGCATAATCTGCTCTCTGAGCTCCCCGCTAGGCACACATAATCTGGCACCGTGCCTCAGGGCACCGTCCTCTGCAAGTGAAAACTCAGGATCCCCCAATCCTATACTGATCTGCTCTCTGATACTCTGAAAAGCCACATCCTGAAACTGGGCCGCCTTGATCCTGTCCACCAAGTCTGACTGAATCTGTATCCCCCATAGCTGCATCTGTACCCCAGGCACGATCACCTCAATCCCTAGGCTCTCCAAGTCGGCAAGCAAATGCCGATCCATGGTCAAACACATGGCCGTCGGATACCTACTCAAGGCATCGGCAACCACGTTGGCCTTCCCGGGATGATACTGCAGTGCAATGTCGAAGTCCTTCATCAACTCCAACCATCTGCGCTGTCTCATGTTCAACTCCTTCTGAGTGAACACATACTTTAGGCTCTTGTGATCTGTGAAGATCTCCACCCGCTCACCATACAGATAATGCTTCCACAGCTTCAAAGCAAAAATCACAGCTGCCAGCTCCAGGTCGTGGGTAGGGTAATTCTTCTCATGGGGACGTAACTGCCTGGAAGCATAGGCAATTACCTTCCCGTGCTGCTGCAACACACAACCCAGCCCCTTCCCTGAAGCATCACTATAAATAGTGAATCCACCTGATCCTGAAGGCAACGTCAGAATCGGAGCTGTCGTCAGCCGCTTCTTCAACTCATCAAAAGCCGCCTGACACTCCTCTGACCATACATACTCAGTATCCTTCCGGGTCAACCGTGTCAACGGCTCTGCAACCCGGGAGAAGTCCTGCACAAATCTCCGGTAGTAACCTGCCAGCCCCAGGAAGCTCCTGATCTCTGCAACTGAAGTCGGCGCGGCCCACGCCTCAACTGCCACAATCTTCTTGGGGTCAACTGAGATACCATCTCCAGTCACTACGTGCCCCAAGAAATCCACCCGGTCCAAGAAAAACTCATACTTGGAGAGTTTTCCATAAAGCTGCTCCTTCCTGAGAATCTCCAGCACTATCCGCAGATGCTCCTCATGCTCCTCCTCAGTCTTGGAATATATCAGGATATCATCAATAAACACTACTACAAACTGATCCAGATACTGATGGAACACCTTGTTCATCTGGTTCATAAATACTGCGGGTGCATTGGTTAGCCCAAATGGCATAACCAAAAACTCGAACTGTCCATACCGCGTCCTGAAAGCGGTCTTGGGGATATCCTCCCCCTTCACCTTCACCTGGTGATATCCCGACCTCAGATCAATCTTGGAAAATACCCGGGCTCCGCTCAACTGGTCAAACAGATCGTCGATCCGCGGCAGTGGGTATTTGTTCTTGATCGTGAGGTTGTTGAGTGCCCTATAGTCAATACACATGCGTACTGACCCATCCTTCTTCGGCACGAACAACACTGGTGCACCCCATGGCGACGAACTCGAACGGATGAAGCCCTTGTCCTGTAGCTCATCCACTTGCTTCTTCAGCTCCACCAGCTCGCTGTTGTTCACCCGATAGACATGCTGAGAAATAGGCTCCGCTCCTGGAACCAAGTCTATCGAGAACTCTATGTCCCTGTCTGGTGGCAGTCCCGGCAACTCCTCCGGGAAAACATCCATATACTCTGCTATCAAGAGGTGTGGAATCGTCTGCTCCTCGACCGAGACTCCACAGAAGACTCCGCTGCTCTGCTCTGCCTGACGTCTGGAGTACTCGAACTCTGGCTCCTCCGGCGCTCTGAAGAGAACTCTACCCCCTCTGCAATCGATGCTGGCGTGGTGCCTGCTCAACCAATCCATGCCTAGTACTATATCGTAGTTCGGCAATGGCATTACGAGCAGGCTCACCTCCAACTCACGGCCTCCCAAAACTACTCTCCGACCCTTACAAACATCACTCACGAGGATAATACCACCCCCGGTCATGATCTTGTAAGTCTTAGGCAACGATTCAGCTATGATACCATGTCTAATCGCAAAAGATACTGAAATGAAGCTATGCGATGCACCGGAATCAAACAATGCAAATGCTGGGCTAGAGTCGAGAAGAATCGCACCTGCAATCAGCTCTCCAGTCACCTCTGCATCTCCAGCTGCCATGGCGAAAGCTCGCCCCTGCTGGCCTCCCCTGGCCTGCTGCTGGTGCTGGACGAACCTCTGCTGCTGCGTCGACAGGGCTGGTCCCCGCTGCTGGCCCACTGGTGCTCTGGCTCCACCTCCCTGAGCTGCTCGTCCCATACGGTACTCCCTCATCTGGTGATCTGCTGAGCCACACACTAGGCACAGGCCCAGCCTCTTCCGGCACTCATTGAAGACGTGCCCAGACCTCTTACAGTATCCACAAGTGGTAACCTGCCTCTGGCCCTGCTGGTGCTGCCTCGGCTGCTGCTGGTGCTGAGCTGGCCTCTGCTGGATCGGCTGAGGCTGGAACTGCCTCGGCTGCTGAGACTGAAAGTGGGGCCTCTTGGCCTGGCCCTCGCTGCTGCTACTGCCCCCAACTGGGTCTCTCCCTCTCTTGAGCCTAAGCTCAAGATCATCCTCTGCTAGCAGCGCGCCCGTCAAGATCTCCTCAAAAGTAGCATCTCTGTTCCCCTTGGTCAGGGACTTGACCTCCTTGACCAGACCCTTTCGGAACCTCTGGGCCCTCGCCGTCTCGCTCAGGCCCTCAACAAACCTGCCGAGACGGCCAAACTCCCCCGCATACTCCTCAACTGAGAGGCTCCCTTGGACCAAGCTCTCAAACTGTGTCTCCAAGGCTCTGACTGCCGAGTCTGGGAAGAACTTCTTCCTGAAGAAGCCCCTGAACTGCTCCCAAGTCTGCCCTGGTACTCCCACCCTGGGGTCCGACTGATACCAGGTGCGAGCAAGATCTCGCATCCGGCTAGCTGCGGCCTCGATCTAAAGGTCTGCCGGAATCCTGGCCAAGCGAAAAATCTCCTCCATATGCTCGATCCATTCATCGGCATATATGATCCCCTCAGTCCCCATGAAATCCCTGGGACTCATCTTCTGGAACTGCTCGATCCCCGGTGTCCTCTGCTGCTGCACCACCGGTCGAGCTGCGGCTGTCGTGACAGCCAACTCCATGCCTCGGTCCTGCCGAGCCTGCTGGCGGTCCATGAACTGCTGAAAATAAGCGAACATCTGAGCGGCGTCCACATGTCCTGGAGGCGGTGGTGGATGGAAAGGATCCTCTGGATAGACCGGGTCCTGCCTCCCAGTCGGTGGATGCATATCCCCTGCTGCGGCTGCCGAGGTCTCAACACGAGCTGAGGTGACAAGAGCTGCAGTCCCCTGGCCTCGCCGTGCTGGCTGAGAGGTAGCAGTCCCCTCTATAGCATCCTCATGGACGGCACGCTGTGAACGAGTCTCTACCATCCTGAAGATAGACAAACAAGAGTATCAATTTCTGAGAAAGAAGCGAAATAACAAAGGCGGACAATCATAATTCAAAGGATTAGCAGACAAAAGAATTTAGATGGCAATAAAAGGAAATTTTCCTAAGGTGATTGAGTATCTTAAAATTAATGTCCTATATCCTATAGCAGGCTGCAGTGATACTCTAGTTCGAGCACCACTACACTTCTAGTCTGGACCTGCATGGGCCACCACTAAAAACGTGTCACGACCCGCACCCTAGAGTAAGGGCACGAGACGTGGGTACGTCCAGCCTACGCCGCAGTGTCGGCGGTAGAACGCTGTCCTAGGTCACAACATCTAGCAATGTAATATCTAAACAGTTTATACTCCCCGAATGGGGGTAACAAAACAATAGAAACTCAATCACAACTAAGGAAGATATAGCACGATATGAACATAACTCAAGGAAATGAAATAGATAAAACAGTAGTCTAAGATAATCCCAGCAGTACAAGTCTCAGATAAAAGAATATATACAGAACTGATCTCCACATAAAAGTCTAACTAGAACAAGTCTCCAGACTACAAAGATAATAAACTATCTAGACTAGTCTAAACAGTCGGGGGAAGGTCCTCAGCTACTACTGGATCCTCCAGAGGGTCCAGCTCACAAGTGTCGTCTAGGGCTGCCCCGTAGTAGGTGTCCAGGCAAGCCTCCTCCTCGTCCTCTGTAATATTTTCAACAGGTCCAGTCAGGACAGGAGCGAGCACAGTACATCTCAACAGATCATAGCAGGTTAGAAAATAAAGACATGCAGTAAAGTAAGATACGGGTACTAAAGAAGTGCAGTATGTAAACAGAGAGAGAACTGTAATAGAAATATCTACTATACATAGAGAGCTAGCAGTGACTAGTGAATCAGAGTACAATGTGAACATGTAAATGGCATAGGAGATTCTGATGCTACACTATGGAAAAGATTCTGATACTACACTACTTGGATATTATTCACATGTCCATTTATACTCCCTCGTATCCCCAATCGATACACAAGGATCCGGCCAGGTTATGTTATATGATGCTATGTAACAGACCCCGAAGGTGATAGACCCCGAAGGTGATGAACCCCGAAGGTGATACATAGTAGTCCCATAAATGGGATAAGGATTCTAGGAAGACTCTACGATCATAAGAGTATATGTCGTAAGTGATCAAAGAACCAATGAAGCATATGATACGTCATGTAAGTGAAACGCACAGAACATGTAGTACCGGATGCTCCCTAAGGATAACATCTCGAGAAAGGATCCATATAGTACCAATCCGTGTGACCATCGTGACAGTACAAGTAAAGTAATCTACTGCAGGAAATAATTCTAAGCAAGATATGAAATGATCAGAGAATGTACTCGCCTGTAACTGAGTGTCCGGTATGAAACGTACTGTCCAAGGAGTGGTGTCTGGCTCCTAAACAGAACAGCACAAGTCACAACAAGTCCAGAATAGTAACAAGGAGTCCTACTATGCATTCTACATGATTTTAGGTCAATTTAGGCCAAAGTCAACTCTTGGTCAACTTTGGTCAACCCTGGAAGTCAAACTAGGTCAAACAATTCTAGTTGAGTCTAAACTAGGCCTAACTAGTCCATATTAGTCTAACAATGCTAAACTAGCCTATGCTAACATACCAAGTCCTTACAACTTATATAACACAAGTCAACAATCATCACACAACCTATATGGCATCTAGGCCTACACATGGCAACACATAATATATATTTATATATACACAAGCATATATAGGAATCCTATATAGCAACTCAAAATAGAAGTACATAGACACATGAAAGAGGAAGAGAGCCTACTAGTGCAGGTGTGTGAAGCAAGGGTGTACTAGACAGTATATAAAGCTACTTGAATAATAGAGAAATCAGTGATCATTTGGTGTATGTGTAATCAATAATTAAGAGACAATGTGGCATTGAATAGGTTGTATGTGCAAACTAACAGTGCAGGAAATAAGGCAGTGTGTATGCCAAAAATGCAGGAAGGTACATGAAATTAGTTCCAGGGTGTAACTGTGAAGAGCAAAGTGCAGGTGTCATGTGTGTTGAAACATGGATTGTGGTCAGTCCAATATTTGTGAGTGAGTGAGATGCAAGACATGCCTCAGTAGTATACATAAGGTTTATAGGTGAACCTATCTATCATAGCTCAACTCATGTTAACAGCTAACATGTTAGGTAATAAATCCTGAATTCTCAGTGAAAGGAGGGTGATAAAACTGGGCAACTAGCAGTGAACCAACAGTTCCCTGTGTTTAGTTGTGCAGGAAGCACAAAATTAGAGAAGAAATGAAAGGTGTACACTAGTCTACAAATGCAGGAAATAATGTGATGTCAACAGTGAATTCAAAACAGGAAATAACACACAAACAGTGAATGAACTTAACTCAGGGAAACAGTGAAGGAACAACATTCTAATCTCAGATTGACATTTAACTAAACAGTCCCTCTACACAAACACCCAGAATTCAGCCCCTACACACCTCCATTTCAAACCAAATTGACATGGCCTTAGCCAACACATAGGTAAATATGTTAGGGGCTTAATATCATGCAACAACAGTGTTTTAATAAGGTAAAATGATTGCCAAAGTTCAAATTCACCAAAAGTCTGAACTGGAAATATACAGTGAATAACATTTGTTCATAAAATAGGAAAAGAGGAAAAATGATAATCAAAGTTGGTTTTAAATACATAACAATGATTTGTAACATAAAAACACAATGCACAAGTGTCCCACAAGTGATTTGTGTCCACATTTGTGGACACAGACGTGTCCAGAAGAAGGATACACAAGCAGTGCACTGAGACTTGGACAGTCTCGTGCAGGGGTGCACGCGTGTCGTGCACCCGACACGACGCAATAGAGGACTCGTGGTCACCAAGGTAGGTTCACCTACAGTGTGGCCTCGTGTCCAAGTGTCTACACCAAGACAAAACGTGTCGTGTCCAAAGAAATCAAGCCGTGTCAGTGGCAAATAATACAGTGCACAGACCCAGTGTCAAATCAGTGCACAACACAAAACTCCCAAACCAGAGCACAAAATCCAATGAAAATTGGGGGAGGATGGTGTCAGTGGATGCCCCAACATCCTCCCAAAAGATGGTGTCCAGAAGAGCCGTGTCGTGTCCACAGTGGCCCCCGAAATGCAGGGGAAAACACTGTAGCCGCGCGCGGGCTAGTGCAGCGCGTGTCCAGACAATGAATCCGATACAAAACGACACAATAAGCATCACAGAAGATTAGGGACCAATAAACCATGATAAATCTATATTTCCTATTTAAAAACATTGAACAAATGAGATCGAAATGCCCTTTGTGGCATTTCGACAAACACCTAGGTACCCCCCTCTGATACGTGTCCAAATGGACACGAAACTTATGAAACCCGACACGACACCTATACAGACACTTAGGGGACTCCTAGGGCTTCCTAATCATGAAGACAAATCGAAATTTCATGGAGTATGGAGAAAGTTACCTATGCTTGAACTTTCCAAGAAAATCCCCTTTCAATAGCTCTTCTCTTGATGTCCCAAATCCTCCAAATTAACTCCAAACTGAATCAAACATTCATAGCAGCAAGAAAACCATCATTAGAAACTATTGCAACAGATTCTAGGATTTTAGGACCTATATTGGAATTAATATGGATTTTTCTATGCAAGAACTCACCTCTTTCCAAACTTGAGCTATTCTTCTAAGGAGGGAGGCTAGCCCTAAAAATAGGAGGATATTTATAATGGGGAAGTCCCTATATGGATAAGGTGGCCGGCCACTTGGCATTAGGATAGGGTTGAGTCCAAGTATAAGGCTTGAGCTAAGTTACAATTAGTTAAGGTTGAACCTAATCAATGTTCTAAACCATAAGTCATGGCTCATGACTTTCTAACCTATTGCTAATTTGACTAAACCAAGTCTTAGGATAGGTTTGACTAGAGTCACTTGACCTTAACCATGGCCCACTAACTAGGGTTAGTTTCTAGGTAGGTCTACTAGTCAACACTTAGTCAAAAGTCAACCTAGTCAAACAATTTCAATAAATTCCCAAAAATTCTAATTAATTCTAATAAATTCAAAAATACCCCAAAATGACAAAAATACCCTCACACTAGAAATATGGTGGTGACATGTCCTCTTATATGTAGCATGGACTTAGTTTTCAAATCTGTAATATATTCAAATCATAAGTGTGAAATATGAGCATAAGCAAACTTAACCTGTACTTTCTTTCAAAATTCGGTTGAAAGAGATACAGAACCGTTGGATTTAATCCATCAGGTGTATGTGATCTAAAAGGCATAGGGAAGAAGTACTTCATCATATTCATTAATGACAATACTCGATATTGTTATGTCTATCTTATGAAATAAAAAAAATGAGGCAATAAATGTATTCAAGCAATGTAAAACTGAAGTAGAAAACCAACTTAATCGAAAGATTAAAGTTCTCAAAAGTGATAGAGATGGTGAATATGTAGCACCCTTTGCAGGGTTCTATGCAGAACATGAAATTATCTACCTAACCACTATACTGTATTCACCACAATCTAATGGTATTGTTGAACGAAAAAATTGGACAATTAAAAAAATGATGAATTCTTTATTATTCAGATAACTTATGGGAAGAAATTGTACTTACAACTAACTACCTTTTAAATAAGGAGCCTAAGAAAAAAAAGAAGACTCCATATGAATTATGGAAAGGAAAGAAACCTTTATATAAATACCTCAAAGTGTAGGAATGTCTTACAAAAGTGACAATTCCTCTGCCTAAAAAGGTCAAGATAGGTCCTACGACCTTTGACGTCATCACTACAACAAAAATATGTTTTAACGATACTCAAAAAGTGTCGTTAATCACTTTTCATGACACTTTTCTAGTGCTGTCTAGAGGGGGTGTCATAGAATGTTTTTAACTTTCAACGACACTACAAAAGTGTCATGTAATAACTTTATGACAACACTTGTTTAATGTCGTGTAATGATTATTTCAAGACATTTTATTGGTGTCATCTTAACATTCGTCAATGACAGCTAATAAATGTCATCAAAATTATGACACTTTAAAGGTGTCATCTAAAAGCATTCAATGACAGTTAATAAATGTCATGTATAATTTTTCACAGCACTTTTTATGTGTCATATAAACATACAAATAATAAATGTCACGATACTTTACTAGTGTCATCTTAATTAACGTGCTTCAAGTACACATTTTAAATACATTCCAAACATCATCATAATGTTTTAAATATCAATTGATAGCATATATATATATATATATATATATATATATATATATATATATATATATATATATATATATATTATTTTCAAATAATCAACCAAAATCAATTTCACAAATAATTTCATAAATTAAAAAATATAATGTGCAGAAAGTAATTTATTAAAATGCCTCAGACTCATACAAAGTGTCAATAAAATGTTATGAAACTGGTATACAATTTGTTTAAGAGAAATATTGTCAATTACATAATAGGTAAGAGTCCTCTTTTTTCTTAGAATCCAACTCTTCCCAGCGTCAAATTCAAACCTAATCCGCACTCATCATTAGCTTTGCACCCAAAAAAAATTTAAATTATAAATACCACATCAAAGTATAGAATTAAAATTATAAAGACAACAAAAAGATGTCTAACACTCATATGTTATCTAGAATCTAATATATAGCAAAGGAACAGAACCATTGCGATAAAGAGTTCTAGTGAAGTCAATTATGCCCTTGCATTTTATTAGGCCATGGACTACCTGAGAGTTCGCCACTGTGACCAGCTAGACGCAATTCATTTATGAAGTTAGAAATCCTCAGGATCTCCAAGCCGGTGAAGATATGCTTGTAAACCTTCAACCCCTTTACAATATTAACCTAATCACCAGATTAACAACAATGAGCAATAAGAACTCAATTCAAAATGAACAAAGAGCAAAGCCAAAATTCTGAGATAAGCAAGGGCAAGAGCTACACTACTGTTTCCTACTTCATCTCCTATGCATCTCAATACAAAAAAAAATTTGTGCCTAATCATGTAGATATAGAGCTTGCCATGTTGCCCTTCACCGACTCTGGCTACGAAACCTTTAGAGATCTTGATCCTTTCTGGACGCGTCGTGCAATCTTCATGGTCAGAGCATAAGTTTACATACTCCTAACTAGCAGCAGTTTGCGCTTCCTCAGATCCTACAGTTGTGTACAATGCATCATAACCCACCATTTCTCCAGTCATATAAAATACTCAAGGAGCAAACAACTCATGCATTGCTTAAATTAGAAGCATATTGTCAAATTTAAACTGTAAACTAAAAGTAAATGACAATAAGTTGCCACAGTTTATTAAGTTGATATGATCAGACATAATAGCCCATTTCTAGAAGCAAATCAGGATTCCTGGAAAGGTTACCTTGACTTGTAAAACTCTAGGTCAAGGCAACCTATTCTTGAATCGTGTTAAACTTCAAAGACAAATAATGCCTTCATAGTAATATATGTATTAGACGAAAAATGACAAATGAATATGTTACTGCAATTACCAGGTTATCACACCTCAAAATCATTTTGGTAGAGAAAAATTGAATAATACAATGCATGTCTGACATAACGCACATAGACACATCACCTGTTGTTCGTGCTTCCTATATGACAACTATGTGCCTTAGCATTCCCTGCTGAATAAATTTCTAACATATCAACTATGACAATACGGTCACCACCAAAACTTTAACAGATGGAAAGAACCAAATCTTCCTATTTACTAATTTCGGTTACATACTTGTATTAACACTTACAAACAGTAGTAAATTTTTTGTCTATATGGTGACTGTTAAATACTATTAGTCTATTACGAAAATGAAGCACAAGATACTAATTTCATACATCAGAGATATATATAAGAGAAATAGGGATACACCCTTGTAGAGCCTATTGTGGTCTCTACTTAGCTCGTAATAAGACAACACCCTCCTGCCTCCTTATATGACATACATGTACAACCATACAACTACCCGTTGGCAGAAGTATTCAGAAATTGACCAAAGTCATTTCTTCATATGCAGACTTCATCTTTATTTAAAAAACAAAGTTTGGCCTTTACCCCAATGGGTTAATCAGACCGATTTTTGAATATGGTATACTCCTACATAGGAGAATCAAGTAGAATTCAAAGGTAAAGGATAGTCAGTTGATTCAACATACATGATCAAACCGACCTCTAAATTGGCCTCAAACTTACAAAAGAGAATCATGCTTAATTTAAGTTGTACTCAACATATAGAATGAGAGTGAACCTTCAACCAGTCTTACCTTGCCAAGGAAATCAGGTTAACTTAAGAGGAATGCATAAGGAAGTTTTTCGAGAAGGGAATCAACGTTACCTTGACTAGTTGGTGATTCACAGCAATGCAAGGAGGGACAGATACAATACAGAATTTTATTTAGTGAAAACATATGGATTTAAGTTATATGAACACTTATAGTGAAAACATTTAGATTTAAGTTATATCAACACTTACGTATCAGAACAGAAAATCCTTGAGTCATAACAGCTAAAGGTAAACTTATCAGAAAAATCAATTGCAATGCAAATTGGAATCACTAAAAGTATTTACTAGAATGTAATGTAAAAAATGAGGAAGACTACAAAGATGACACTAGTGACAAACTAGAGGTTAAACTTAAAGAAAGCAATACAAATTGGAATCACTAAAAAATGAGGCATAGGGTATTTGAACTTTCAGTAGAAGTATTTACTGGTATACACCATAGAATCCAACAGATAGTTTACTTCACATTTGGATAATCAGGAAAGAAGAAAATGCACCTTGATGTATAAATTACAATCTCGAGGATGTTTGACGTAAAAAGTTTAACTTGATGCATATAAGGGCATATGGCAGCCAACCGACCACCTGATTTTAGCATTGTTCACTAGGTTGCTCCAATGATCATCTAGAATTAATGTGGAAGCAGACCCCACCAGTGGAAAAACTACTAAATTATTGTTTCAGAATTTTGGAAAGATGTACTATCATAGCTATGGGTATACTCCTAAGAACCTGTGTAAGTTGGGCATTTTGATCTAAATCTTATCACTGCAAACTTCATCGAATATTCAGAATACAAACCGCTAATCATAAGAACAAAAATGTACAAATTAAAAAGACTAACTCTCATATCAACGTGTAGAGTGATTATTATATAGACAACTCATAGCACTACAAAGCCTTTTAGCTTTAGGATCTAATAGATCTCCAACTGATATTTGTACCCAATATAACTGGATCAATTAGTGGTTATAATTACGAGCATTTATCGACAACGAAACCCAACGTACTGATTTCAAATATTGTAGAGCACAAGATATACTGCAAGAGATCCAGCAACACTTATGCACATAACTTTAATAAAACAACATTAAAATTTATTCACAAATTATTTCTACAAATTATTTTCTTCACTATATCAGTAGACCACCCAAGATATTGCCAACTGTAAACGAGACAAGTAATTTACATTTTATATCATAATTCTATATCATAACTGTGTAGAATAACCTAGACCTTAGTATATCTAAATATTTAGTGGGATGACTTCAAAAATATGAAAAGGAACCAAAAATAACCAATTTGAGCAGGAAGGAAGTCTTTGGTACGATATTTACCATGACGAAGTATCTTGCCCTCTTAATATCCATGTTCATTCTTTGGAAATCAGAAACAAAGCCAATCCCTTTCCTAGTGTTTGATCACACACAAGAAGATGACATCATCTTTTTCTTAACCCTGCAAATAAAAGGATCAACATGAGTGAATTATCGCAAATACACAAATGATACTTCAGTATAAAAGCTGATGAAACTGGAAATTATTAACTGAGCATTTACATCCACTACTTGATCTGCTTGCTCGTCAACTATATTTATACCTTACCAATATGTCCAACTACCTTTACTATGCTTGAACCTCAAGGTTCTATAGTTGGTTTGGCTAACAAAAGGATGATCCAGCAGGTACTTAGTGCCTAGTTATTCTTCTTTACGGTAGTGTGGGTGACCAACATCTCCTTTTTCTTAAGCCGATAGCTTAGTAGTCCTTCATGTAAGAATTTAACTTAGGCTAGCCATTTGGTTTCTCTTCCTGCATCAAAAGTGCACCTATGCCTCCATTCAAAGGTTAGAGAAATCTGACATAGTTATATCAGATGTCTTCATTAGTACATCCTAGCTAGTTTATATAACCACAAAATAGATATCAATAAGTGATGAAACTTATAGATGCATGTTTGTGATTGTCAAAAACTTGCATATAAGCTAAGCCTCTATTTTAACACTTGTACCTCCTTTATACAAAATCTTCAATCAAGTTGCCAAGCTCACAAGCTTACCAAGATGCAACATAAAGCACAACTCTGAAATCACAAACAAAAGAAAGGGAATTTAAAGATTAAATAAATGACGACGATCAAAAAGAAATATCCCAAACCCAATTGGAATTGATCAAAAAAGGACCCCAGTTAGAATGATGTCAACAACACTCTCGAGTTAGGTACCCCAATAGAAAGGTTATGCTAGCAACAACAATCTTATCTACATATATGTAAAATGAAGCATTCATCAACCATGTTATTTGTGTTCTAGTTTACAGGGTTATTTGTGTCTACAATACATGCAAAAGATGCAAAGAATATGGCTGGCCTTTCCTATCAGAACAACAACACCTGTCATTCTGCACTTCGGAGTAACAAATAGGATATTGAATCACATTGCAAACTAAGTCCAAACATCATAATGGTCAAAAGAAGAAAATAAAACCTTGATAAAATATCATTGGATGGATCAACACAAACAAGTCAGATCAAAATAACAATTGAATCAATACTAATCATGAATATGATTTGTAATCTGCTACAAATTTTAGAAACAAAATAAGGGCAAAGAAAAGTAAAATAAAAATAAACCTCATCTTTGCGACTAGTAAAAAATTATCTCTTAGCATGTAATCCCATATTTCTACTAATCAAGGTCAAGATCTACATTCAAATGACCTCACTCCATCCTTTTTCTATTAATCAAGGTTCTAAAAAATTATCGAGTTTCTCTTTCTTGATGCACGAGAATAAACTTATTCATGTCAAAGTGATGGAGGACTCTTAACACACAAATGTTTGCAATTCGTGCGACCTTTCTTTCGAAAATAAAAGAAAGGTAAAGTAAATAATGACTCTTGTATAAAATGGAGAGGTGAAGACAATAAGCATAGTCCAATAGACTATCTAGCCCAAAATAAATCCAAAGGAAAAAGATAACAAAAGGAAATAAGTTTATTATATTCAACATCCTTGATGTGTTGATGCCTCCTTCTTGCAAATTGTAGGTGTTGCTTGTGAGTACAAATGGAAGACCAATTAGCGCTTCCTAAACATGCACCTTATTAAATTCCTCCCCAATCTCATTAAGTGCACTTATAAGAAACAAACTTTCAATATGGAAAAAAAAAACAAAGAAGTCTATAGTAGGAGCAAAAATCAACATTTTATAGATCAGTAGGCTGCCTAGGTTCAATTTGGAAGGGTCCAACATGTGTATTAGAAGAGAAGCTTAATGTTGTATGTGGTAACATGTCCAGAGGTGAATTATCCATCAATGAACTATTTAGGAGATAGACTTCTTTCGTATGACTAAATTATGTCAATATTTGTTCTGCTTCTCTTCTTACAGTTCAAACTATGGTTGCCCATAGCCATTTCTAAATATAGGAATTGGGCAGTTATAGTAAGCCTATTGTTGCATGCCTTTAATTCATGAAAAGGCTCGCCAAGACAAAAGTTCAGATGACGAATCACTACGAAATATGGTAAAAATATATAAAATATTAAATTTTTGGTACGGTTAAGCTCCTAACCAAAATTTTATTTTCTTTTGTTGGTAACAAAACCCCCATAGAAAATCATAAAGTTTGTTGGTTCATTCTTCTTCGATATAAAATAAAATTCTACTGACTTAAAATTGGGCAATGCTTGATTCGATATGGAACATTGAGCATACATATGTAGAAATTTTAAATATCACAGATATAAATCACAAGTTAATTTAGTCACGTCAATACCAAACACAATACATATTCCAACATGAGCAAAATTATTTGGGAGGCTATGTGTCACCTCAAATATATGTCTGGTGGACACGGACACTGCATCATTACTTAGGATGTCAATGCTTCTAAAGTAAAAATTTTGCCTACGAGTAATTTAACACATTCCCAGTTAGAAGAACTAGTCACGATCAAAAATTTTGCAAATAAACAACCACATCTTACCTTCGATTGAGCCAGAAGATGAAGTCGTCTGCCGTGGATTAGGGCTTTGAAGAAATTAGGGATTTGAAGAAATTGGGTCTTTGATGAAATTCATATTGTCCCCTACTGTAAGTCGATATATATATGAAATGCCTCCTTCCGCCATGAATATAGAAGATGAAATCGCTCCAATGTCAAGACCACACCATAACCGTCAATCGAGACCCTCGCCAAGCACCTGCCTGATGGCGACCATAAAAAGCTGGTCGAAGAAGACGAAGATAAGGGAGGAGAGAGAAGAAAGAGATAGGAAGAAGAGAGAAAGAGTGTCCCCTGGTGTGTGAGAAGTGAGAGGAAGTGTGTCCCCTAATTTAGAAAAGGAGTCTAATAAACATGGAGGGACACGAAAATAAAAGCGGGACAAAGTGAAAAACAAGTCTTAGCAGAGCGGCATGCGAAAATAAAAGCGGGATAATTAATTTGATGATGACACTAAAAAGATGTTGTCTTTATCATTTAATATTAGATGACATTTTAATAGTGTCGTTAAATTTATGTCTACGACACTTTTAAAAAACTACCATGAATGACGAAAAATACTATATTACTATGACACATTTTAGTAAGGTGTCATCATAAAAAATTTGTAACGACAATTATTTAAAAAGTGTAGTCAGTAAAGTGTCGTTATTAGTCAATTTTGTTGTAGTGCATATTTATAGTATGTGCTAAAAACAGTTCTGCTTATCGGTTTCACGTACATTAGTTGATTCAAAGAATGCCTCATTTTTAAAAATATCTTTCCATGTAAGAAGATACATGAAAGAGAAGTACTAAAAAGGAATCATGATGATATTAGATATAGTGGTCAAGATGATGCATATAATGAATTTATGGATATGGAAGATGAGTCTAAACACAGTAAGAGGTCTAGAACATCAAAATCCTTTGGACATGAATTTCTAGTCAAAATGATGCATATAATGAATTTACAGATATGGAAGATGAGTCTAAACGCAATAAGAGGTCTAGAACATCAAAATCCTTTGAACATGAATTTCTAGCCTTTATGTTAGAAAACGAGCCTCAAGCTTTCAAAAAAGCAATGTCTACATTAGAGGCATCACTTTGGAAAAAAGCTATAAATAGCAAAATAGAGACCATTATGCAAAACCATACATGAGAACTGGTTAATCTCCCTCCTTGATCTAAGCCATTAGACTACAAATGGATATTCAAGAGAAAGATGAAAGCAAATAGAGCTATTGATAAATATAAAGCAAGACTGGTTGTCAAAGGATATAGTAAAAATTTGATTACCAGCAAGGATAACATCAATTCAGATGTTAATTACTTTTACAGCATTGCACAATCTTAAAATACATCAATGGATGTAAAGACTGCATTTCTAAATAATGACTTAGAAGAGAAATCTACATAACTCAACCAGAAGGATTCATAGTCGCATGTAAAGAAAGAAAGGTGTGCAAACTAGTTAAGTCTCTATATGGATTTAAATAAGCACCAAAATAATGGCACCAAAAGTTTGACAATGTAATGATGTCAACTGGATTCAAAATTAATGAGTGTGACAATTGTGTATTCTAAAAACACACAAACTGGACATGTCATTATATGCCTACATGTAGATGATATGCTAATAATAGGCAGTAACAATAACATGGTTCAAGTTACAAACAAGGTCTTAATAAAATTTTTTTGATATGAAAGATCTGGGAGTTATAGGTGTTATATTAGGAATTAAGATTTACAAAACTCCAGATGGAGTGATATTACCTCAAACATATTACATTGAGAAGATTCTAGATAAATATAATCAAAATGATAATAATATTGTAAAAACTCCAGTAGATTTAAAGCTTCATTTAATAAAGAATACCGAAAAAAGTATTTCATAAGTGGAATATTCTTGTATAATTAGAAGCCTAATGTATTCCCAAATTGTACCCGACCGAACATAGCTCAATCAGTTAACAAACTGAGAAGATATACGAGTAATTCATGAGAAAGTCACTAGAAGGCTATTATTAGATTATGTTGGCCCATTGGTCATATGGTCAACCTGATTTTAATAATTATCAAACACTGTCTGGATATATGAAGCTAGTCGGGACATCTCGGACTCTTGGACATGATCAAGAAAGTCTATCTACTCAGTTCAAGACCGAAGCTCTGTTTGTCTGTTCGAGTCTGTAATTCCTTAAGCAATGTATTTTTTATTTTATTTGAGTCTAGGAATACGTTGTACACCGAGTCGTACTGGAAAATAGGCTATCCCTAAATGAGTTCAAAATATTTTTAAGTTGACCTTTCCAAAAAGGTTTTCAAAAAGGTTTTCAAAAAGATTTTCAAAAATCACCAAAAAGCTTTTTAAAACCCTAATCTAACCCTGACAGAACTCGGACCGAGTTCGGACAGAGTTCGGTTGGTGGCCGTTGTGATTTTGAATCCTTGGTACTTGGTCCTCTTGCAGTTGCAGATTTGACCGAGATTTGCTCATAGAGTTCTGCCCGAATTCTGTCAGAAGTCTGTCTTTGGAATTCCTATAAATAGAGAAGGATTTCGATCATTTCAACTCACTCATTCACTTTCAATCTTCTCTCTATCTAAAGCTTTCTGTCTTCCAAAGAGTTTTCTAGAGCTTTCAATTTCAGATCCCAAGCCAGTTACAATCCTCTAGTCGATTTTCCAGTGCGGTACAGTCTAGAAGTTTCTGAGAGATTGTAATCAGAAGGCTTGATTGAATAATACCTCTTCACATTTGAAGTTGGACGAGTTCTTCATATCAAAGCTCGCGTTGTAGAAGTTGCAAGGACTTCGTAAGAAAATTTGCAGTTTTTCCAATAGTGGATTCAACTGGTAGCAAGAGTTCTACCGACTGGATTAGTCCTCAACAGAGGGATACCAGTATACATCGCTGTCTTTGCGTTTGCTCTCTTAACTTTGCCTTTACATTATTTTAGTTGTGATTAATATTCTGTGATTGTGCTGCTAACATTTTTTAATTAGCATTATTTTGCTGCCAACTCTATTCACCCCCCCTCTAGAGTATTACGCTTTACTATTTCGTTCCTACAATTGGTATCAGAGCGGGTGTTACAGGTAAAGCAAGGTAACAGTGCAATTATTTATTCATTTTTAATTAATTATTATATAGATCACAGCACAACACATGGCAACTGTGAAATTCACAAGTGAAGGCCAGGCCACAAACAGACCTCCACTGTTTGATGGTACGAACTATACCTATTGGAAAACACGGATGAGTTTCTTCTTAAAATCACTTGATTTTGATTTATGGTCCATTGTTCTTGATGGCTATCAAAAGCCACCTCGTATAAATGTTGATGGAGTTTTAGTTGAAAAACCCCATAGCAGATATACAGAGGAAGAAAAGAAAAGGGCCAGTCTTGACGGACGTGCCATTAATGCTCTTTTGTGTGCTTTAGACAGAACTGAATTTAACAGGGTGTCTATCTGCACAACGACTAATGAAATGTGTAAGCTACTTGAAGTCACACATGAAGGCACGACTCAAGTCAAAGAATCTAATGTCAACAGACTTACTCAAGAGTATGAGGTGTTCAAGATGAAGCCCAACGAAACAGTTACTCAGATGTTCGAAAGGTTCTTGGATATTGTAAATCCTTTGTCCTCCCTAGGCAAAGAGTACAGTAACCATAAAAAGATTTGCAAACTCCTGCGAGTACTTACCAAGAACTGGATTCCAAAGGCTACTGCAATCATTGAAGAGAACGATCTCACAACTATGTCCCTCGAAGTACTCATGGGTAAGCTACTCACTCATGAACTGGAGCTACAAGATTTTGAAGAGCCTGTACCAAAGGAAAAGACGATCGCTTTCAAGGCTCAGCACAGAAAAGCTGCTGAAGGTGACTCAGACAGCAGTAAATCTGATGCTGAAGATCAAGCACTCCTAGCAAGGAAATTCAAAAGATTCATAAGATATGAGAAGAGAGCCAAAGAAAAAAACAACAGCAACAACTGGTATCAAGATGACGCTGTCTGCTACGGCTACAAGAAGAAGGGACACATGAAGAAGGATTGTCCTACAAACTCATCATCAAGCAAGAAGAGCAACAGGTATGAAAAAGGGAACCTGAAAAGATCAACATCCCGAAAGTATGCCAACACCAGCATATGGCATGAACGTGAAGCCAGCGACTCAGAAGACGAACAATCAGAATACGCTGCAAACGTATGCTTTATGTCATCCGATCAGGTACCTACTGAACCTGTAGTTGATACTTATGATGACTTCACCTTTGAACAATTAGGAGATGCCTTCAGTGAACTGATGACTGATTACAGAAAACTGCGTAGCAAGTATTAGACCTCTAAGAAGGTACTCAAAGAGTACAAAGGTGAAATAGGTAGACTTACCGACCTACTAGCTGAGGTTAGAAATAATGTTAGTGAGTCTGGTGAGCTTTCTATAATAAAGCTCTTATTACACGAGACTACCAAGTCATCTGAAAAGAAAGACAAAGTTATCGACCAACTGAAAGAAGAACTTTCTATAGAGAAGAAAAGTCTTCGATGTGCACAAATCAGAATGGAATCACTCACTTCTGATTGTACTAAGTTGTATGACACTTCCAAAAGATTGGAAATTAGGCTAGGAAAACAGCCTGAGCCTGCTGCTTCCTACCCTAACACGTGTCACTTACCGAAAAATCGAAACATTCTCAAGCCAAACACTGTCAGACCTAACCCTATCAAACCTTTACCCCAAAACGTTAAGCCCAAACAGAATTATAGGCATACTTTCTTCTATACTAAAAAACCCAAACCTACCAACCATGCACACCACTCGGCTTTCAACACTCCTCATGCACAATGTCATTATTGTGGCCTCATTGGTCATATCTCTTCTGCATGTAGAGTCAGAAAGCTTGTTGATTTAAATATTTATGCTTGGATACCAAAAGCTAACATTTCAGGACCCTACAAGAAATGGGTACCAAAAGTTTTATCTGTAAACTGTTTTATAGGCGGAACACCCTTCACATGCTAAAAGCAAATGGATCCTCGACAGCGGTTGTTCACGGCATATGACCAATGACGCTACATTATTTGTAACACTGTCGAAGAAGAAGAAGGAAGGTTATGTTTCCTTCGGTAATAACTTGAAAGGGTATATCATTGGTGTCGGTGATGTTGGTAAATTTTCCTATCCTGTGATTAAAGATGTCTGTCTGGTTACCGAGTTGAAACATAATCTACTCAGCATAAGTCATTTGGCTGATCATGGTTATGGCATCAACTTTGGCAAAGACAAATGTACTATAGTTGATAGCTCAACTGGTAGTACTATCTTTGAAGGTATCAGGGAAGACAACATATATGTTTTCTATTTGTTAGAAGAAACTAACATTTCAGGTAGATGCTTAATGGCTAAAAGCGATGAGAGTCATCTGTGGCATATGAGACTCGGTCACGCAAATATGGACACAATATCTAAATTATCCACAAAGAAGCTAGTACGCGGTTTACCGGACATAACATTCAAGAAGGATTCGGTATGCAGCCAATGTGAAAAGAACAAAGCTACCAGATCCACATTCAAATCTATAAACACAGTATGTACTACTAGACCTCTACAATTGCTACACATGGACTTATTCGGTCCTAGCAGAGTTGCTAGCCTCGGAGGTAAACTTTACGCTTTTGTAATTGTAGATGATTTCTCTAAATACACGTGGGTATACTTCTTGACACGCAAGAATGATGCATTATCCGAATTTGTCGCCTTTTGTAAGAAAGTACAGAATGAAAAAGGTTACATGATCACTCGTATTAGAAGCGATCATGGTGGCGAATTCGAGAATGCAGAGTTTGAGCATTTTTATGACACACACGGTTTTGTACACGAGTTCTCCTGCCCTAGGACTCCACAACAAAATAGAGTTGTGGAACGTAAGAACAGAACTCTATCCGAAATGGCCAGAGTGATGTTAAACCATTTTAGTCTACCCAACTATTTCTGGGCTGAAGCTGTCAATACAGCTTGCTTTGTTCTTAATAGAGTTCTAATTCGACCCAAATCGAAGAAGACTCCATTTGAGTTATGGTTTGATAGAACTCCCTCAGTTTCATACTTTAGAATATTTGGTTGAAAATGTTTTATTCTAAATACAAAAGATAATTTGGGAAAATTTAACGAAAAGGCCGATGAAGGTATATTTTTAGGTTATGCGGCCAAGATCAAAGGATACAGAGTCTTCAACAAACGAACCATGATCATCGAAGAATCAATCAACGTCACCTTTGATGAATTGAATCAAATGACTATTGATGACAATAACGAAGATCCATCTGTACCAAGCTCAACTCCAGCTGATTCTCAACCAAGCTCAGCACTAGCTGAACCTCCTAGAGAAGATCCAGGAACCAGCTACCTTCAGAGTCTACCGAAAAGGTTAAAATTTATAGCTGATCATCCAAAGGATTTGGTAATTGGTGACATTACCAAAGGTGTAAGTACTCGTACATCCAGTGGAGATACTATTTCTAGTGTTGCATTTATTTCACAGCTAGAACCTAAAACTATTGATGAAGCATGTAGTGATAACTTTTGGATAGATGCTATGCAAGAGGAATTAAACCAATTTGAACGGAATCAAGTTTGGGAACTTGTTCCCAGGCCTATTGATCATCCGGTCATTGGCACCCGTTGGGTATTCCGAAATAAACTTAATGAGAATGGTTTAGTGACTCATAATAAGGCTCGACTCGTAGCTCAAGGATACAATCAAGAAGAAGGTATCGACTACGATGAGACTTATGCCCCAGTTACGAGATTAGAATCCATTCGTATGTTATGTGCATTTGCATGTTTTTATGATTTCAAACTATTTCAAATGGATGTCAAAAGTGTTTTTTAAATGGTTTTATAAAAGAAGAAGTTTTTGTATCACAACCTCCAGGTTTCACGGATTTCAAAAACCCTGATCATGTTTTCAAGTTGAAGAAAGCCTTATACGATTTAAAACAAGTCCCTCGTGCTTGGTATGATCGTCTAAGCTCTTTTCTATTTGACAACAGCTTTTCAAAAGACAAGGTTGACACTACACTGTTTATTAAGTCTTTTAATGGCAAGCTTCTTTTAATACAAATCTATGTTGATAATATTATATTTGGATCCACTGATGAATCTCTCTGTTAAGAATTTTCTAAGTGTATGCATAATGAGTTTGAGATGAGCATGATGGGAGAGCTGAAATTCTTTCTCGGATTACAAATCAAACAAACTAACAATGGACATTCATAAATCAAGCCAAGTACACAAAAGATTTGCTAAAGAAGTTCGATCTGGACAATGTCAAACCTATTGGCACACCAATGACAACTGTTGACACAAAGTCACAGTCAACCAAATATTGACTACATTGACTAAATAATATTTGTATTAATTCAATACGACACACGACGACTGCATTCAGTTCAAGACAGATGACTGCTCAGTCTCCGGCTCTCAGTGTGTTCTGGAGTCTGTATTTTATAATTTCATTGAGTCTAGACTTGTGTACTCTGAGTCATGCTGAGCTCTTGGAACTTAGTCTATAACCTATCCAAAATCCCAAGCTCCACTGAACCAAAAAAAAAACTGCCCACTGGTCCCCTTAGAACCACTCTGTGCTCTGGAGACAGAGTTCGGGCCGAACTCTGCCTCCACACAGAGTTCGGGCCGAACTCTCTCCCCTAGAAATCAGGAACCCTAATTTTAGGGTTAGCTGGTTGCTAGTTGTCCAACGGCCAAATTTTTGAATTTTCCTACCCGAATTCTGGCCGAATTCTGCCTATAAAAACACTATAAATAGGGCATGAATTCTCTCATTTCAAATCATCCAATCTTCTCTTCTCTTCTCTCTTATAAGCTCAATAAGCCATACCCTTCCCATCTACTAGCCACAAGCCTCCTAAGTCTCGAATGCTCAGCATCTCTCAGTTAGGATTCTTGTGCAAGAGTCGAAGAAGTCGCTTGGACAATTCCAAGCAAATCGCCACTGCGATCCTCTGTTAGAAGTTGACGTGCTCTTCTGAAGAAAAGGCACGGATTGTAAACTACTATTTCACATATAGTGGATTTAATCCTGAGCTAGAGTTCTCAGGCTTGGACTAGTCCTCCACGAGGAAAACCAGGTTAAAATCGCTGTGTTTGCGTATGCTCTTCTGCTCTTCATTTATTTTCCGTACTTTACTCTGATTATTTATTATCGGTGAAAGAGTTATTTTTAATTGGCTATTTTTCTATATAAACTCTATTCACCCCCCTCTAGAGTTGCCAAACTGTTCTTCAGTTGGTATCAGAGCTCTGTTCTCTTTATAAGGACTAACATCCTAAGAGCTGATCCATGCCAACCACACAATCCTTGATTTCCAATCATGGTGAAGGTCAGTCCACTCATAGGCCTCCCCTATTTGATGGGACTAACTACACATATTGGAAAATAAGGATGAGCTTCTATCTTAAGTCTCTAGACTTTGACCTGTGGACTGTCGTCACTGACGGTTACAAAAAGCCCGCCAGAATAGTTGTCGATGGTGACCTCATTGAGAAACCACACGACAAATATTCTGTCGAGGAGAAGAAACAGGCAAGTCTAGATGCTAGGGCTATTAATGCTTTATTCTGTGCCATAGACAGGAATGAGTTCAACAGGGTCTCTACATGCACCACTGCTCATGAAGTATGGAGACTTCTAGAAGTGACGCATGAAGGAACCACACAGGTCAAGGAATCCAAAATAAGCCGTCTCACTCAAGAATACGAAGCTTTCAAGATGAAGCCAAGTGAGACGATTACTCAAATGTTCACAAGATTCCTCGACATCATCAATCCTCTATCCTCGCTTGGAAAGCAGTACTCAAACCACGAGAAGATTCGTAAGCTGCTCAGAGGGCTACCAAAGATTTGGAACCCTAAGGTGACAGCCATCATAGAAGGAAACGATCTCACAACAATGTCAATGGAGACCTTGATGGGTAAGCTTATGACTCACGAGCTTGACCTCAAGGACTTCGAAGAGCCTGCTCCGAAGACCAGGGAGATCGTACTCAAAGCTCATCAACGAAGAGCTAATCATGATGAGACCGAAGAAGATAATTCGGATGATGAAGACCAAGCTCTCATGGTTCGCAACTTCAGGAAATTCCTTCACTTCAATCGAAGGAAGAAGGAATCTCAAGAAGACGATGAAGAAGAACCAACTTGTTACGGTTGCAAGAAAACTGGACATGTCTGAAAAGACTGCCCATTCCTGAAGAAGAGCAACCGCTATGAGAAGCCATACAAAAAGAACTCATCAAAGAAATATGCCAACACAGGCATCTGGCATGAAAGTGAAGCAAGTGACTCTGAGGAAGAAAAGGACTCTCCTCAAGATACAGCAAATGTGTGCCTGATGGCAACTTCTAACAAGGTATCTAACGAAACTCTGGATGACTTCTCTTTTGATGAACTTGGCGATGCTTTCACTGATTTACTCGATGATCATAAAAAGGTCATCGGTAAATATAAACATGCCAAGGACAAAATCAAAAGTCTAGAAGATGAGATACAAAGAATTTCTTTACTTCTTGATAATGTTAGAAACACATCACCCACTAATGACACTGATGAAGTATCCAAGCTTAAATTAAGCTTACATGATGCTGAAGCACGTATTGAGCAACAAACTCAAGAAATCACTACTCTCAACACGTTGCTTGCTGAAGAAAAGAGTAGACACAAGATTTCCATGACTAAGATTTATGGCTTAAATATTAAGGTTGATGAACTGCAAGCTGTTTCTAAAAGATTAGAAACCAAATTGGGTAAACAGGTTGTTCAACCTCAAACCCAATCACATGGGCACAATACCACTCATGCTAGTCAATCACGTCATTCTCATGCAGCACATAACCATGCATTTATATACACAAACTTTCACAAACCACGTGCACGTAAGAACAATTCTCACTCAGTACACACTCATCATGCACAAAGACACAATCAACATCACACCACACATAAAAATCATCATGCCATGCCATATAGACAAAATCATCATGCAATGCCATATAGACATGGTCCTCATATACCATATAGACAAAATCATCATGCCATGCCATCTAGACAATATCAGCAAGTCACACATCATAGACAATACCATCATTCTATGCCTCATAGACACCATCACCATGCCATTTATTCCATGCATAATCATCTTCACCATGCTAACTCTTCACATCATGTCCATCCTCATCCTGTTGCTTATAAATATTATTCTCATGCCCCTAGTATAAATAAGAATGCTATCTGTACTTATTGTGGATTACATGGACACATCTCACCACAGTGCAGAGTTAGAAGACTTGTAGATAAAAGGATATATGCTTGGTTCCCAAAGACTAACTTTTCAGGACCCTCAAGAACTCGGGTACCAAAGGTCACATCTACTCTTGATGTAGGTGGACCTTCCCTCCTCAACTAAAAGTAAGTGGATTCTCGATAGTGGATGATCGCGACATATGACGGGAGACGCAAATCTTTTTGCATCACTATCGATGAAGAGAGAAGGATACGTATCCTTCGGTAACAATCTCAAAGGGCACATTATAGGTAATGGTATCATTGGTCATCCTCCTTCTCCTGTAATAAAGGATGTCTGCCTAGTGACCGAGTTAAAGCATAACCTGCTCAGCATTAGTCATCTTGCTGATCATGGATATGATATTAACTTTGGACAAAACAGTTGCTACATCTATGATAGGTCAACAGGAGACATTGCTTTTGAAGGGAAAAGAGAGGACAACATCTACATTTTCTATCTTTCTATAAATACTAACAATACAGGTAGATGTCTATATGCCCACAAAGACGAACGACTACTTTGGCACCAGCGTCTTGGTCATGCCAACATGGATGCTATATCCAGGCTTTCTACCAAGAAGCTAGTGAGAGGATTGCCTGACATCACGTTCAAAAAGGACACGGTATGTGCCGAATGTGAACTAAACAAGGCAACTAAATCCTCATTTCATTCAATCAACTCTGTAAGTACTACTAGACCCTTGCAACTACTTCATATGGATTTATTTGGTCCTAGTAGAATAGCTAGCCTTGGGGGCAAACTTTATGCATTTGTTATTGTTGATAATTTTTCGAGATTTACATGGGTTTTCTTTCTCGCTAATAAGAGCGATGCTATTTCTGCTTTCAAAATTTTTGTAAAGAAAGTTTAAAACGAAAAAGGCTACATGATTACTCGAATCCGAAGTGATCATGGAGGCGAATTCGTAAATTATGATTTTGAAAGTTTTTGTAATGCAAATGGTTTTGATCATGAATTTTATTGTCCTAGAACTCCTCAACAAAATGGTGTTGTGGAGCGGAAGAATAGAACTCTCGGCGATATGGCCAGAGTCATGTTGAATAAATTTTCACTTCCGAAATATTTTGGGCAGAAGCTGTTAGTACAGCATGCCACATTTTGAATAGGGTGCTGATTCGTCCCATTACAAAGAAAACACCCTATGAGCTTTGGTTTGGGAGAACCCCCAATGTTTCTTATTTTAAAGTTTTGGTTGTAGATGTTTTATCCTTAACACCAAAGACAATTTAGGCAAATTTGATGCCAAAGCTGACGATGGTATCTTTCTTGGTTATGCCGCCAAGAGTAAGGGATATAGAGTTTTTAATAAACGCTCACTTATTATGGAAGAGTCAACAAATATGACTTTTGATGAAGACAACAGTGCAGCAAGTACTCTTGATGATTGAAAACACAGGTGTAGGCAACTCTAGAGGGGGGTGAATAGAGTTTGTGTCGATAATCACCAAATAAAAAATAACTCTATATCACCTCCACAAAATAACTATCAAGATAGTAAATAAATCAGAAGGAAATGCGGAAGTAAATAAAGATCAGAAGAGCATACGCAAACACAGCAGTTTTAACCTAGTTTCCCTCGTGGAGGACTAGTCCAGGCCTGAGAACTCTAGCTCAGGATTCAAACCCACTATTTGTGAAATAGTAGTTTACAACCCGTGCCTTTTCTTCAGAAGAGCACGTCAACTTCTTACAGAGGATCGCAGTGGCGATTTGCTTGGATTTTTCCAAGCGACTTGGAATTGTCTAAGTGACTTTTCTTTTCAACTCTTGCACAAAAACTTCTAGCTGAATCGCACTTGAGCACCTTGGGGCTTAGGAAGTTTTGTGGCTAGTAGATTGGAAGAGTAAGGCTCTTGACTATATAGGCTATGTAAGAGAAGAAGAATAGAAGAGTGGATGGTTTTAAATGAGAGAAACCAAGGCCTATTTATAGGGTTTGGGACAAGCAGAATTCGGCCAGAATTCGGTATGGATAATTCAAATTTTTGGCCGTTGGACAGCTGGTAGCAAGCAGGCCCTAAAAATCAGGGTGCTGGAAATCAGGGGACAGAGTTCGGCCCGAACTCTGTGTGGAGGCAGAGTTCGGCCCGAACTCTGTCTCCAGAAGACAGAATTGGTCCATTGGGCTTTTGGGCTTTGTGGAGCTTGGGCTTGGTTCAGGAATTGGTCTGTTTGTATGGTAGATCTTGGAGAGATATGTCTAGGGGTTGATATGACTCAGTGCGACTCAACGTACACATTCTTCTAGACTCAATAAATAGAAGATTACAGACTTAGAACAATTTGGAAAACCAAGAGCCCTTTTGATGAAGCCTTTCTTCTGATATTTGAGCAGTCCTGAAGACGTCTTTTTCCTTGACAGCAGTCGTCTTTTTCCTTGACAGCAGTGCGGAACCCCCGATGCGAGGCCCCGGATAGGTCGCTAGGCGGTTCGGAGAAATCTTTTTGTATGATGCCGTCTTCGCTCCATCATTAATTCTTCATTGCCTATGTCCTGTTTGATCATTTTTGATCATGCTTACTGCATGTCTACAAATACATGTTAGGCCAGCAAAATATGTTGCAGTACGATACAAGCATAGCAATATAATATGGGACAATTAGGACATTGCTAAGTTTAAGTAACAACATGATAGCATGTTAGGCCAACAAAGTATGTTGCAGTACGATACAAGCATAGCAATATAATATAGGACAATTAGGACAATGCTAAGTTTAAGTAGCAACATGATAGTGAGTATATGAGTATTAGTGACATCATTATGTTAAACTTAACTGATTAGCCATATTCAAAAACACAATATAATCATTGGGCCAACAATCTCCCCCTTTTGATTATGGCAAATCGGTTAAGTTTAATACAGATACGATAGATGCATATATCACTAATAAACACATACTACGAGAAGATAGTGTGCTAACTTAAACTTATTTCTCCCCCTTTGTCATGATAAAAAAAATAAGCTCCCTCGTAATAAGAGATAAAATGAACTCAAGCATAAGGAGGAAGGCATAGACAATCATGATCAAGATATACTAAATGAGGAACAATGGGAGAAGTGTGTAAAGACAAGTATAGAAACTACATACCCAATGTAGAGTGCCAAAAAAATAGCTTGTCAAGACACAAATAGTTGGTAAAACTAAAAGAATTTGAAAATAATCAATAGATAGTTTACCAACATGAAATCCAAGAAAGACATTTAAAACATAGTATGATATGAAATCCAAGAAAGACATCAAAAAACTTTTGGAAGAGAATTAAAAAAAATTCAGTCAAAAACCCTAGGGATAAGATAATTGCAAATAATAGATATCAAAGAAGAAAGATACCAATGAAACTATAGATATCAAAGAAGAAAGATACCAATGAAACTATAGATATCAAAGAAGAAAGATACCAATTGAAATATACAAACTTGATATCAATTGAAATATGAAAACTTGAAACATTGATCAATGAAACTATGATAGTTACAATTGTCCACAGATAAATAGTGGAACAAAAATCAAGGAATGATCAATGTAAAATATAGCAATTGAAATAAATAAACTTGAAACATTGATCAATAAAACTATGATAGCACAATTGTCCACCGATAAATTGTGGAACAAAGTAAACGAATGATCAGTGTAAAATAAGGCAATTAATATAAAATAATCTCATTATTTACAAATCTATTTGCTTATCCAAAATTCATGCATTGAACTCAATTACCATATCATGCTTTATGAATACTCTTTAAAATAAACATGAAGGTAAAGGAGAAAAATATTTGAGAAGGAGAAATTCAATCGACTTAAATGCTCCCCCTCAAACTATTACCAATATAGATAAAATCATGAATTTTGGGTAAGTCCTCAACAAGGAAAGCCAAATCAATTAAACATACAAAGAGAGCCAAATCATAGAAAGTCATATCAAAGAAAGCACAATAGTCATCAAGATAAAATACGAAAGTAAATATTAACGAGATGACTCATATCAAAGAAATATGATGAAAACAATTGCATAAACTCTCATAAACCTTTCAAAAAATAACAGTATCATGACCTCAATCACTAAGATATAAATAATGATAAAAATATGGGTCAATGATGAACTAGGTATACGACATATTAAAGGGTATAAATGAATTGAACCAATTTATTTGCTCCCCCTTAAAATATGCGTATCTAGTTCCAAAGCACTTATAGCATAAATAAAATGATAACTACAAGATCTAGGGGTAAATCAACTATTGATTTCTCCCCTTGCTCAATGCATATAAGGCTATAAAGACGACATAAAAAAATAATGTCATCTTTAGGAGAGATATCCAATAAAATAGTCACTAAAGATGAACGATCAAAATAATATCTCAATTTAGCACATGTAATCAAAAGACGACATACACTAACCTATATAGAAGAATATCATTGAAATATGATAGATCAATGCATGTTATCTTTTGAGAAGAAGATCATCATGAAAAGAGATAAGGTCCATTAGAAAAATATAATCATGAAAAGGAATAATAAGGTCCATTAAAAACAATCATGATGAGAATCACAATATAGCTCAAAAGATAAAAATACAACTAAAGAAAAATGTCATCATGAATAAAGTCAATTAAATCAATCATGAAGAAAGTCAATTAAATCAATCATGAGGAAAGTCAAAATATAGCTCAAAAATAATAAAGCTCAAATATCATGTCCATGATTATCTAATTAAGAAATGATCAACCAACTTATTGCTTTACAAGGACTATGCATGTTTTACCACATATGTACCCATCAACGGGTAATAATCCAACCTTGCTAATACTAAATGAGAAACCAATGAAGTTCAAATAGCAAAGAGCATATGTGATAATCCATGAGTAGTCAAAGTAGAGTAATAAATTAACTTGAAACCACATAATTAGATAATATAGGACTACTCAATCATTAGGATCATTATAAAGTAAACCATTAAATAATTATGATCCGTCATAAATCCCATCTAAAAACCATATAAACAAACCAATGGAAAATATAGAAAAGAGTCAATCTTATTTAAATTATTACAGATTTAATCTAAAGAGATGTAATCTGATAGTATGATAAAATCATGACTACAAAAGATGAGAGAAGTTTAAAAGATGCTTATCAATGACTAGTATGGAAGGAAGTTAAAGTGATGAATCACAAATCTCAACGAAAACAAGATTAAAATAAAGAAATTGTTAAACTAATTTTAGAGACCAAACATATGCATCTAAAGTAGAATACAAATCTCATCAAGAAAATTCATAAATCTTGTTTTTGTAATCTAGCATATCACATATAGATTGAAATTCAAGAAGATAGCTAGATGAGTGAAAGTGAATAAAAATTATGTAGCTTAACAATATATCGCAAATAAGCAAGCTAGCTACATAACTAATTAAGATTAATGAGATAGGCCATTAACATGATAAATGTGCTCATTAAATCTTAAGTCACTAACACCAAAAAAAAAAACACATGCTTAAGCATAGAGTTCATCATAAGGGCAATACATTTTGAATGATCAAAATGATTATATACTCTTTGCTAAGCAAGGATAAGAGTATAAGATAGCAAGCAAATGAATTAGACTCTTATCAAGTAAAAGACAAAAGAGATGTTCATGAAAACACAGTAGAGCAAATCTCTTTGCCAAATATTGAGATTAACCCAAGATAATGAAATAATAGATTGATCTAGAGAATGCAAAATTATAACCATTATGAAAGTGTATTCTCTAGAAATGGAAAATCTCAAAGTAGAAATCAACCCATAATAGCTAAGGACATGAGAAGTATGATATATCAATTACATATATTCTCATGTGCTACAAAACATCATTGGGCAATAATAATAAAATATTTATAGCTCAAATATAAGGCTAGATATGATGAAGTATTCTGGAACTTAGGGGAGGATCCAGAACTAGATAATGGTTGCAAGTAGACCTTAATAAATCTTAAGTCTATAAAGTGTTGATCACTTTGGGTTAGCTGTAGGGGCCGGTTCCCAGCTAGCGGTAGTCCGAAGACTAGTGCACCGTGTCGCTTCAGGCTATTTACACCTGTATGAAAGAAGGACCCTTTCGACTTGTTCCCAAAATGTTCTTTACTTTTAAGAATTAGATTTAGAGGAATATATGCAATATCATCAAACAACATCAAAGTATAAAAATCATTTGAATAAGAGAGGTAAATACCCAAATAATAATGAAAGAATGTCATCAAAATTTGCTAAGAATATTTTCAAAACAAATATTTTCAAATACACTTTATGAAAATAAATATATAGAAGATTCATACTCAAAATAAGTATGATGATCTCAACAAGTAAGGTAAAGCACAAAACCAAGCAATTCTAAAAGAACTTCCATAAAAGTCATGAACAAGACACTAATAAATATTTTCTCTCAACATTCCAACTTAAAGGCATTTGAATAAATAAATATCACATTTGGAATCAATAATGGCCATTGGATCTATAATTGATCAACGGCTGAGGCTGTTTCCGGTTCTGGAACAGCCAGGCCGAATTCGGCCCGAACTCTGGTAAGGGCAGAGTTCGGCCCGAATTCCGGATTCTGGTGACAGAACTGGAATCAGGCTGAAAATGGTTAAGCAAAAAGATCAAAATAAGAGTGAAAGACATGTATCATAAAGTCAACAAATAAAAGCCAATAAGATATCATCAAAAAGAAGACTTTAAGCTAATTGATTCAAGTGGAGATAACACAAATTTAGTCAAAAGAATCAATAGCTAAATTATAAGGTAAGCACAAGTATGAATAAATATTCTTCAAAATAATATGAAACTTGAGCTTATCTCATATACCGACATAAAGATATTTATACAAAAATAGATGTCAATATAATAAATACATGATCTACATGTAAATGAAGAATTAATGAATATAGTCATGTATCCATCATGAATGATTGAAAAACTATCACAAATTCAAAAGCACGTATAAATAGACTTTATTAGGCAAGAACATAATTGATTCTCAAGAGGATAATCAAAATAAAATATGAGAATCGATAATGAATGTATTATGCAAGCACAAGATAAAAAGTAGTATAAGTGTATACTTGTCAAGTGATAAGAAGCTTGTGCTAAACACATATATTCACAAAAACCAATTAAATACAAATCGGCAAGAAGTAACTATCTCAAAAACATTAAAAATGGAGAGTCAAACTTTAAAACAAAATTCAAGAATCAAGCTCCAATGAACTAGAGTGATATGCATGCTTTATAAAGACAAAGAATAGCGAGCATGCATATGTAAATGTGTCACACTACTAGAAAATGAGTGATAAACTACATAGTGTGAACTAATCATTTAAAGCTGTGTAACTAGTCATGCTAGATAAAAGAAAAAGAAAATCAACTAAGCATGCTAGTATTATATCTCACATTAATTTATATAATAAGCAACTAAAGGATATCAATGTGAGCTAGTAGCAAGACATAAAGAAAAACATGCTAGATTCTACAAATATAAACCATTTAGAGAGAATCGTTTAACATGTTACCAAAGTGGCTCTAGTGGCCACACTTGTGTTGGTGCAATTGCTTGGAAGATGACCTTTGAGATTTGCAACCACCAACACGCTCCTTGGTGCTATATCCCGATAAGAAGCTCCACCTACAACATTAGGCGAAGACTTTGGTATCCAAATAAACTTGGATCCACATTTGTTAGCTTTAGGGACCCACATACTATTTACTCTAGCATTGGTAGAAAAACTCCTACGAATAGGACAAGTTACACTCATGTGTCCAATGCGAGAGCAATAGAAGCACCTAATACTAGTGTTGCACATGTATCAGAATGAGCATGATTATGAGCATGTGACATACTAGAATGATGAATATCTCTAGAGTGAGTATGCATGGATTTGGTCTTAAGAGTATCATGCAAATCATTATGCACACAAGTAAGAGAATCATATGCATGGATTTGGTCTTAAGAATATCATGTTCTAATAGCAAATCATTATGCAAACAAGTAAGAGAATCAAATTTAGCATTTAAAGCATAATTCTCTTTTTCAAATAAAGCAATTCTAGAAATAAAATCATCATTTTGTTTCTTTAAAGAGTCAATAGAAGAATCATGCAAATGATTTAGCTCATGTGCTTGCTTCTTAAGATCTTCTATTGATGAGGAAAGAGATTTGATTTTCAAAATTAAAGAATCATTCAAACTCTTTAAAGAAACACAAGATGAGTTTTGAGAGTCAAGTCTAGATAATAAATCATTGATTTCATTTCTCAAAAACTCATTAGCTTCTTCTAAATGAATAACCTTTTCTACAAGTTCTTCATTTGTAGAATGAAAAGCCTTAGCAAACTTTAAGGAATGGTTAGCCATGGCTTTCCACTTAGAACACTTATTGCATTTAGAAGAAACATGATTGTCTATGCTACTAGAAGAAAAACCCTCTTCATCGGAGGAGGAAGAATATGATGCCATACACAAATAAACAAGGATCTACTCTAAGGATGTTAAGCCTACAATAGAGACCTTGCTCTGATACCAATTGAAAACACAGTGTAGGCAACTCTAGAGGGGGGTGAATAGAGTTTGTGTCGATAATCACCAAATAAAAAATAACTCTATATCACCTCCACAAAATAACTATCAAGATAGTAAATAAATCAGAAGGAAATGCGGAAGTAAATAAAGATCAGAAGAGCATACGCAAACACAGCAGTTTTAACCTGGTTTCCCTCGTGGAGGACTAGTCCAGGCCTGAGAACTCTAGCTCAGGATTCAAATCCACTATTTGTGAAATAGTAGTTTACAACCCGTGCCTTTTCTTCAGAAGAGCACGTCAACTTCTTACAGAGGATCGCAGTGGCGATTTGCTTGGATTTTTCCAAGCGACTTGGAATTGTCCAAGTGACTTTTCTTTTCAACTCTTGCACAAAAACTTCTAGCTGAATCGCACTTGAGCACCTTGGGGCTTAGGAAGTTTTGTGGCTAGTAGATTGGAAGAGTAAGGCTCTTGACTATATAGGCTATGTAAGAGAAGAAGAATAGAAGAGTGGATGGTTTAAATGAGAGAAACCAAGGCCTATTTATAGGGTTCGGGACAAGCAGAATTCGGCCAGAATTCGGTATGGATAATTCAAATTTTTGGCCGTTGGACAGCTGGTAGCAAGCAGGCCCTAAAAATCAGGGTGCTGGAAATCAGGGGACAGAGTTCGGCCCGAACTCTGTGTGGAGGCAGAGTTCGGCCCGAACTCTGTCTCCAGAAGACAGAATTGGTCCATTGGGCTTTTGGGCTTTGTGGAGCTTGGGCTTGGTTCAGGAATTGGTCTGTTTGTATGGTAGATCTTGGAGAGATATGTCTAGGGGTTGATGACTCAGTGCGACTCAACGTACACATTCTCCTAGACTCAATAAATGAAGATTACAGACTTAGAACAATTTGGAAAACCAAGAGCCCTTTGATGAGCCTTTCTTCTGATATTTGAGCAGTCCTGAAGACGTCTTTTTCCTTGACAGCAGTCGTCTTTTCCTTGAGCAGTGCAGAACCCCCGATGCGAGGCCCCGGATAGGTCGCTAGGCGGTTCGGAGAAATCTTTTTGTATGACGCCGTCTTCGCTCCATCATTAATTCTTCATTGCCTATGTCCTGTTTGATCATGTTTGATCATGCTTACTGCATGTCTACAAATACATGTTAGGCCAGCAAAATATGTTGCAGTACGATACAAGCATAGCAATATAATATGGGACAATTAGGACATTGCTAAGTTTAAGTAACAACATGATAGCATGTTAGGCCAACAAAGTATGTTGCAGTACGATACAAGCATAGCATATAATATAGGACAATTAGGACAATGCTAAGTTTAAGTAGCAACATGATAGTGAGTATATGAGTATTAGTGACATCATTATGTTAAACTTAACTGATTAGCCATATTCAAAAATAATATAATCATTGGGCCAACAATGACGTTGAGCCATCAACTTCTACTCCAATGAATACTTCAACCGAAACTAATTCTCTGGAGGGTTTGCCTAAGAAATTCTCTTTCAAACCTTCTCATCCAGAAAATTTAGTTATAGGAGAAGTTTCACGTAGAGTAACTACTAGATCATCACTAAGAGACTCCGTTGCTAGCACTGCCTTCATTTCACAAGTAGAGCCTAAAAACATTTCTGAAGCTTTTAATGATGAATGTTGGATTTCTGCTATGCAAGAAGAACTCAACCAATTCGAGAGAAGCAAGTATGGGAACTCGTTCCTAGACCGGTTAACCACTCGATAATTGGTACTAAATGGGTTTTTAGAAACAAAGTAAATGAAGATGGTTCAGTCACACGTAACAAAGCTCGTCTAGTAGCTCAAGGATACAACCAAGAGGAAGGTATCGACTACGATGAGACGTATGCTCTGTTGCTAGACTAGAATCCATTCGGATGCTTTGTGCTTTTGCTAATTTTCAAAACTTTAAATTATTTCAAATGGATGTGAAAAGTGCTTTCCTGAATGGTTTTATTAAGGAGGAAGTTTATGTGAAACAACCTCCTGGCTTTGAAAATCACAAATTTCCGACCACGTGTTCAAGCTAAAGAAAGCACTTTATGGCCTCAAACAAGCCCCCAGAGCTTGGTATGAAAGGCTAAGTAGCTTCTTACTTGAAAAAGGTTTTTCAAAAGGAAAAATTGACACTACACTGTTTATAAAATCTTTTAAAGACACCATTTTATTAATTCAGATTTATGTTGATGATATTATTTTTGGGTCTACTGATGAAACTCTTTGTCAAGAATTTGCCAAGTGTATGCAGACGAAATTTGAGATGAGCATGATGGGAGAGCTCAACTACTTCTTAGTCTGTAAGTAAAACAACTGGCAAATGGAACTTTCATCTGTCAATCGAAGTATACCAAGGACATGCTGAAGAAGTTCGATCTTGACAACATCAAACCAATCAGCACTCCAATGGCTACTTCAACCAAACTCGAACCAGATGAGAGTGGCAAACCCGTTGATCAACGTAAGTATCGAGGTATGATAGGCAGCTTACTTTATTTAACTGCTAGTCGCCCCGATATCATGTTTAGTGTTTGCCTATGTGCTAGATATCAAGCAAATCCTAAGGAATCTCACATGACCGCGGTTAAACGTATCTTTCGATACCTTAAGGGTACGGTTACAGTGGGCCTATGGTATCCCAAGTCAACATCATTTGACCTCATCGGTTACTCTGATGCTGACTTTGCTGGATGCAAGGTCGACCGTAAAAGTACGAGCGGCATGTGTCATTTATTAGGAAAGGCTTTAGTCTCATGGTTTAGCAAGAAGCAGAACTCTGTCGCACTATCCACAACAGAAGCTGAATACATAGCAGCTGGCGCTGTTGTGCACAAATTCTGTGGATGAAGCAAACCCTTGAAGACTATAAGTTATCTTTATGCATATTCCTATATTCTGTGACAATACTAGTGCCATTAATTTGACTAAGAACCCTGTCTGCCACTCACGCACTGAACACATTGAGATCAGACACCACTTTTTGCGTGATCATCAGCAAAATGGCACGATTAACTTAGAATTTATTGACACTGATCATCAGCTAGCAGATTTTTACTAAGCCATTATCCGAAGAGCGCTTCAATTTTCTTTGTCGTGAACTCGGAATTTTGGATGAAGCAGTTATAAGTTGAGACTTACTTGCATAAATATCGAGTAATTTTGATTCTTTTATGACGAATTTATTATGGGTACAAGCCGAAAGGGTCCTTCTGACAAAAAGGCGTAAAAGCCTAAGCGACACGGTGCACTAGTCCTCAGGACTACCGCTAGCTGGGATCCGGCCCCTGCAGCTAACCCATGGCAAATTTGAAATACTGAATTACAATATATTTCCTTGTTTATTATATGGTTTGTTCCGATTTATTATTGCCTATTGATTTTTTCTAAAGTTCATTATGACCTTTGTGTACCTCTCTATGTACTTCATTGTTTTCATCAATCTTTTATCCTCAAAATCTCTTTTGTTCAACACTTAATCAATTTTTCTATCTTTTCAGCCTGCCTTTAGTTCTGGACCACTGATCCAGAACTCGGGCCGAACTCTGCCCATAACAGAGTTCGGGCCGAGTTCGGTCCCTAAGTTCCAGCATCGGATCTGGCTCTGCCGTTGGATCAATTTAGATCCTATGGTCAATATTTCATCCGACCAAAGACAAACCCCTACTTTATGTCGGGACTCCTTCTCTCTCCTTCACCATTGCCTCCTTCCTCACCTCTCCAAACTCTTTCCTTCAAACCCTAACCCTAGTTTTTGATCTAGAGTGCTCCATTGCTCCTCAAAATCAAGGAAAAAGGGTTTCTCGTCATTCTCTTCCACTGTTTATTAATCATTTGAGGTATCATTTTTGTCTTCTATACTTCACTCTATCAAGTTTTTATGGCTCCTCGCTTGTTCAATCGTGGAAAGAGGATTCGAACTGAGAGTGTTTCCTCTTCGGATACTCCTCCGACGAAGGAACTTATCATTGAACAACTTCAACCACCTCATCCGTTGTTCAACCCACCTCGTCCTCGAAACCCTTCTACCTATGATAACCGATTATTTGTTTCACTAGATGCCTCAAACAACTGGTTTAGTGACTATCGGAATCGTCAGGTATTCGCAGGACATCCTATTAATTTTTCTATCTTCTCTCAATATGATTCTTTATTTCATGACCTCTGCTTTGATGAGCTTGTCACTACCACTTCTGCTATCTATCGTCATGCTGTCCAAATGTTCTACTGCAACATGACCTTTGATGATCTCCATATTTATTCACGAGTTGCAGGTATCAATATATCTTTGATGACTTTGACTTAGCCGAATATCTTGATCTTCAAGAGCCCAATTCTTGGGAAAAGCTAGTTGACGCTCGCTCGTTCCGTTTTTTCGACGGAATTTCCCTTGAGAGCTTCAAGGATGATTTGTGTACTCCATACACACGTCCTCGCAAGCTCACAGCTAAATATCTCAACCCCTATTTTTCTGATCTTTATGGATTATTTCTAACACCATTCTACCCAAAACAGGTTCCCATAATGACATCACTTATCTTGAAATATCTGCTCTTTATCATCTTCACTTGGAATTTCTTTCAATCTTCCACGTATAATGATGGACTGGATGATTCACTGTAGGAAGAAACCACGAGCTCTGGTTTATCCTCTGTACCTTCCTATGATCTTTCGTGTATTTAACATACCACTTGATATCTGTCCGTTCTTGCCTGCTCCTGCTTTCCTGTCCAAGGCACGTCATACTCAGGCAGTTGTCGCCTCTCCTGAGGCCTCTGAGCATTCTGATGATGAGGAGCCTGACGCCCCTCCTTTCGGTCAGGATGCACCACCTCCACCTGCCACTCTTGACTCCATCCAGACCATGCTCCAGGATCGTTTCTACTTAGAGGCTGATCGGTGGGCTCAGATGGACTACCGCACTACCCTGCAGATGAGTGCACTCAGCAACTCGCTGCATGATATTCGGTACTCCATGTCCCATCATCCTACTATGCCCATTCCCATGCAGCGGGATCCCGATCGTGAGGGATATCGCATTGATGATCCATGGGTCTTGCGTTACCTGGATCCGAGTGCTGCTCTTGTGGATCCCAGACGTTCCAACTCTCCTGGACCTTCTCGTGCTCCGTGATGGAGATAGGCTCGATCTGCTGCTGCTACTGCTGATGATCTTAGTTACTTTTTGCTTTCAGTTATTTAGTTTATTATGGATTTATGTAGCTGGTTTTATGTACTCTGTTTATGAGTTGGCCACTTGGTTTGGTGGATGACATTTTCTGTCCTTTATCATAGTTTTACTTTATGTCAGTGACTTATTTTGCTTAGTATTTCACTGTTTCTTCTCTGCTTGGTGTGGTTGCATTACTATTCATTACTTCTTTATATTGCTAACTGCCAAAAGGGGGAGAAATAAAATGTATATTTTATTTTTATAGTTTTGTGCTTGTTTTGCTTTTGGGAGATATTATCTATCAGGCCACCGGTTCTATGTATTCGTATATCTGTGTATATCTGTGCTTGTTCTTGCTCTGGGAAATATTATCTATCAGGTCACAGGTTCTATGCATTTTGTACGGGGGAGAGCTATAGCTTCTAGCTCGACACCGTTCATGGTTTACGGGGGAGCTATCTTCTTTTAGCTCAGGCATCGTTTATGGGGGAGCTATGTTACAATCAACTGTGTCCAGGTATGAATATTGAAATATACATATATTATTTTGTCAATTATCAATATGGGGGAGATTGTTGACACAAAGTCACAGTCAACCAAATATTGACTACATTGACTAAATAATATTTGTATTAATTCAATACGACACACGACGACTGCATTCAGTTCAAGACAGATGACTGCTCAGTCTCCGGCTCTCAGTGTGTTCTGGAGTCTGTATTTTATAATTTTATTGAGTCTAGACTTGTGTACTCTGAGTCATGCTGAGCTCTTGGAACTTAGTCTATAACCTACCCAAAATCCCAAGCTCCACTGAACCAAAAAAAACTGCCCACTGGTCCCCTTAGAACCACTCTGTGCTCTGGAGACAGAGTTCGGGCCGAACTCTGCCTCCACACAGAGTTCGGGCCGAACTCTCTCCCCTAGAAATCAGGAACCCTAATTTTAGGGTTAGCTGGTTGCTAGTTGTCCAACGGCCAAATTTTTGAATTTTCCTACCCGAATTCTGGCCGAATTCTGCCTATAAAAACACTATAAATAGGGCATGAATTCTCTCATTTCAAATCATCCAATCTTCTCTTCTCTTCTCTCTTATAAGCTCAATAAGCCATACCCTTCCCATCTACTAGCCACAAGCCTCCTAAGTCTCGAATGCTCAGCATCTCTCAGTTAGGATTCTTGTGCAAGAGTCGAAGAAGTCGCTTGGACAATTCCAAGCAAATCGCCACTGCGATCCTCTGTTAGAAGTTGACATGCTCTTCTGAAGAAAAGGCACGGGTTGTAAACTACTATTTCACAAATAGTGGATTTAATCCTGAGCTAGAGTTCTCAGGCCTGGACTAGTCCTCCACGAGAGAAACCAGGTTAAAATCGCTGTGTTTGCGTATGCGCTTCTGCTCTTCATTTATTTTCCGTACTTTACTCTGATTATTTATTATCGGTAAAAGAGTTATTTTTAATTGGCTATTTTTCTATATAAACTCTATTCACCCCCCTCTAGAGTTGCCAAACTGTTCTTCAACAACTTCAACAAAGCTTGATTTAGATGAACAAGACAAGCCAGTCGACACACGTAAGTATCGAGGTATGATTGGTAGTTTACTTTATTTAACTGCTAGTCGTCCAGATATAATGTTTAGTGTTTGCCTGTGTGCACGTTTTCAAGCTAACCCAAAGGAATCACATATGTCCGCAGTTAAGCGTATCTTTCGATACCTTAAGGGAACTTCTTCTGTTGGCTTGTGGTATCCCAAAACTAAGTCCTTTGACCTTATTGGTTATTCGGATACAGATTTTGCTGGTTGCAAAGTTGATAGATGAAGTACCAGCGGCGTTTGTCATTTCTTAGGCAAGGCTTTAGTCTCATAGTTTAGTAAAAAGCAAAATTCTGTAGCCCTATCAACAATATAGGCTGAGTACATCGTCGCAGGACGTTGTTGTGCTCAGATTTTATGAATGAAACAAACCCTAAAAGACTATGATTTATTTTACACACATATTCCCATTTTCTGTGATAATACGAGCACTATTAATTTGACTAAGAATCCAGTATGTCACTCTCGTACTAAATATATCGAGATTCGACATCATTTTCTTAGAGATCATCATCAAAATAGAGATATAGACCTTGTGTACATAGATACTGAAAATCAACTAGCTGACATCTTCACTAAACCTCTAGCGGAAGATCGTTTCAATTATTTACGTCAAAAATTAGAAATTTTGGACGTCAATAATATTAATTAATTTTGTTTTATGATTATATCTAAATACGCAAAAACTGTGTTAGAGAAAAGCCAATAAAGAGTCTGTCTGTCACCACAACTAGGGTTGAAGCGAAGCGGTACTTAAGAGTTCTCCGGTGAACCTCCGCCAGCTGGGACAGTACTCCTACAGCTAATCTTAGACAGTCACTGTGTAACGACATTTAATTCATAAAATAATATTAATTATATTAATTGAAGGCTAAAATAACTAATCTTTGAATTAAATATTTGAAATGTGATAATGGAAAAGAATGGCAAAAATCAACTATAAAGAACCCTAGGCGAATTCGGCCAGAGCTCTGACCGAATTCGGCCCGAGTTCGGTTGAGGGTTTCAGGTTATATAGCCAGAGCCCGAGAGCCTTTCTTCTTCATTGCTTCCAAACTACATCTAAACAGCAGCAGCAGCCACGAAGGAGCACCAAACCCTAGTTCTTCACCATCCTCTATCTTCCAATCCAAGTGGTGAAATCATTCCAAAATTTAGATTTGTGCGGTGTTCGCCGTTCTCTTCGACATACTTTGATTTTCGGAGGTATAACCACATCCTTCTCTACTTTTCAATTAGTGCATTTTTACTTCAATTTGCATAAATGGCACCCAAATTCAATCCTTCAAAGAGGAAAAAGATGACCCCCAGTGAGGAAGGGTCATCTTTGCATCCGCGTACAGATTTCTCTTCTCGCTGGTCCAAACGAGCGATGGCACATTCGACTGGTTTTTCTTCCAAACCCTAGACCAAGCCCTACTGTGGTATGGAGACTTCTCCATGAGATCCATATGCACAGGCGCTCCAGTCAAATGGACTGTATTTCCTGACCACCGCCATTTCTTTGAGGCATTAGGGTTACATCTTTTTGTTAAACTCTGTTTTCCTATAGCAACTAATGTCATTAGATTATTTTATTGTAATCTTATATTAAACACTTTTGATGTGAGCACTCGTGTTGGAGGTATTGATATCAATTTCGATGATGACCTCTTAGCGGAGATCCTTGGTATCCCTAACGAAGGTGAACCGCTAGTCGACATCACTGAATTTGATTTCCCCGAAGGCACGACACTCGCAAGTTTCAAAGCGGAACTCTGTGCACCTGATAGAGTACGCTATGGAAAGTTCAAGGCTAATAACTTGAACTTGTTTAACTATGAATTGTATTGCATCATCTATTCCACTATCCTTCCAAAATCCACTTCCAAGGATGATGTGACTTCTCTTGTACTGTTCGCCATGTATCACATTCTTAAGGGGATTCTATTTTCTGCCCCTAAGACCATTATTCAGATGATGGGTCGTTGTCGTACAAGAGATAGAAATCTCTCTTACGCGATGATTCTTCCACGCGTCTTTCAGCTCTTCGATATCGATATGTCGACTTTACTCAGGACCCTGAGCCCAAGTTTCTTCAGTGATCTCGTCGTAGCATGACTGCTTCAGTACCACCTCCTGCTCCTCCTACTGCACCTCCTCCACCACCTCATCAGTATGCCATGACATTTGAGGGCATACGTCAGCATTTATCTGCTTTGCACGTCTCGATGACGGACATGGCTCGCGAGCGTGAGTTCCGCGATGTCACCCGTTATCAGGCGATGGCAAACTCTTTAGCTGATCTTCGTTTCGTCCAGACTGGTCATTCAGCCGGTTCCATCCCTAGAGATCCAGCTTTCTCTGGTTACCGCTATGAGGATGAGGCTGTTCATGCCTACTTCCAGCCCGGTAACGCCTATGATTGGTACCGTCCTGACCGTGCTCCACCTCGTGACTTTGTTAGTGAATTCTATACTGGCGCCCCTCCTCATCCTTCTGGCGCTGGTACCTCTGGAGTTGGTCCTTCAGGACATGCTGGTCGAGCTGATGATGATGATGAGGATGATGATGAGGAGATGTGACTATATGATTTTGAGTGATATCTTATTGTACACTTGGAAATGCTCCGACATTTCAAGTTATTATTAGTACTTTTTTATTATTATCGGCACTTTTTAGTTTGCTTCAGTACTCTGTTATTTTCATGGACATGATTATGCGTAGTTTATGTCATTCCAGTTTATTTTTAGCACTATGTTTCAGTTTCAGTTTATGATAGCACTATCTCTTTATATTGCTTCTTTCATTAAAACTGCCTGTGAAATAACTTGCCTATGATACTATGCTTTTCTTTTCTGAGACAATACATGCCTGTAATATTTCTCTAGTTTTATGCCTTATTTCTTTTATGTGTTTTCTCACTATTTTTTACTTATGCATTGATTGCGGGGGAGCCTTCTCTTTTGCAATTATTTTGCTAAGTGACAAAGGGGAAGAAAATTAAAGATCTAACATTTTTTTTGAGATAATACAGGATATGAACAATTCTACTTTTTGATATCATGAACAAGCTTAATGTTATATCATTCATAGTTTGTCAATTATCAAAATGGGAGAGATTGTTGGCCCATTGGTCAGATGGTCAACCTGATTTTAATAATTATCAAACTCTGTCTGGATATACGAAGCTAGTCAGGACATCTCGGACTCTTGGACATGATCAAGAAAGTCTATCTACTCAGTTCAAGACCGAAGCTCTGTCTGTCTGTTCGAGTCTGTAATTCCTTAAGCAATGTATTTTTTATTTTATTTGAGTCTAGGAATACGTTGTACACCGAGTCGTACTGGCAAATAGGCTATCCCTAAATGAGTTCAAAATGTTTTTAAATGGACCTCTCCAAAAAGATTTTCAAAAAGGTTTTCAAAAATTACCAAAAAGCTTTTTAAAACCCTAATCTAACCCTGACAGAACTCGGACCGAGTTCGGCCAGAGTTCGGCCATAGTTCGGTTCGGCCATAGTGCAGTTGCGGATTTGATCGAGATTTGCTCATAGAGTTCTGTCTGAATTCTGCCCGAATTCTATCAGAAGTCTGTCTTTGGAATTCCTATAAATAGAGAAGGATTTCGATCATTTCAACTCACTCATTCACTTTCAATCTTCTCTCTATCTAAAGCTTTCTGTCTTCCAAAGAGTTTTCTAGAGCTTTCAATTTCAGATCCCAAGCCAGTTACAATCCTCTAGTCGATTTGCCAGTGCGGTACGGTCGAGAAGTTTCTGAGAGATTGTAATCAGAAGGCTTGATTGAAGAATAACTCTTCACATTTGAAGTTGGACGAGTTCTTCGTATCAAAGCTCGCGTTGTAGAAGTTGCAAGGACTTCGTAAGAAAACTTGCAGTTTTTCCAATAGTGGACTCAACTGGTAGTAAGAGTTCTACCGACTGGATTAGTCCTCAACAGAGGGATACCAGTATACATCGCTGTCTTTGCGTTTGCTCTCTTAACTTTGCCTTTACATTATTTTAGTTGTGATTAATATTCTGTGATTGTGCTGCTAACATTTTTTAATTAGCATTATTCTGCTGCCAACTCTATTCACCCCCCCTCTAGAGTATTACGCTTTACTATTTCGTTTCTACGGATTACTCGTATATCTAAAATATACTAAAAATTATGGATTACATTATAATATATATCCAGTTGTACTCGAAGGATACATTGATGTAATTTGGATATCTGATACTAAAGACTCAAAATCCAAAGTGGATATGTCTTTACACTTAGAGGTACAACAATATCGTAGAAGTCCTCAAAACAAACGTGTATAGCCATATCTACTATGGAATCTGAATTCCTAGTCCTGGATAAAGCAAGTGAAGAAGCAAAGGGGCTTTAAAACTTCTTGGAGGACATTCCAATATGGCTAAAACTTATACCAGCAATTTGTATATATTGTGATAGTCAACCTACTATCGGTAGGAAACAAAGTCATATTTATAATAGTAAATTAAGACGCATCCATAGACGTCACAATACCGTTAGGCAACTTCTCTCTAATGGCATAATCACGATTGATTATGTAAAATTAAAAAATCTTGCAGATCCACTAACTAAAGATTTGACAAGAGAGCAAGTATATAAGTCATTGAGGGAAATGGGCTTGAAATCTATAATAAAATAATTTTATAAAGGAAGACCTAGCCTAGTTGACAGGAGATCCAAAGATCCAGGTTCAAAGGGACAACCTAATTATATGAATTTCTTAAATGACACTGACGAGTATTCAATTACTCTTCACATTCTCTAGGATGACAAGTAATAACATTGACTGGAAATAAAAACTAGGGTAAGCATTGCTTTTAATGATTTCCATGACTTTAAATTCAGGTAGAGTATTGCAGGGATACTCTTATTAGGAAGTCACCTATGTGAGTGTGGAAGTGGTGCCACTTCTATGAGAATTATAAGGCTGAATTCTCTAAGAACACTTATGAAACATGGCAAATATTCAAGGCCAAAATGAACAAATTAATAGAAGCAATCTTGGTCGAAAAGGAATTATGTGATATTTGTTGACTCAAGTTTACAACAATAGCTGAACAATTTAAGACATCATGTACACTGGATAGCTAGTAAACTTGATACATATTCATAAGGGAAGGTTCAAGGCCAAAAATTACCTATCCTAATACAATAATTTTTTAAATAATCTCTCTCTATGTCTGTATTGTGTCTGTATTTATTTGCATTATGCACAGTCAAATATTTATTCATGTGGAGATTGTTAGAAAAATATTCTAAAAGAATAATTTCCCAAATATTGTGAATAAATAATTTCTAATGGTTGTATCTATTGGAAAATGTGTGTCCCTTTCAAATATTGTGTCTACTCATATTTGTGTCTCTTCGTCATTTATAAAAGAAAAGTCATATGAGTGTTTGATTGATTCAATTGAAACTCATCCATATATTCAATCATTCAGTCCAAGAGAGAAAGAGAGAGAGTCTACCTTCATTGCTTCGTCCAGTTCATGCAGTGTGAAATGCTACTATCGAGGAGGAGTTCCGTTATATCCTAGGAGACTAAATCGCTATTCAACCGTAAGCATCTGTACGGGACAAATATTATTTAAGGATATTAAACTAAGTTCAAGCCTCAATCTCGATTAGTTGAGGGTGGAGGCACAAGATCCAATCTTAAGAAGAGCATACATAGGAGATTCATGGTGCTTGTCTACATGAAAGCAAGGAGAAAGTTTGTACTTTGCTCTTAGAGGTAGTCATCCAAGACAACAAGAAAAGAAGCTCTTTACGGGTTGTCGTCGTCTTTGTACATGAAGATTGCTACAGATAGAGTGAGTGATCGAATAAAGTGAGTGATTTCAGTTATAATCTTCTTCTTTCTACTTGAGTTTGGTGAGGGGTTGAACTTTGGGCACAACAAGTTTTTATCTTGTTTTGTATTTTGTTGAAAGATATAAAGATTGAAATTTGTCCAGGTGACACGATAACCGAACTATATACTATATTTGATCTGGCTTGACATATTTTTTAGATGGTTGGTTGGCTATCATCAGGTGGGTTTATCATCGCTTTCGGGCCAATAATTGGTATCAGAGCCAGGTTCATTAGTTCTGGTCTGATACCAATAATTGGTACCAGACCTCTTAGGCTCTCGAGAGGAAAGGTACAACCATGTCTACAGAGCAGATAAATATACATATGATTACCCTCAGTGTAGGAACTAGACGATTTAGAAGCTAATGATGGATGACTTACTATGGTGCAAGGATTTGCATGGTCTGTTACAGGGCGACATCGCCAAGCCATCAGACAAGTCTGCTAATAAATAGAGGCAATTGGATCAGAAAGCCATTAGATTCATCCGCCAATGGCTAGACAATTTAGTGTTTCATCATGTCTCCATGGAGAGTTCTACACACTTTAGAAGAAACTGTATTTATTGTACGAATGAAAGACGACTGACAACAAAGCTAACAAAGCATTTCTTATTTGCCAACTCGAAGTACATTGAGGGTACCTTGGTGACACAACATCAGAATGATGTTCAGGTATCATCAATCAGCTATCTACGATGAAGACGGTAATAGACGATGAGCTTCAGGCCATTCTGCTTTTGAATTCTCTACCAAAAAGATGGAAGATGTTGGTGGTATCGGTAAGTAACATCGTGCCTGATGGAGTTGTCACAATGGAGGCAGTCAAAAATAGTTTATTGAATGAGGAGGTCCGACATAAGTAGTTTATTGAATCATCACATGACTTTGCTCTGGTTGTTTCCTATAAAAAAGGGAGACTCCAGTCACAGGCGAGGATGTGGAGGAGTTCTATCGAGATTTAGGGAGATCCCAAACTCGTTTTTGTGATCCGTTTATTGTTTTGCAAAGATGAAACTGAGACCTATAACATAAAATTTTCTGAAATTAATTATAGTTTATTATTCGTAATAAATGATAAAAGTTATTTACAATTGGGTCCACCGAAACCATAATATGTAACTTATAATAAATATCTCATAGAAAATTTAAGATACGTGTGAACCGTCGATTCTAGTGTTCTTGTAATACTGAAATTTACATGGTTGTGCACTCAAATTTTATGTTTGTGTCTGTCAACTTTTTGGTCAATAGAATGCCTCGATTTGTGTGCCACGAATCATATATTTACAAACTTGAATATAATGTCTTAAAGTTTATAGTTAATCTATAAATCAGAAATTAAAATAGAAAAAATATAATTTAAGTTAATTTTATTCAGAATTATTAGTAACCTTCTTAGAGAAATTAATTATTTAGAATTATTGGTTATCCGTAAAATTCATAGATCTAACTTATGTTAAATGTGGTTCGATGGAGTACGTGGGTTGATGGAATGATTGGATAGCAAGTAGATTGGATTGCATTATCCAGAGAGTGTGACTACATCATCTTCAGAAATAGGCAAGCAGACCTTTCCAAGATTTTCAATTTTATATAGCATGCTTAAATTTATTTTGCTTATTTATATGTGATATATATATATATATATATATATATATATATATATATATATATATATATATATATATATATATATATATATATATGTTTGTTTGTTTTTATTATATTCTCATGATGTTTGTCTTAGAATTTATTTTTGAAAATAATTTTATTTGTATGCACACTTGTCATATATCATGGACTTGATTTAGATAGTGATAGATTGATTGTACCCATGTTAATGTTAGAAGTGTGAGAACGATTATCTATACATGGATTTTTTTCCTCTATTTCTATTATTGTGACCCTATGGCCTTTAACATTGGGTTATCTGCCTTTGGAATCTTGTGGCCTCTAAGGTCGGGTTATCTATTTTTCAACCCTATGGCCTCTAAGGTCAGGTTATTTGATCATCTTGTGGCCTTTAAGGTCGGGTGAGTTTTTTCAGTTGTAGTTTACTTGCGAGCTACGGTATTTGTATTCCATCGTATATTACAGTTCATATGTAGTTAGTTGTTCTTATTCATGTATGACTGTCAAATAGTTTATGCCTTAGTCTATATTTATGTTTTATCACTTGTATATTCAACTACTATATTTTGAGAAACTTGGCATGTATATTATGTATCTTACTATTATTGATGAGCTCCCTTTATAGACTGGATGGATGATTGATGATTGCATCTTTAGGATTTCAGGTATATTTAGTAGATACCTTTATCATATTCATCTATCGATATATTTTAGTCTCATTGATTCATTGTGCGGTTATCCTAGTATTTGTAAGCTTATTCTTTTCTCGAGCTTTTTCGGACACGTGTATTACAGGACGGTCGACTGTATTACATATTATTCGTTGTTGATGTTTTTCTATATGTAGAATGAGAAGGTTTAAGATATAGTTGACTTGATAGTTTATACATATATACATGACCTGTATATATCGTATACGTGTTCGAGTTGGGCTAGAATCTGCTTGATACGTAGCTGACCATTATCATGTACTCTGGTCCTACATATTTTAGGACTGTAGCATGACACGGGGACATGGAGCCAAGATTTACGAAAAGATTGATCGTTATGGACTTTGTTCTTGACCGAGTTATTAATGTCGGTAGGTTTTCGATTGTTCAGGAGGTGTTACGCATGATAGCTAGCGTCAACTGCATGTCAGATAGCATCGACATGGTGGTCGAAGAGTTGGAGAAGATGAAGGATGCACAACAACTCGGGTGATCGGATATCAACGACAAGGGAAAGCAGGAACTTTGTCGTTGGGTGAAAGACATAGAGTCCAATTGTGGAGCCGTAGGGTCAGCACCTCTCATTAGACTAGAGGAAGAGAATGATGAATCCAGTTTGGAGAGACAGGATAGAACTCGGGTGATTCGTTCGTTTTGTTCTGATACCAACAAGTATTTCCATATACCAATGTCATTCATCAGACTTTTCTTTCCTGAAGAGGAGAAGATGTAAACAAATTGCTTACTCAGATGTCAATACATTAATAACACAAAGAATTCAAAAGTTACTAGCATTATATATAATCACCTCCTCTTTCAAATTAGGATACCGTATGGGTTATCAAATAATAACTTTATTAGCACCTTTTTGACTAGCATACATTTCATTTGACTTGCCATATTACGATTCTAATTAGTACCTCTTTAAGTGCTTGTATTTCCTATAAATAAGGTTTGATGCCTCTATTATAAAATATAACAATCAATAAGATTTTTTTCTACTTCTTTTTCTTCATAGTTAAGAATCTCTACATGGCATCAGAGAAATTATAGATATTTTAAGCTTTTTTCTCCATCTCCACCTACCGTGTTTTGCACATTCTTCCTCGTCGTCAATTCCTCAGTTTAGTCTTGACCAAACCTTTGTCTTCTATCTTTTGTTGTTAAAAACTTCTTTGTAGATAAACCTTTTTTTTTATCCTGGTGCATAGATAGATCTAGTAGTAGGTTATTGATCTAGGTCTTTCCAATATGGACATCCCCTCTTAGAAGTCTTCTTTTGGTTCTAATGATGTTGTCTATTGATAACTCTTCTAACTCTCAGGAGGTTTCTTCGTCTTCTCACATTGGAGTTGGAATTGAATTTGGTGGCAATAGTCCTGTCTATATTATTTTGGTTAAGTTGGATGAGAAAAATTACTTCGACTAGCTGTTGGTCATGGCAAGAATAGCTATCTTACTGGAAAATTGAAGATGCCCGCAAAAAATGACCCCTCATACAATAAGTAGGATAAAAAAAGTCACTTGTGATGTCATGGCTCTTCTCCACCATGACATCATAAATTAAGAGGACCATGTACTACTTGGACATTACGCATCTTTTTTTGGACTAAGTTGGAAAAAAAAATTGTGCTAAAAGGAGAAATTGTGCACGTATTTACTGCCTAAATCAACATACCCATACTCCAAGACATAGTTGTAGGAATGAAACGTAAAGCGATATACTCTAGAGGAGGGGTGAATAGAGTAGGCAACGAATATTAACTATTAAAAAATATTAGTAGCAAGATCACATAAATATATCACGGATATAAAAATGGAAAAATTAAAGAGTAGAGGGCAAACGCAAACACGATAATGTATACTGGTATCCCTCTTGTGAGGACTAATCCAGTCGAAAGAACTCTAGCTCCCGATTGAAATCCACTATGGAAAATCGTAAGTTTTCATACGCATTCCTTGCAACTTCTACAGACGCGAACTTTGATCTGAAGTACTCGACCAACTTCAATTGTGAAGTGTCTTATTTCTTATCAAGCCTCTTGATTGTAATCATTCTGAACTTCTAGACCGTACCATACTGACAAATTGACTAGAGGATTTTTAATTGGCCTGGGATTTGAAAATGAAAGCTTAGAAGGCTTTGGAAAAACGTAGTAAGTTTAGAGGGAAGAGATGAGAAAGTAAATTGGTGTGTTGAAATGGTAGAAATTTTTCTCTATTTATAGGATTTTCAAAGTGAGAATTCGGACAGGATTCAGACAGAATTCATTGAGAGAATTTCGGCATATAGACGTTGCATCCGTAACTACGGAAAGACTGAGTTTAAAAAGCAACGTCCCACTAGCCGAATTCAGGGCGAATTCGTGGCAAATTATTCTAGGTCAGAATTGGTGAATATGGGTTTTGAAACTCAGGTTTTGGGCTTTCGAATGTTCAAGCAGTTACGGTTTATGGTTTTGGACTTGTTTTCAAAATAGATGGGTATTTTTGAAAACGTTTTTGGTCAGCCTATTTTCTAGTATGACTCAGTGTACATTCTATTTTCTAGACTCAATAAAATATAAAAAATATATTGAATAAATGAAAATACAGATGCAAGGACAAATACGGCTCCAAGTCTTGAACGGTAGCAGTAGTAGTTCTAGTAGTTCGTCTAAGTAGCCCTTATATCGAGACATGGTTAAATCAATTATTAAAATTTGGTTTGACCATGACCAATGGGCCAACAATGGTGTATCGTCAGTTGTGACATATTATGCTATCCTAGAAGGTCTCTAGGAAAAGACTGACCACTATTATCTAAAAGTGGAAAACTAAGGAAGATCATCATTGCTACCAAAAGCAACTTGAGGGGCATATAATCTTTGAGTTCCTTGTAAGACTCAATCCTTTTTTCAAAGAGAAGCAATCAATAGTTCTAGATGCACAAGTACCATTCATTGATCAAGCCTACAAAGCTATCTACAATAAAGAAGATCGAAAAAAACAAATACCACTTTAAAAGTAGAGATAAGTATGTTGCAGTTGGCACTTAATTTTGCATCCAAGGTAGGTGTAAAAAACATCGAGGAGAGTTGGCTGCAGCAAAAAACCATATAGTGTACTCATTGCAAGAAGTTGGAACACATGGAGGTGACCTGCTGGCATAAAGTATTCACATATAACGAAAACAGGAAGGTAGATCGGGTCACAACTTTTAGTTCCATCTCAATTTCAGCTATTGCTCATCCATTTCTCCCGAGTCTACTTTGATTATTTATTCTAGGGCTACTGATCATATAATTAGTTCTTCCAACTGCTTAAATTATATATATTTCTTTTGGTCAGGATAAAGTCGAACTTCTTTATAGTTCCTTTTTTATCATATTTGGAAAATGAGATATTAAACTATATATATATATATATATATATATAAAATAAATATATATATATATATATATATAAAATATATATATATATATATAAATATATATATATAAAATAAATATATATAAAATATATATATATAAAATATATATATATATATATATATATATATATATATATATATATATTTATATATATATATTTATATATATATATATATATATATATATATATATATATATATATATATATAACTTAACTCTTATCCGTGTTAGGTGTCGATGGGTATACAACATCAAACACAAAGCATATGGGAAACTTGAGATATATAAAGCATGGGTTTTGCAAAAGGATTTACTAAAACCTATGGGGTTGATTATGTTGAGACGTCGCTCCAGTTACCAAGCTCAACTATATCAAGGTGTGTCACTCCCCGTTCTAAATATTTATATTTCTACAGGAATATTATCATGCATCATATATCTCTATATTTACCTATATCCAATACCAATACGGTATCATTTACCTTGTACTCTAGTACGTGTATCCGATAATGATCCATGTATCTTGTTATTGATTTTTTATGAGAGTCTCGAGAGTCGTACAAACGTATCGCCCATATGATAATCGACATGTCAAAAACTGATTAATTAACTTGTGCAACTTGATTTGGATTTATGTTTTTGACAAGATAATCATGTGACGGACTACCCAAGACCTCTAGTGACCCATGGCAGTTCCATAGACCCGTAATAGGCCCCGTACATAACCGACATACCATGAAAATCTAAAAAAATGAAATTTTTCCAAAGCATGAAGTATATAGATGATATATTATTCATAGCCTACTAGCACAATTGGCAACTACTGATTGTGCTTTCTCTTTACCTATTTGTCAACCACTTTAGTTATGGAAGACTACTATTGGTAAGGGCTTAGGATTGGCAACCATCTAATGGCCACTCAACCTCCCTCTTATGTCTCTCTTTCTATATAATATATATATATCTCCCTCTCTCCACTCTTTTCACTCTCCTTCACCACTGTAGCTTCCCTTCACCTACTTTATTGAGGTGACCTAGGAATTAGATTTGAGCTAGGAGCAAGCCTTGAGGCAGTGGTTGTAGTCTCTAGACCCTCCAGGAGGAGGATTAGAAGACGTTAGCTAAGGATTTCTTGGATTCAAGACAAGTACACCTTGTATTAAGTGGATAGTTAATTTTATTATTGCTTTAATCTCCTATTTTTGTTCATACTATGTTCTTCTTCTTGTTGTTGTTGTTGATTTCTTATAATTATGGATGTGTGATGTGAGTTGGATTTGGGTTTTGTTGAGGGTTTGGTGCTTAAAATACTATTGGGGGTAAATCCTTTATCCTAGAGATAAAACATGGATTTTGAGATGATATTGATGATTTGACCTTTATACGAATATTGTAGGATTTTCATATAAACTTTCTTGAGACTTGAGATTTGATTTGTAAGAGTTTTGATCGAGTTTAGACAGCAAAAATCATAAATCGAGCTGTTACCTATACTAAATCAATACAAATAGTATATCGAAGGTATACTGGTAATATACCATCGATATATCGACAATATACCATCCGTATACTATGTCGATAAATCTTAGAGTTCCAAGATTCCACAATTGTTTCGTGATGCAGAACTGTGTAATAAAGGTATGCCTCTGGCCCTAGAAATTTTAGAATTTGATTCTGAATTCCAGTTTCTTTTTGCCACAGGGGTACTGCATCGAAACCTTCCCTAGTGACTACCCACTGATTCTTACCCCTAATATCTGAAAATTTGATTAGCTTTTGGGGTCTTAGCTCCCGAAATCCCATAAGGGCCACTGCCTCCTTAACCCTCGTCCGCTGACCGGGCAGCAAAACCCACGAAATCTTGTTATAGAGGGTTTAGGTATTTATCGGCTCTAGAACTTGCAGATCAATTGGTGGACCCTTGTGTGCTCTAGTAGGCCTTAGAAAATCTATGTTGGGTTAGCGTTGTATCTAGTGGTCATATCCCAGACTGATATACATGATACATAGTGGGTCGGGGAATGAATAGTGATGTTGAATTCATACTTCATGGATGACATGATTTTTCTTTTTCCTTACATGAATATAATGTATCTATATTGTTATATGACAAATTACCCTAGGAGGTACTGGTATTGTTCATAGCATTAAGGTGCCCCTATTGATTATTGTATTAAGGTTCCATATTACTGACATTATATATATATATATATATATATATATATATATATATATATATATAAAACGACCTCTAGTAATCCCAGTGGGCGCGATTCCAGAAACAATTTACCTGGTTCCAATATATATATATATATATATATATATATATATATATATATATATATAATATATATATATATATATATATATATATTTTATATATATATATATATATATATATATATATATATACATATATATATATACATATATTATTTACCTGTGCATATATTCTTGTAGTATATTAGTAATTATAATGTGGATTATGAATATGATTGTATCATGATTCCTCCTACATCTATACTCAAGATGAATCTAGGTTGGTGCTCACAGGGGCCAACTCAGATCCACACCCAAACTACTTCGGTATGACATCTATGATGGATGACCATGTTTCCATGATACAGATTATATATGATAGGATAGGGTAAATTAGTTAGTTTAAGTACATTAATTATTGGGAGGGAAATGATCCCGATTTTATGCTTCTTTGACTGGCTAGACACTTGATATTGTGGCATATCCCCTTATCTAGAGCACAATATCAGCTATATTACGACTGAACCACTGTCTTCCCTATATGAGCGATGGGATTTTTATATTATTATCGACCTGGTGACTATTGTCACTCCCGTTTCCCGTTATACATATTTTCAGTATACGTGTACGGATTCTCGACCCGTATTTTGACTTGTCTAGCATGGTTTGGTCTTGGTTTAGCTTGGCTTGGTTTATTTTGGTTTGGTTTGGGTCAAGATGGTTCATCATGTTGAACCCTCTATATAACCCAACCCCTTTCTCTCTCCTCCTTTACTTTTATTTATTTTTTCATCTACTTTTCTTCTTCATTTATTTTCTCCCAAACCCTTAGGCAAGTGTAATCTTGCTTCACGAGAGATCTCATATTTTATTGTTCCAATGTCTTCCTTACATAGTTTTATGACTCTTTAGTACTTTGTATTTTTGGTTTTGGTGGATAAAATCTTGTAGATCTATATTTACTCAAATCTTGGTTTTCTTGAATTTTGATCCATCAAACTTCATAATTTTCAAGTTTTGATTGTTCCATGTTGTAGAGAATTTCATTCTACCCAATTTAGACCTTTGAGAGTCCCGATTTTGAGTTGTTTTCAGGGATTTATGAACTTGGAAAGTTCATGGGTTCCATAAACTCATGCTCTCGGCCTGGAGAAGAAGAACAGTGCTGGGCACATAGCCCTTTTTATGCGCCCACATCAGCCTTTCCTTTGGGCGCATAGCCCTATATATGCGCCCAAAGCACCCTACTCCTTCAGCTTGGGCGCATAGCTCTTGATATGCGCCTATGGCTCTTCAGCTTGGGCGCATGGCTCTAGATATGCGCCCACTTAGTCATGGAAGATAGTCTCATTGCTTCCCTTCTAGTGCACCCTGTCCCTAAACAGGTAGGCACATGCACTCTTGGGCTCATGCCTTCCATAGTACATGCATCCTAGGCGCATGCTCTTTAGGTGCATGCTCCATTCGGGCACATGCTTCTTTGGGCGCATGCTTGTTTATGGACGCATGATGCTTTGTGCGCATGTTGTCCCTGGCCCCCTTCCTTTTGCCATGATAATTTATGTTACTTTCTCCATGTTTGACCGCATGGTGTTTAGTGTGAGTTGTGACCTTTGAGCATGATGGGCATCTTCCATGATGGCCTTGTATAATGTATTATCTGTGTTTCGTATGTACTCTGGGCTTTAAGCACGATCTTAACATGACATGTATACTCCTTAATAACTCTTTTGGTGGCCCGTCGTGGCACACCCTTGACCAGTAAATCCTTGGTATACAAGTACACTTAGCACAAGCACGACATGATAAACATGAACACGACATGACAATATGGCTTTACATGATAACTCTTGATAGTGACCCGTCGTGGTGCACTCTTGACAAACAACTTGGCATGATAATTCTTGATGGTGGTCTGTTATAACGTACTCTTGACATGATAAGTAACAAGTAAATATGACATGTACAAGTTTAATAGTGGCCCGTGGTGGCGCACTCCTGACAAGTAATCTTGGCAAGTAACAAGTAACTCTCGTCTTGACACCATGGATAATTTTTCTTGATTGTGTCTGTACAAACTATATGTCTCGTCTTGCATCATGTCTAGGACATGGATTCCTGGTTACCACGGTCAGGGATTCATAATGAATTTGACTAAGTTAATAACTAGTTTGATCAAGTAGATCATAAAAGAGAATTTCCAGTCATAGACAATCCTGTTATCTGGGTGCCTCAAGTGGACTTGTAGCCTGCCGACAAGTAGGGCACATTTCCAGCACACTGTCATGTGTTGCACCACAAAGTCACCTAATCAACTCTCTCAACTTGTAGAAGGATAACTGGATAGTCTACAGGGCTTGTGACTGTTGGAACATCTCATTGCATCTTGTAGTAACTAGGCTTGTGATGACCCTCGTTAGTTAAAGTATTAAGCCGTACTTATTTCTTGGTCATGATTGATGGATGGAGTCCAGACTAGTCTTATCTAGACAGTGCCAATCTATGATTACTTCGGTACCTTACTGTTATGCTTCACTCTCGTCGATAAATGATTGGAGACTAAGCTCTATTCAGGTGAAGGGTTACAACCCCGGTCCTTGTTTGGTTTACGGGTTGTAACTTGGTTACCAGAATAGACCTTTAGTTATCTTATCGATTATCATCCTGTTTTCTCTAACTCATGTCTTTTGTTATCATTTATGTCTTTACGTGCTAATATGCTGGTTTTAGTTCTTAAGTGAAGTCTCCTTATGGCACTTGCTCTTTCTGGGGTCTGATCCAGCTGGTTTTGTATGGCCAAATTTTGGAGTAGCACCCGCGGATCTACCTATCTTCCAGCCAGATGGTGAACACCAGGCGTAACCCTAGCAACGAGTGGGTTTTCTTCTTTTGTTTTCTGCTCAATTGTAAATTATTCTTTTGAGGCGTTTAGCCGCTGAGCAAGTGTTAGCTCGTGTTGAAACTTACTTTTGTTTGCCTAAGGGCTGTAACATGATTGACAAATCCTAGGGTTGATCATGTATGACTTAAACTCTTGCTAGTCTTCGCATTTTGTATGACTAGCTTTATGATCATCTGAATATGTAATGTTTGGGACGCATTACCTTGTATGTCTGATGATCTAATATCTTGTAACATTTACTTGCTTGCTTGAGATTGAGACACTAGGCTTGTTCTTAACCATAAAAGACTGATGGATTGTAGATAAACCCTCATGCATCTAGACAGTCGTGATCGTATTGCGAGGTGGGTTGCACTTTAATGTACGTAGCTGGCTGTGTCTGTCCCCCGCTTTCCAGTATTCTAGTTCTGAGGCATGACTCAGTTTAAGTGGTAGACCATGCAGGTCTTGTAAATCATGATGTGTGAGGGTTTCACTAAATAGATGTCTCAATCAGCACTTGCCCTTGATCTCTACTCGTGTCTTCTAATCTTTCTGAAATCTTGACCTTATCATATGCTTATATCTTCGATCTATCTTGGCCCTTCCTTATTGTTCCCCATGCCATTTCTTCTGTGGCATTGCTCATGGTCCTACCGATCAGCAAGTTGGAGCACATCCAGCGAACCAGCAGCAACCTGGGGACCAAGCCCAACACTCTGGAGCAGCTTCCCGAGTTATGTATTCTGGGAATCCAGAGCCCCTAGTTCAGCCACTCTAGCCTGCGGTGCCTGACAATGGAACCCTGGTGGGACTCATTAGGAAATTGCTTGCGTCACAAGATCGTCGGGACGATGCCCTGCACCAGACAGTACAAGATGCTATAGGCAGAGTTGGTTATCAAGGGAACAATGCAGCCAACAGCTTCAAACGCCTGAACCCTTTTTTCTTTTTCGGCAGTAAAGATGCTATTGATGCCGATGCTTGGCTTCAGGATATAGAGGTTACTCTGGAGGCTGCTAGAATTCCAGAGGATACGAAGGTGGCTGTAGTGCGCCTGCAGTTATTGGACTTAGCCCGCAGCTGGTAGACGATACAAGCAGTTGGTTTGGTGACACCTGTCTTATGGATGGTATTCAGCGACAAGTTCCAGATGAAGTTTTTTGATGCAGTAGCTCGGTATGATTTGCAGACAAAATTTACTAAACTCAAGCAGATGGGAAGGACGGTCGATGGATATGCGACCGAATTTTTTAGGCTTAGTCGGTTTGCTTCCACCTTGGTGGCAACCGAATTGGACCGAGCGCAACGATTCCAGCAGGGACTCCACCTAGAGATTATTTTATCAGTGGAGCAGTTTTAGCACCAGACATTTGATGCCGTCTTGCGAGTAGCGAAGAGGCATGAGTATACTTCTGAGAGGATAGTAGATCGAACCGATAGAAGGAAGAGGTCCCATGGACAGATATCCCAGTCATCAGCACCAGTCCTGGTAGCTAGGGTTTTGACTATTGGAGCTCCTAGGAGGGCGACCACAGTCTCGTCGGTTCAGCACTCGACATTGATGTATCCTCAGCAACAGAAGCAGAAGCAGTCTTCCGTAATAGGCTGCACTCATTATGGGAAGCTAGGATATGTAGTATCAGAGCATCGCAGAGCACAGAGATTGTGCTTGGCTTGTGGGGCACCGGATCACAAGATAGGGTCCTGCCTGCATAGAGCCAGTTCATCGTCGTCAACTTTACCCAGTCCATCGGTTAGGGGTCCAACACTAGTGCAGCAGCAGTACCAACCTCCGAGGCTATTACCGCCTCAGGCTCAACAGTATGCCCAAGCTCAGATTCAAAATCGGCAGAGAGGTTTCCAGCAGAGGAGACCAGTATCACGAGGAAAGGTTAGGCTATGGCTCTGACCGTAGCAGAAGAATTGGCATCAGATGAGGTGGAGGCAGGTACCATTCTCGTTAACACTTTTCCAGTCTCGATATTATTTGATTTGGGTGCATCGTATTCATTTATTTCTGCATGATTTGCCACACGGATAGGACTGGAGCCCGAGTCATTATCAATAAAGCTCAATATACTTACTGGTAACGGTCTTGTTGGGGTAGATAGAGTCTTTTTCTCGTGTCAAATCGTAGTTAGCGGTAGAGAGTTTTTCGCTAGATTGAAAGAATTTTCTATGGCCGACTATGATGTGGTCCTAGGAATGGATTGGTTGAAGGATCAATACGCAAGAATAGACTGCCATATTGGCAGGATTATTTTTGGTATTCTCGGCGAACCCGAGTTTTTATTTTCTAGAGACGAAGTAGAAGACTCTCCACCAGTATTGTGGATGGAAGTAGCAGTAGCAGTTCGGTTTCCTAGAGTAGTAGAAGTGTTTCCTAATGTATTTTCTGAAGAGCTTCCAGGCATGCCCTCAGAGAGAGTGAGTTCACCATTGATTTGCTTCCAGGGATGGCACCAGTGTTAGAGAGAGTCTACAGAATGGCACCTTCAGAATTGGAGATCCTGTACAAGATGATTGAAGAACTCAGAACCAAGGGATTCATTCGTACTAGTGGATTACCTTGTGGAGCCCCGATGCTTCTTATAAAGAAGAAGGATGGTACATCAAGATTATGTGTTGATTATCGTACCTTGAACTCTGTAACAATCAAGAATAGATATCTCCTGCCAAGGATAGATGATTTATTCGATCAACTCAGAGGAGCGGCTGTATTCTCGAAGATTGACTTGCAGTCAGGATACCATCAGATCAGAGTAAAAGAGCAAGACATCCCGAAGACAGCATTCAGATCAAGATATGGACATTGGGAGTTCCTTGTTATGCCATTTGGAGCGACCGAGGCACCAGCCATATTCATAGACCTCATGAATCGTATCTTTATGCCCTATTTGGACCAGTTCTTGATAGTATTTGTAGACGACATGTTAGTCTATAGCAAGAATGAGGCAGAGCATGAGCAGCATCTCCGTATAGTTCTTCAGATTCTCAGTGAGCACCAGTTGTACACGAAGTTCAGTAAGTACAAATTTTGGCTGGATCGTATTTCTTACTTAGGCATATCATCACTAGAGGTGGAGTGGAAGTGGACTCCCAGAAGATAGTCGCTATAGAGACATGGCCAGTACCCAGAACCGTCGTAGAAGTTCAGAGTTTCCTAGGATTGACCGGCTATTACCGACAGTTTGTATCAGACATTGCTCGGATTTCAGCACCATTGATGTAGTTGACCTGCAAGGATGTGCAGTTTGCTTGGACAGCAAAGTGTCAGAGTTCATTTGAGAAGTTGAAGCAAGGATTGATAACAGCCCCCATTCTCACGCTTCCAGATGGGATTGGAGAATTTTCGGTTTATTGTGATGCTTCCGACAGAGGATTGGGATGTATCTTGATGTAGCATAGTAAGGTAGTAGCTTATGCGTCATGTCACCTTTATGATCATGAGAGAAATTATCCAACTCACGACTTGGAATTAGTAGCGGTGGTTTTCACACTTAAGTTGTGGAGGTATTATTTGTATGTAGATCGGGTGGAGATTTTCACTGACCACAAGAGTCTTAAGTATGTGTTTACCCAGAAGGATCTTAACATGCGTCAGAGAAGATAGCTAGAGCTACTTGTAGATTACGATATCAACCTGTATTATCATCCTGGGAAGGCCAACGTTGTTGCAGATGCATTGAGCAGAAGGGAATGAGCTTATCTTCTAACATCACAACCAGAGTTGTTAGCAGATCTTCAGAAGATGGGTATTGAGGTAGTTCTTCCTTCCAATGTGGCATTGATGGCCAGTATGCAAGTTTAGTCCAGTATAGTTGAGAGGATTAAGTTAGCTCAGTCAACGGATTCTAAGCTTCAGCGGCATAGGACAGAATGTGTAGCAGGACGAAGAGCAGAGTTATGTATTCATGAAGACGGTACACATCGACATGAAAGGCATCTTTTTGTACCCAATGGCGACATCATGCAAGAGATCCTGGCAGAGGATCACGGTTCACAGTATTCAATTCATCCCTGCGGTACGAAGATGTATCGTGATATCTGTTAGCATTTTTGGTGGAATAGCATGATGAGGGAGATAGCCTGGTTTGTCTCTCGTTGTTTAGTTTGCCAACAAGTTAAAGCTGAACATTAGAGACCAGCTAGACTTCTTCAACCTTTACCGATCCCATAATGGAAATGGAAGCACATTACCATGGATTTTGTAACTGGGTTACCTAAATCTCCAGCTGGGAGAGATGCTATTTGGGTTATAGTTGACAGACTCACCAAGGTCGCTCATTTTCTTCCTTTCAGAATTGGCCAGTCGACGGATCAGCTAGCAGAGATGTACCTCAGGCATATAGTCTGGTTGCATGGAGTACCAGTCAGTATTGTATCGGACAGAGATTCAAGATATACATCTCACTTTTGGCGAAGTCTTCAAAAGAGCTTGGGGACTCATCTCAAGTTTAGTTCAGCTTATCATCCGCAGACAGATGGTCAGTCAGGACGCACGATCCAGACTCTTGAAGATATGTTGCAGTATTGTGTGCTTGACTTTGGTGGTTCGTGGGAAGAGCACTTGCATCTAGTAGAGTTCTCCTATAACAATAGTTTCCAGGCCAGTATCCAAATGGCACCATTTGAGGCATTGTATGGCAGAAAGTACAGATCCCCGTTAGCATGGGATGATATAGGCGAAAGGCAGATGCATGGTCCAGAGATGGTTACGCAGACTATCGAGGTGGTCAGGCAAGTCAGAGATCATCTTCGAGTTGCACAAGATTGCCAGCATCATTGGGCTGATTCTTATCGGTGTCTCCTTGAATTTTCTATCAGCGACCATGTATTCCTTAGGATCTCGCCTACCCGTGACGTCATCCGATTCGGCATGTAGGAAAAGCTCAGTCCTAGGTATTATCACTCCCGTTTTTCGTTATACGTATTTTTAGTATACGTGTACAGAATCCTGATCCGTATCTTGACTTGTCTAGCATGGCTTGGCTTGGTTTGGTCTTGGTTTAGCTTGGTTTGGTTTATTTTGGTTTGGTTCAGATTTTGGTTGGAGATGGAAATGGTTGATATAAATATCAACTTTTCTCTCTCTCCTTATTACTTCTTCATTTACTCCTCTTCCTCCAATAAACCTCTCAACCCACCTTAGACAAGTATAACTTGTTTCATGGAAGAACCCCATTTTTATTGTTCCATTGTCTTTCCTACAAGTTTCTAAGACTCTTTAGTACTTATCATTTTTGATTTTGGTAGATAATTTCTTGTAGATCAAAGTTACTCAAATCTTGGTTTTCTTGGGTTTTGATGTACCAAACTTCATTATTTTCAAGTTTTAATTGTTCCATGTTGTAGAGGATTTGATTTTACTCAAAATGGACAGTTGAAAACCCCGATTTCGATTTGTTTTGAGTGATTTATGAACTTGGGAAGTTCATGGGTTCCATGGACTCATGTTCTCAGATTGGAAAAGATGAGCAGTGCTGGGCGCATAGCCATCAATATGCGCCCAAGCTACACTTCTTTCTGCTTAGGGCGCATAGCTCTTATTATGCGCCTAAGGCCTTCGCCGCTTAGGCGCATAGGCTCTGGCATGAGTCTAAGGCCCAAAGCCTCTCCTGCCTAGGCGCATAGCCTTTATATGTGGCCAAGTGCACCCTGTTTTCCCTGCTTGGGTGAATAGCCCTTATTATTCGCCCACTTGCCATGGAAGATAGTCTTCTGGCTTCTTTCCAAGTGCACCCTGTCTCCCTTTTGTGGGCACATGCATATGGGCGCATAGCGGTGGGCGCATATAGCCCTGGGTGCATGTCGTCCCTAATGCATGACTCTCCATGATACGACTAGCCTTAGGCGCATAGCCCTCGACGCATAGTCTTGGGCACATGCCATTCCCTGTGTATGTTGACCTTAGGCGCATGCTCTCCTTGGACCATTTTGACCTTAGGCGCATGCTATCCATGACACCCCATTTGACCCTTGGCGCCTTTTCGGGCCAAGATAATTCTTTTTGCATTATCTATGCTTGTCCTCATGGTCCACAGTATAAGTTGTGACCCTTGAGCATGATGGACATACCCCTATGATAGCCTTGTATAATATTATTATCTGTGCCACGTGCGTGCTTTGAGCTTAAACACGATCTCAGCATAGCATGTACCCTCTATAATAACTCCTCCAGTGGCCCGTCGTGGCGCACTCTTGACCAAGTAAATTCTTGGTATACAAGTACCCTTAACATGAACACGACATGACAATATGGCTTCACATGATAACTCTTGATAGTGACCCATCGTGGTGCACTCTTGACAAGTAACTTGACATGATAATTCTTGATGGTGGTCCATCGTGACGCACCATTGACATGATAAGTAGTAACTTGGACATGAATAATCTTGTTAGTGGCTCGTCGAGGCGCACTCTTGACAAGTAATCTTGATAAGTAACCTAACATAATAATCTTGATATGCTGTTGTGACGACTATCTTGACTTGCTAAGTAACTTGTCTTAACACCGTGGGTAATTGTGCTTGTATAAGCTACATGTCTCATCTTGTATCATGTCTAGGACATGGATTCCTGGTTACCACGGTCAGGGATTCGTACTGAATCTGACTAGGTTAACAACTAGATTGATCAAGTAGTTCATAGTGAGATTTCTCAGTCACAGGCAATCCCGTTATCTGGGCACCTCAAGTAGACTTGTAGCCTGTCGACGAGTAGGGCACATTTCCAGCACACAATTATGTGTTGCACCTCTAAGTCACCTAATAAACTCTCTCAACCTGCGAAAGGATAACTGGATAGTCTGCAGGGTTTGTGACTGCTGGAACATCTCATTACATCTTGTATTAATTAGGCTTATGATAACCCTAGTTAGTTAAAGTATCAAGCCGTACTCCTTGCTTGGTCATGATTGATGAATGGAGTCTAGTCTAGTCTTGTCTAGACAAGGCCAGTACATGGTTACTTCAACACATTACTGTTTATGCTTTACTTTATCGATAATTGGTTAGAGACTAAGTTCTGTTCAGGTGAAGGGTTACAACCCCGGTCCTTGTTTGGTTTACGGGTTGTAACTTGGTTACCGGAACAGTTTCTTGTTATCTTATCATTTATCACCCTACTCTCATAACTCCAGTTTTTTTTGTTATTATTTATGTCTTGTGTTCTAACATGCTGGTTTTAGTTATTAAGTGAAGCCTCCCTTGTGGCACTTGCTCTTTCTGGGGTCTGACTCAGCTGGTTTTGTATGGCCAGATTTCGGAGTAGCTCCCGAAGATCTTCCAGCCTTCCAGCCAGATGGTCAACACTAGACGCAACCCTGGCAACAAGTGGATTTTATTTTGCTCTCCCACTCTATTGTAAATTATTCTTTTAAGGCATTTAGTCGCCGAGCAAGTGTTAGCTCGTGTTGAAAGCTTACATTCCTGTCTGCCTAAGGGCTGTAATATGATTGACAAATCTTAGGGTTGATCATGTATGACTTTAACCCTTGCTAGTCTTCGCATTTTGTATGACTAGTTTCTTGATCATCTGGATATGTAATGTATGGGACGCCTTACTTTGTATGTCTAATGATCTACCATCTTTTTACATTTACTTGCTTGCTTGAGATTGAGACACTAGGCTTGTTCTTGACCATAAGAGACTGTTGGCTTGTAGATAAACCCTCATGCATCTAGACAGCCTGACCGTATTGCGAGATGGGATCCACTTCAACGTACTTAGCTGGATGTGTCTCTCCCCCGCTCTCCAGTATTCTGGTTCTGGGGCATGACACGGTTTAAGTGATGGCCCATGCAGGTCTTGTAAATCAAGATGTATGAGGGTTTTACTGAATAGATGTCTCAATTAGCATTCGCCCTTGATCTCTACTCGTGTCTTCTAATCTTTCTGAAATCTTGACCTGATCACATGCTTATATCATCGATATATCTTGGTCCTTCCTTATTGTTTTCGATTTCATTTCTTCAGTGTCTTTGCTCCTGGTCCTACCGATCAATAAAGTGGAGCACCTCCAGTGAACCAGCAGCAACCTGGGGACCAAGTCCAGAACTCTGGAGCAGCTTCTCGAGTCATGTATTCTGGGAACCCAGAGCCCCCGGTTCAGCTAGTCCAGCTTGCAGAGCCTGACAATGAAACCCTGGTGGGACTTATTAGGGAATTGCTTGCGTTACAAGATCGTAGGGGCGATGCCCTACACCAGTCAGTACAATATGCTATGGGTAGAGTTGGTTATCAAGGGAATAACGCGGCCATAGCTTCAAGCGTCTGAACCCTCCCTTCTTTGATGGCATTAAAGATATTATTGTTGTCGATGCTTGGCTTCATGACGTAGAGGCTATTCTGGAGGTCGCTAGGATTCCAGAGGATGAGAAGGTGGCCGTTGTATGCCTGCAGTTATTAGACTTAGCCCGCAGCTGGTGGGCGATGCTAGCAGTTGGATTAGCAACGCCTATTTTATGGGCGATATTCAGTGACAAGTTCCAGACGAAGTATTTTGATGTAGTAGCTCGGTATGATATACAGACGAGATTCACTAATCTTAAGCAAATGGGAAGGACGGTCGGTGGATATGCGGCCGAGTTTTCAAGGCTTAGTCGGTTTGCTTCCACCTTGGTGGCGACCGAATTTGACCGAGCCTAGCAATTCCAGCAGGGACTCCACCTAGAGATCATTATATCAGTGGAGCAGTTTGAGCACCAGACGTTTGATGTCGTCTTGCGAGCAGCGAAGAGGCATGAGTATACTTCTCAGAGGATAGTAGATCGAACCGGAGGAAGGAAGAGGTCCCATGGACAGATATCCTAGTCGTCAATACCAGTCCTGGCAGCTAGGGCTTTGACTATTGGAGCTCCTAGGAGGGAGACCATAGTTTCGTTGGTTCAAACTCGACACTGACGTACCCTCGGCAACAAAAGCAGAAGCATTCTTCCGTAATGGGCTGCTCTCATTGTAGGAAGCCTGGACACGTGGTTTCAGAGTGTCGCAGGGCACAGGGATTGTGCTTGGCTTGTGGGGCACCGGACCATATGATTGGGTCCTATCCTCATAGAGCCAGTTCATCTTCATCAATCCAAACCAGACTATTGGTTAGGGATGCAGCACCAGTGCAGCAGCAGTACCAGCCTCCGAGGCCCTTGCCGCCTCAGGCTCAAGCATTCCAGCAGCAGAGGACTTAACAGTATGTCCAAGCTCAGATTCAGAACAGGCAAAGAGGTTACCAGCAGAGGGTACCAACACCGAGAGGATAAGGACAGGCTATGGCTCTGACCATGACAGAAGAATTGGCATTAGGTGAGGTGGTGGCAGGTACCATTCTCATCAACTCTTTTCCAGCAACGGTATTATTTGATTCAGGTGCATCGTATTCATTTATTTCTGCACGATTTGTCACGCCCCAGTTCCAAAATATATAGGAACTTGAGCGCGAGCATTCCAGCTAATATGATCTAGGGTAAGTTGTCACGATCCGCTCCCGAATAATCGGATACTAGTCGGACACGCCCAGCCTTCGTCGATGGACACGACGAAGTAAGCTGTACAATACTAAAAAAACTCCAAGTCATAATGTAATGTAAACATCTACAGCTTTATATATAACATTCCCAGAAAAATCACCAATATCCATCAATCAAATTATACAATGTTATCCGGAGACAAATCCGGTAAAATAAAATATACAATGATGAAATCATAAAAATATACAATCTCCAGAAAAGTAAATAAAATAAAGCCTGCAATAACCAATGATACCATCATGCTCCATGTGGCCTCAAGCACCTGCAACGTATCCTTTCAGGAAAAGAGCAAAGTACAACACCGACAAGAACAATATACAATATAATCTGTAGTACAGAATACAAGGTGAAACCAGAATACCAGAAGTAAAAAAGAAACTATAGTACCAGAAATAAAATATAAACTGCAGGCAATGGATGCGACAATCAATATGCATGACAATGAACACGACTATCAATGAACAAGACAATGAACACGTCAATCAATACAAGTGTGACATTTTGAAATATTAAACTAATGTGTGACCAGCTAAGGACCACAATCCACAATCAATTAATGCACAATCAATTCTACAAGATCCGGCTTAATCGTACGTGAAGTTTACGACTAGGCTATCCACAATACCTATGTTGGGTGTGGTCCCACAAAAGCTAATATTTCTTCCAATCCCCGCAATAAACAATGACTCACAATGCAATGAACAAGGTACAAGACAATCGTGTGTATCTCGTGTCCGATATGAGAACATGGCACATGAATGTAAGACAGAAAGATAAAGTAAAAGTCGAGTCGGTGTACTTGCCTCGCCTTGGAAGCACGGGAGTAATACTGCATGGATGTATGTCACCTGGTATTTGTACAATTTTAATTAGGGTTTGAAATAATGCCGTTAGCTCAACATTACTTTTATTCAAATATTAGCTAATTAAAATATAATAGCTAACCATATTTTAGAAAATATATTGGTTTTATAAATTTAGTCACAATAATACTAGAGAAAACACCTCTAATTGTTTTTAGAAAATATTAGAATATTTTGCTAAAATAGTAATGATAACTCTATAAACTTTTTAGAAGCATTTTGATTTACTAGAATTATTTAGCAAGAAAATACCAAAACATTTATTATTTAGGAAATATTTAATCAAAAACCTATATAATAAAATGATATCAATATGATATATGCTGCCAACTTTTATTAGCAAGACAAGTATTATATATAATTTTAGTTATACAAAATAACATTTAATTTTTATAAACTATATCTTAATAAGCATTTAAAATGAAGCATGATAAAATATTCATTATAAGCTATAACTATGACTAAACTGTTACAATATTAATAATAATAATTAAAATTATTTAATGAACATTTATAATAGTAGCTACAACTAATGACAAAAATGGTAACAATAATAGGATAACAATGATAATTAATCTAGCCCAACTACAAGCCAGCCCAAACTCCTATAGGTCTGGCTCAACCTACACACAGCCCATATCTAATACATAAACTGAGCTCACAACCCGGCCTAGCCCAGTCACAAGCCCAAATAAGCCTATAGGTTAATACTACTGTTGTTGTTCTAATATTTCTATTTTTCCAGATCAGCCCATAAATTCAACCCAAAGTCCAGACCCATCTCACACTGCCAGCCCATACAACTATACTAAAAATTTCATTTAAAAAAATTAAGGATTCAGAACCCGCCCATTTATTCTTCCAACCCAGCCCAATTCCTTAACCATATAACCCTTTCCTTCTTCTCTCTCTTCTCATTTGATCAGCCGCTCAAACATAATCCCATTCCCTTCATCTTCGCCTTCTTCTTCTTTTTCAACCCAGCTCTCTAATATATAACCTTTTCATCACTCTCTCTCCACATTTGCTTCAGTCCAGCCGCCAAGAGCAGCGACCCACCTTTCTTTCTTCTCCTTCACTTCCATTCTTAGCCGTCCAAAGAAAACCGAAGAGCCTATCTCTAGTTCATCTTCTTCTTCCCCAACTTCACAACCCCCAAGAACCCTAGGGTCTTCTTCCCTATAGATGCTCACAGCAGGAGACTCTAGATAAAACCCTAATTTAACCATGGCCACAGTCTCCAAAAACCTAGATCCGGCTTCATCATCCTGAAATACAAACCCTAAAACCTACTATTACATGCAAAAGAAGAAGAAACAACAACAACAGAGCAAGAAGAAAAGATAGAGTTGAGTGGATCGAGCGAAGCGTTACCACGACGGCGGCGAGTAGATTTGGCTTGGTCGACCATGAGCCCTCGGCGAGACGACTCCAGAGAGGTGATGGCGGTCGTCAGTGACTCGGCGATGAACGGAGCAGTGGTCTCCTGGTGGCTCGGCACAGTGACGTCGAACCTCGACGACTTCTCGTGGTCAGCTCAGATCTAAGATGAGGGCACGTATTTGATCGATCCGGTGGAGAAAACCCTCGACGAGATGGCACAGCGAGGTCAGGCGGATGTCCTCGATCTGGCCGTGACGTCCGCGGCGGCTCGGCGGCCACTCGACTCGTAGTAGCTGCGCTGGAATCGAAAATGGCTCGAACATCGAAGAGGCGGCGAGGTTACTTCTCGTTTCTCGAAGGGACGACACTCTTCTCGAAGGGGCAGCGCTACTTTCCAGGCGACATGAGTCACGAGGCTGGAGGAGCTCTCCGTTCGAGGAAGGTGCTCGTTCTTCGAGTAGGCTCAGATCTCGAAGCGCCACCCGTAGAGGTCGAGCTCGGCTTCGACGCTCTCCCGTTGAGGCGGAAAAGCGCCCAAGACGACCGGAGGCAGTGGCGTGCGACGATCGGCGGCTCCGGCCATCTCCGGTGGCGGTGGTGCGCGGCTAACGAACGGCCGGAGTGGGTGGTGAACAGGAAATGTGACAGTGTACTGTGTTGGGAACTGTAGAGTGATGGGCTGATGTGTCACTGTCAGAATGAAAATACTATTAAAATAACTAGGGAACTCCCCCAATATTTATAGTAAAATATTAGAGTGGCATGATGGTAATTAATGCTAGTAATTAATAATAGATCTGGGGGTATAATATTAAACTGGTAACTGATTTCCTAACAACTTGTAACTGTTCCTAACTAACTATCCAATTCAGTTAATTACCATCTAACTACAATAACTAATTAATAACAATTAAATTCGTAGGATTAGTCTAGAAATATTTATACTGTTTCCGAATTCCCCATAACAACTACAAATGTTCAATAAGCAAGGGACTATAAAGTACAATATTAAAGTAGCAGCACATAGTAATGTTTGAAAAATATAAACTAAATTTAATAGAATTTCAGCAGGAGCTTAATCTCTATTGAAAGAAAAATAAGTTTTCCTTTAAAAATAGTTTTACTATCAAAGTCTCCTATATGAAAACAACAATTTTACACAACCAATTATAACTTTGAAACAAATTCCTTAAAAGTTTACCAGAAATTGGTTTAGGGAGTTATAAATCTACCCCCTTACAAAAAATTTCATCCTCAAAATTTCAAGGATCGCGTTAAGCACGATCAAAATACGAAAACTAAAAAATGATTAGCTAAACATAGGATCTGAATTAATACCACTAGTAAAGTTACGTTTTTTCTAAAAATGATTAAAGTAAAAAAAAAATCCAAACATAATAAATTCAAAACTTAAAAATCAACATTTATGCATAGCAAAAAAATGATAGTTAATAAAATTGTGGCTTAAATTCAATAAAATCATTTAAAACTAACCATTGCAATCATGACAAGAAATTTAAAACATGACTAGTAAAATATGATCAAAATTATTACAACTATTAAATCATAAGTACGATAACTAGAAAGATATTACGACTGAGAATAAAGTAAAGGATTTTGAAAATTTGAACTTGACTAGTACAATCAAATTCTAGCATGATCAAAATTATTTAGGGCAAAATCATTCAGAAATCAGATTCATATAGGTATGTTCATTATCCCGATCATAATAAATTCAAAGAAAATCAAGAGCATTTTGTATAGAAAACCTAGGGTACCAAATGATTTCTGAAAATTGGATTCACTGCTACGACATTCAAACAAAGCCAAGAATTAAAACAAGTCAAGATAGTTTCTAGTAAGGCCGTCAATGGTGATAAGAGATCAAGCATGATATATAATGTGGATATAGTATCAATAGTATCCGAAAATCATATATATCTGAAATCATATTGCCTAAAGTTTATGCCCCGCCAGTGTAGTATACATCTGGGTGCAATGAACCTTTGACTCAATGACTCAAATAATAATAAATTACCGAATATTTCTATCAACTTTATCCATGTTATAGGAACAACTCAAGAGATCAAAATTTTATGACTTAGGACATAGCCTCAATAATATCCGAGAATCTATAATACTTGAAATTACTTTGACTTAGAGCTCATGCCTCGCCAGTGCGCAGCTGGCTGCAGTGAACCTGCGGTCTCCATAATCTAAATAAATGACTGCAGTGCGTATCTGCCACGTCATGGTAGGTCGTCGAATACTTTTTTAACTTTGTCCATAGAAATTTCAAAGAAGTTTATGAAAATTCAAAATAAGCTCTAAAAGTCATAGTCATGACGGAAAATGATGTAAGTATCTACTCTTTAAGAAAACAATGAGTGAGACAAAGTGATTACAAAAATGAATCTCAATAGAAAATAAAATCTCGAATTGGAAACAAAGTCTTGAATAATAATAAGAAAATTTAGAAAAATTCAACGTGCTAAGAGAAAATCTAAAGATAGATAAAATATTATCAATCAAACAGTTATACTAGAAAAATGTATATATGAAATAAACTCAGAAGTTTCAAGTGCAAGAAAATTGATAACCTCAGTGTTGCGTGTCTAAACTATCCTGCAAAACAGAAAATTGATTAGCTAGGCCTAACTATAGGATAATAAGCAATTTTAGTAAAACTATACCCATAATTATTTCCTACGAATCCTATGCTGTGATGAGTTTTTCTGAAATTTGCTGGTTCCCCAATAGCACTTTATAGCCTAAGTGCCATTAAGATAGACCTGCATAGGCCACCACTAAAAATATGTCACGACCCGCTCCCGAATAATCGGACACGAGTCGGACACGCCCAGCCTTCATCGATGGACACGACGAAGTAAGCTGTACAATATTAAGGAAAACTCCAAGTCACAATGTAATGTAAACATCCACAGCTTTATATATAACGTTCCCAGAAAAATCACCAATATCCATCAATCAAATTATACAATGTTATCCGGAGACAAATCCGGTAAAATAAAATATACAATGATGAAATCATAAAAATATACAATATCCAGAAAAGTAAATGAAATAAAGCCTGCAATAACCAATGATACCATCATGCTCCATGTGGCCTCAAGCACCTACAACGTATCCTATCAGGAAAAGAGCAAAGTACAATCCTGACAAGAACAATATACAATATAATCTGTAGTATAGAATATAAGGTGAAACCAGAATACCAGAACTGAAAATGAAACTATGGTACCAGAAATGAAATATAAACTGCAGGCAATGGACGCGACCATCAATATGCAAGACAATGAACATGGCTATCAATGAACAAGATAATGAACACGTCAATCAATGTAAGTGTGACATTTTGAAATATTAAACTAATATTTGACCGGCTAAGGACCACAATCCATAATCAATCAATGTACAATCAATTCTACAAGATCCGGCTTAATCGTACATGAAGTGTACGACTAGGCTATCCACAATACCTATGTTGGGTGTGGTCATATAAAAGCTAATATTTTCTCTAATTCCCACAATAAATATTAACTCATAATGCAATGAACAAGGTACAAGACAATCGTGTGTATCTCGTATCTGATATAAGAACATGGCACATGAATGTAAGACAGAAAGACAAAGTAAAAGTCGAGTCGGTGTACTTGCCTCGTCTTGGAAGCACGGGAGTAATACTGCATGGATGTATGTCACCTGGTACTTGTATAATTTTAATTAGGCTTTGAGATAATGCCATTAGCTCAACATTACTATTATTCAAATATTAGCTAATTAAAATATAATAGCTAACCATATTTTAGAAAATATATTGGTTTTATAAATTTAGTCACAATAATACTAGAGAAAAAACCTCTAATTGTTTTTAGAAAATATTAGAACATTTTGCTAAAATAGTAATGATAACTCTATAAACTTTTTAGAAGCATTTTGATTTACTAGAATTATTTAGCAAGAAAATACCAAAATATTTATTATTTTGGAAATATTTAATCAAAAATCTACTTAATAAAATGATATCAATATGATATATGCTGCCAACTTTTATTAGCAAGACAAGTATTTTATATAATTTTAGTTATACAAAATAACATTTAATTTTTATAAACTATATCTTAATAAGCATTTAAAATGAAGCATGCTAAAATATTCATTATAAGCTATAACTATGACTAAACTGTTACAATATTAATAATTAAAATTAAAATTATTTAATGAACATTTATAATAGTAACTACAACTAATGACAAAAATGGTAACAATAATAGGATAACAATGATAATTAATCTAGCCCAACTACAAGCCAGTCCAAACTCCTATAGGTCTGGCTCAACCTACACACAGCCCATATCTAATACATAAACTGAGCCCACAACCCGGCCTAGCCCAGTCACAAGCCCAAATAGGCCTATAGGTTAATACTATTGTTGCTGTTCTAATATTTCTATTTTTCCAGATCAGCCCATGAATTCAACCCAAAGTCCATACCCATCTCACACTGCCAGCCCATACAACTATACTAAAAATTTTATTTAAAAAAATAAAGGATTCAGAACCATCCCAGAACCAGCCCATTTATTCTTCCAACCCAGCCCAATTCCTTAACCATATAACCCTTTCCTTCTTCTCTATCTTCTCATTTGATCAGCCGCTCAAACATAATCCCATTCCCTTCAACCTTGCCTTCTTCTTCTTTATCTTTTTCTTCAACCCAGCACTCCAACATATAACCTTTTCATCACTCTCTCTCCATATTTGCTTCAGTCCAGCCGCCAAGAGCAGCGACCCACCTTCCTTTCTTCTTCTTCACTCCTATTCTTAGCCGCCTATAGAAAACCGAAGAGCCTATCTCTAGCTCATCTTATTCTTCCCCAACTTTACAACCCCCAAGAACCCTAGGGTCTTCTTTCCTACAGATGCTCACAGCCGAAGACTCTAGATAAAACCCTAATTTAACCATGGCCGTAGTCTCTAAAAACCTAGATCCGGCTTCATCATCCTGAAATAGAAACCCTAAAACCCACTATCACATGCAAAAGAAGAAGGAACAACAACAACAGAGCAAGAAGAAAAGATGGAGTTGAGTGGATCGAGCGAAGCGTTACCACGGCGGCGTCGAGTAGATTTGGCTTGGTCGACGGTGACCCCTCGACGAGATGACTCCAGAGAGGCGATGGCGGTCGTCAGTGACTCGGCTATCAACGGAGCAGTGGTCTCCAGGTGGCTCGGCACAGTGACGTCGAACCTCGACGGCTTCCTGTGGTCAGCTCATATCTAAGACGAGGGCGCGGATCTGATCGATCCGGTAGAGAAAACCCTCGACGAAATGGAGCAGCGAGGTCAGGCGGATGTACTCGATCTGGCGGTGGCATCCTCGGCGACTCGGCGGCCACTCGACTCGAAGTGGCTATACAGCAGCCAAAAATGGCTCGAACGTCGAAGAGGCGGCACGCTCCATGAGGTTACTTCTCGTGACTCGAAGGGACGACACTCTTCTCGAAGGGGCAGCACCACTTTCCAGGCGACACGGGTCATGAGGCTGGAGGAGCTCTCCGTTCAAGGAAGGTACTCGTTCTTCGAGTAGGCTCAGATCTCGAAGCGCCACCCGCAGAGGTCGAGCTCGACTTCGACGCTCTTCCGTGGAGGTGGAAAAGAGGCTACGACGACCGGAGGCAGTGGCGCCCGGCGATCGACGGATCCGACCATCTCCGATGGCGGTGGCACACGGCTAACGAACAGTCGGAGAGGGTGGTAACAGAAAATATGACAGTGTACTGTATTGGGAACTGTGGAGTGATGGTCTGATGTGTCAGTGTCAGAAATAAAATACTATTAAAATAACTGGAGAACTCCCCCAATATTTATAGTAAAATATTAGAGTGGCATGCTGGTAATTAATAATAGATCTGGGGGTATAATATTAAATTGGTAACTGATTTCCTAACAACTTGTAACTGTTCCTAACTAACTATCCAATTCAGTTAATTACCAACTAACTACAATAAAAATTAATAACAATTAAATTAGTGGGATTAGTCTAGAAATATTTACACTGTTTTTGAATTCTCCATAACAACTACAAATGTTCAATAAGAAAGGGACTATAAACTACAGTATTAAAGTAGCAGAACATAATAATGTTTGAAAAATATAAACTAAATTTAATAGAATTTTAGCAGGAGCTTAATCTCTATTCACTACTAAAATCTGCTCAATTGGCGACGTGAATTTAGCGACGTTCCCGAAACGTCGCTAAATTATGGACATTAGCGACTTACAATTGAAATGTCGCTAACAGTCGCTACTAGCGACGTGACAACGACGTATATTAGTTCCATGAGCTAGTCACCGCGTAACGTCGCTATGACGTCGCTAATAGCGACTAATTTAGCGACGTTAGTATGAACGTCGCTAAATTCTAATTAAATTAAATTTTCCCTTCCGATTCATTTCCCCCAATCTATTTTACTCTCTCACTCTCTTCCTCCGGCGCTCTCACGCTCACTCTCTCCGTCGCTCTCACTCTCTCCGGCGACTATCACTTTCTCCGACGACTCTCACTCTCTCCGGCGACTCTCCTCCGGTACGTGACTCCCTCTCTCTCTCTATTTTGGTTGTTCGTGGTTAGGAGGGTGCTGGTGGCTCGGGGGGAGGGGCAGGGGGGTGCGGGTGGTTGGGGATGAGGAATAGTTGGGGGTGGCTGGGGGATGGGGCAGGGGGGTGAGGGCGGCTGAGGGTGAGGAAGGGGGGCTGGAGGGAGGGGAGGGTTAGGGTTTGGGTTAGGGGTGGGTGTGTGGGTGGGGAGGGGCAGGGGGGGTGTGAGGGCGGTTGGCGGGTAAGGGCAGGGGGGTTGGGGAGTTGGGAGGGTTATGGTAAGGGTTCGGGTTAGGGTTAGGAGTGGTTGGTGGGGGAGGGGAGCAGGGGGGTGGGAGGGCTGGAGAGGACATTGGGGTAGTGGGGGAGGGGTGAGGGATAGGGTTCGGGTTTGGGTTAGGGGTGGTGTAGGGGGGAGGGGTGCGGGGGGGCTGGGTCAGGGGCACCGATATTGCCGAAAAATCTGATAATTTAGTAATAAACCAAAAAATCTGATACTCCGATTCAAAACCACGTACCGATAGTACCGATATTTGTAAGACGTAGTTTTGTTGGTTGGTTAATGCCGTCGTCTATTTTCTTTGATCCCGATACTCATAGGAATGGTCCCGAGTCACGGTCGTACGTCGGGTTAGGACCTTATTGCTGCTCGTGGGGTTGGGGAGCCTGCTGCTCAGGGTGGGGCCCCTAGGGGGCTCACAGTATATATGTATGTATGTAGTATGTAGTATATTCGTTTTAGTTTTGAAGTTTATTCATATTTGCAGATATCTAGAAATAGCTATATCCATATATCTGCTAGACCGTTCGTGGATGTACAATCGCATTCGAGGTGACAGGTGCGGTATACGAGATGAATACATCGCCAGAGTAGAACAAATTCTCCAATTCGCAAAGGCGTTTCCTCAATCCATGGACGGCATGGACATTAAGTGCTCGTGTGCAAAATGTCAGAACATGAAGTTTCAACCAGAATTGGATGTGATGTATCACTTATACACAAAGGTTTCCTTTCGAATTACTACTAATGGACCGCACACGGAGAGCTTGTACCTTTAGCATTCTAAGCGGAGCCTTATGTGGAGCCTTATATGGAGCCTTATGTTGAGCCTTATGTGGAGCCTTATATGAATGTCCACAACCGAACTGGTGTCGACAACGAGTACGTGAACATGGTCTTCGATGCTGCGGGGCCTAGTTTCGATCCATACAATCGTGACGCAGCTGAGGAGGCACCGAATGCCGATGTCACGAAGTTCATGGAGTTGCTGGAGAATGCAAGGACTCCATTGTACCCTTGCTGTGAGGACCATTCACCGTTAGAGGTGATCACTCGGCTCTTGAGCATAAAGTCTGACTTTAACATGGCGTAAGAATACTACAATAGAGTGCTCGAGTTGATTATCGATATCTTGCCGGAGGGTGCCAAGTTACCGAAAGACTTCTACCGCTCTAAGAGGATGGTGAGATCCCTCAGGATGGGATACGATAAGATCGAGTGCTGTCAGAACGGATGCATGCTTTACTATAAAGATCACAAGGATGTAGAAGTGTGCGGATTCTGTGGTGCTGATCGCTAGAAGCCAACTGTTGCAGGCAAGTCTAGGAGACCGACTGCTTCAATGCACTACTTGCCGTTGACGCCGCGGTTATAGAGGTTGTTCATGGTGAAAGAGACTACCGAAAATATGAGTTGGCACAAGCGACAACAGACCGAAGGAGTGTTGGATCACCCATATGATGGAGAAGCGTGAAAGCACTTCGATCGAGCATATCCTAATTTTGCTTCTGATGCGAGTAATATAAGGTTGGGGCTCTGTTCTGATGGTTTCACCCCATTTGGTCTTTCAGGCTCCTAATATTCATGCTAGCCGGTAATCCTCACTCCATACAACCTACCGCCTTGGATGTGCATGAAGACACCTTACATGTTCTTAACTATTATCATCCCCGGTCCGAATAACCCGAAGAGGAACATCGATGTGTACTTGCAGTCGTTGATAGATGAGCTGAAGCAGCTATGGAAAACAGGGGCATACACATATGATGCTTCAAAAAAATAGAATTTTCAGATGCAGGCAGCACTAATGTGGACAATCAACGACTTTTCGGCTTATGGAATATTATCTGGATGGAGCACTCATGGTCGACTTTCATGTCCGTATTACATGGACTGCACTAAGGCTTTTCATTTGAGACACAGAGGAAAGCCATGCTTCTTTGTTTGACATCGACAGTTCTGGCGAAAGACCATCCGTGCCGTAGGAACAGAACTACTTTCCGTGCCGGAGCTATGGAGAAGGGCGATCCACCGCCAATGTGGTCCGGAGAGGATACATGGGAGCAAGTAAAAAAATCCCAAGTGCTATTGAAGATCCTATAACGAGCAACTGTTACGAGAAATTTGGCGAAGATCATAACTGGACCAAAAGGAGTATATTCTGGGATCTACCATATTGGAGCACAAATCTGATTAGTCATAACCTTGACGTCATGTATATCGAGAAGAACATGTTTGATAACATAATTAATACTGTAATGGACGTCAAGGGAAAGACAAAAGACAATCAGAAGGCTAGATTGAGCTTAGCCAAAATATGCAGACACCCTACATTGCACATGATAGACAACGGGAAAGAAAAGCTTTTGCGGCCTAAGACAATCTACTCGCTGGACAAGGAGGACAAAGTGAGACTTTGTAGATAGATCCAGGACTTGAAATTTTCGGACGGATACGTCTCCAATCTAAGAAGGTGTGTCGATATAAAGGTGTGTAAACTGAACGAAATGAAGAGCCACGATTGTCACGTATTTATGGAGAGGTTAATTCCTGTTGCATTTCGGGAATTATTACAGTCGGTAGTCTGGGATCCATTAACAGAGCTTAGCATATTCTTCAGAGGTCTTTGTTCTTGCAAGTTGCTCATCGATCATTTAGAGAAGTAAGAGAAGGACATTATGGTAACACTTTGCAAACTTGAGAGAGTTTTTCCTCCTACATTCTTCGACTCAATAGAGCATTTGTCGATTCATCTTATCCATGAGGCTCTTGTTGTTGGATCTGTCGGTTATCGTTGGATGTACCCGTTCGAGCGACTGTTGAACCACCTCAAGAGGAAGGTAAAAAATAAGGCACGGGTGGAGGGTTCTATTTGTGAAGCATATGTCCTTAAGGAGATTTCAAACTTCTGTTCCATGTATTTTTAGCCTCATATTGCTACAAACAGAACAAAAGCTTCCAGAAATGACGATGGCTCTGAAGTTGTTTTTGAGGCAAAGCTGAAAGTATTTACTACCTACGAAAAACCATCTGGTAAAATAAAAAAAGATATCTAAATGACGACGAGGTTAGCGCTGTAATGTTATATGTATTGCTCAACTGCGACGAGGAAGAAGTGGACAAGCTAGAGGGGTAAGTAAAATTATTTTACGTGCTTCGTTGCTTCTCAATATAGCTAATATACCTATGCTTCGTTGCTTTTTAGCATGTTTAAGGATGAGGTAACGTCCAACAATCCGTACGCAACCGAGGAGGTAGTAAAACAACAAATGAGACTTCATTTTCCTTTTTGGTTGAGAGCATATGTACGGATATCTTCATAATTTACTTTTTCTATACGTATATACTTGCACAGAATAATTAAGTTAGCATCGTTTATTTGGTATTTAGGTTGATCATTCGGAGGCAATCCTTGAGAATGAGTATATTAAAACTCTAGCCAAGGGATCAATTTATCAAGTGAAGACCTGGCCAAGTTACTGCATAAATGGCTTCAGGTTCAAGTCAACAAATGCTCGAATAAGAGATGACTTCTTGGATTTGGATTCTACGAAGAATAGCTGTTTGTGCATAAAATCTTCAAACTACAAAGACGTCGACCCAGGCAATGACTTCTTTGGCATCTTACAGAAGATTGTGGAACTGACATACAATTATGCTATAGAACCTTGTAAGATCGTTTTGTTCAGATGTGACTGGTTCGATCCGATCCAAGGTCGAGGTTGGAGAGTTGACAAACATGGTCTTGTTGACATAAATTATCGCCGTCGATATCAAGCTCATGATCCGTTTGTTCTAGCAAGCCAGGCTCAACTAGTTTATTTTATCAGCTATCCAAAACGAGGAGCTAGAAGATCAGATTTGTGGGCAATCTGTAAGACTAAAGCTCAGAATACCTTTGTTGTCGACGAGATAGCTTATCACGAAGACGAACTACCTCTTATTATAAATATTGTCGATGTGAACTAAACAGAAGTTCCTCATGACATGTTTCATCAATTGGAAGAGGTAGAAGTATCAGAAGAGGAAGAGGAAGTTGATAGAAGTGAAGAGGAAGAGGAAGAGAAAGAGGACTCAGAATAAGATGAATATTCAGAAGAGGATTGAATATGTTTAATTTTTAGATGTAATATGGTTTACTTTTGTTATTTTTCAGATGTAGTATGGTTTACTTTTGTTTTTTCAGATGTAGTATGGTTTACTTCTGTATTTTTTAGATATGGCTCGACGTGGATCCTTTGGTTCCGGTACTGGTGGGAGTTGACGAGGCCGATAGTCTCCATCTACCACTCCTCATACCGACTCGTCATCCTCCCGCACTCCAGTATACACTAGCGGTCTAGTCGCCGACAGTTTCTCCATACCCGGCTCTAGCAATTCCTGGCTTGGGCCTTCTTCTTCTACGCAACCAGTACCGTCGAGTATTCCAGAGGTCGACCCCACTACTGAGGAGCAGGCCGAGGCCGAGGCCCAGACCGAGGACGTGGGCGAAGGCGATGGCGAGGCCCACACCGAGGGCGAGGGCAAGGCCCACGCCGAATGCGAGGCCGAGGCCGAGGGGCAGGCTGCGGGCAGGGGCAGGGGTAGGGGTAGGGGGACAGGCTGCAGCTTCCATTTGAGACAGATTTTCCTTGTCGCCCGGAGGGGGATCTGAGGTTGGAGATTTGGGCCTGTACTCGGACTAGACGGTAAGTAAAAATATTATTGCATTTAATTTGTTTAAATTTATTATAAACTTGTTTAATAAATTTTAATTTCTATTTTACAGGTATTATCCCTCCTCCGTACACCGGTCGCTGGGGACATTCCTGCGACAGAACTACGGTGGGGCCCTGGATCAACTGGAGGGATGTCCCGGCCGACAAGAAGGCCTTCTGGTTTGAGCACTTCTCGGTACGTAAAAGTTTATTTCTTTTTAACATTTAGTATGTTATGTTATAACTTACGTACTTCTATGATTTTTTCAGCGGACTTAATTCTTGCCTTCCTACCGCGCCGTTGCTGTCGAGTCTATTTTTTCCAGTGTCGCCAGCAAGCTCATTAGGGACGCGATCCTTGACTAAATGGATCGCGAGCGCCGGGGAGAGCCTATTCAGGGTTGGATCTCTGCCGCCGACTGGGCCGCAATGAAGAGAAGATTCGAGGAGAGAACCTACAAGGTGAAGTCCGCGAAGTCTAAAAGAGCACGACATGCGGGGTCGCAGTGGTGTGGTGGGTCAAGGTCCATCATGGATTTCTTCACTCATATGGTACGTATCGAGCCGTATACCCATAATTAATACTTTATAGAATATATTTCTTTCAACTTAACTAAAAAATCATATAATAATTTTGTAACAGGTTGAATCAGGAGAAGACCCGAATATGGTGACCTTGTTCCTCGCCACGCACACGAAGGGGGAGCAGTTCGTAGACGACAAGGACCGGGACACCTACGTAAGTTTTAATTTTTATTTACGTAGAGAATTCATATAGATGTTATTTTTAGGCCGAGTTTTTGAAGTTTTACTTAATGCTAGTTCATTAATATTAATTTTTAGCGACCACGTGAGAATTCATATAGATGTTATTTCTAGGCCGAGTTTTTGAGGCTTAGAGAGGCCGGGCCGTCACGGTCAGAGGGAGCTGGTGCTAGCACTTCCTAGCAGCCCCCGGCCACCACAGCTCAGTCAGATGACGAGCTGTGGATGAGGGTCGTTGGTAGCATGCATAGGGGTACGTACTATGGTACGGGCTCCTATGGTGCCTTCATTGCGTCATAGGCCTCTACGACCGCCACTAGTGTGCCCGGTCCCGTACAGACGGAGGAGTCGCTCCGCTACCAGCAGAGTGTCGATGCACAGATGGCAACTCTGTATGACGAGATGCTGCAGAGGATGTTGGCGTCACATACAGATGATTCTGCGCTCATCTCACGATTTGAGAGGCTTGAGGAGACTGCTGAGGCGCTGCGACAGATGACCCTCGCTATACAGGAGGCTACGCAGCGGTTGGTCGAGCAGATGTAGCAGTTCCAGGAGATGGCTATGGAGCGACCGTCTGCTGGTACGCCGGGAGCATCATCTACATCTGACGGTGCACGGAAGGACATGCTCGTCCACCTGTTGTCACCGGAGGAGTATCAAACGATCCTGGTGTTGCGACGGCAGTCATCTGGTGGCGCTCCTCTAGCTCCAGCTCCAGCACCGGGTCCAGCTCCAGCTCTAGCTCCAGGCGATCAGCAGTTTCATTTTTGCATTTTCAGACTGTACTATATTTTTTACTTTGTACGTATTTAGGGATATTTACTTTTTTCGTTGAGGATATTGACTTTATACGTATTTAAGGATATTGACTTTGTTCATTAAGGATATTATTGACTGTTTGTTGATGATATTATTTTTTCTTTATATTATTTGTATATTCTGGAATGTATTGTGTGTGCCGGTGTTGCGTGTTCCACCGAGGGGGTCGGCGAACCCAGGGATTGGATTCTATATTTTGTTGTTTGGAGTCTGTATTTTGGCTCAAGCTCCAGCTCCATTTGCATTCTGGATTCTATTTTTTGTATTTTTTAACTTAGCGACGTTATCAACGTTGCTAAATAACGTCGCCATAGCGACGTTTTGCGACGTTTTCTCGATTAGCGACACGTTTTTTCTGTTATTTCCAAAACGTCGCTGAAAACGTCGTTAAATTAGGTTAGCGACGTTTTGGCCGTGATTAGCGACGTTTTGGAATGTCGCTAATCTGACAAAATTTTGTAGTGATTGAAATAAAAATAAGTTTTCCTTTAAAAATAGTTTTACTATCAAAGTCTCCTATATGAAAACAACAATTTTACACAACCAATTAGAAAATTGAAACAAATTCCTTAAAAGTTTACCAGAAATTGGTTTAGGGAGTTACATAAGTTCCCAATTTAATGGACATATCCCTGGACGTACTCCGCTGTAAAGGGTAAGTAAGAGTAACCGATCATCTATATCTCAATCCATAGTAATTAAACGAATACCAAGAATGAACATAATATACTAAAGTTGGCCACCCAATAATATACATGTTCGACCAAGCTCGAGAAAGGAATAAGCTTGGTAATAATAGGCTATATAGTAGCATGAAGCAAATACAGGTGAAGATATAAGTAGGAAAGTGTAAATAGAAATGCCAGGAATGTATATGTAAATATATACCTGAGTCATCGGTGTATCATGCAGCACCTGCCCAACTACCCTGTACTAACTGCTCAACAATACATGGAGACATCACCAGGTCCTCAGAGGAATGTAACAAGATACATAAATACATGCCATAGTATGAACTGAATATAAATGATCAACCTGAATCACAATGAGGTCCAATATCCAGTCATGAATCAGCAAACCATATCTCTACCACACATGATCAAATGATGGCATACTAGTCCATGATAAGACACTGTCCCATGATACGGTTCGACATAGGTACACGAACTAACCAGTCTATGTGAATGCATGTTAAAGACAACCTTTGAGCGTATGGGTAGGTGAATAAGGGATTTGCATTGAGTCACGGGCCGATGTCGTATCACGAGCCGATGTATATATAAAAGCACTAGTATACCTCCCGACAGTACCTAGCGCGCAGCTAGTGGCCGCTGCCGGATGTTTCCCCTAGTGAATGTATGGCCCATAACCGGGTATCCATGCCCATAATCGGGTACCACTGAGGCTAAAATAATGTAACTGGCTGTCCCATACACCTACTGGTGTCTTCCCCGTCCCAAAAAATGTACAAGTCGTATCCATGACTCAGACAATCCATATCTCAATACGAGTCTCTAACCTAGCTACTATCTAACTCTATATGTATCGACACACGAACCGCTCGCGTCGATGATCAGTCGAATTGCGTATGTCCATGCCAACACAATGATCCTCACTCAAGGTACCGTGTAATATCTCATGTCAAGCCATAGAAGTTATTCAGGATAACTTTCCATCTCGGGTATGTCTACTAACTCTAAGTTACACACACGCACGCACCCATACATCGATGCCATCATCGATAAACCCAAGTCCACCTTGGATGCACATTACCAATGTCACCAACTAATAATACAAAGATAAATAATATAAATAGTACAAGTATGGCAAGGTATCTTGTCTGGGTTGAAGCAGTGAGCCGATGATGTCTTGTAGACAAATCGTCAAGTCCAATAAAGGTAGCAACATAGGAGTCTACATGAACGTCGTCGGATGCTGAAATAAACATCACCAACGTTTCCAGAATAAGTAAAATAGCTAGGATAGACAATCCATAAGTCCAATTCTGGACACAGGGGTAAAATGGTAATTCGGACCAAGATGCGATCTACCGTTGGACCCACCTTGTACCGAAAAATGTGTCAAGATCAAAGTCATCAAAATCTAGCAAATATATGTCTATGATGTTGGCCCATTTGTCTTATGGTCAAACTGATTTTAATAATTGATCAAACTCTGTCTCGATATATGAAGCTAGTCAGGATATCTCGGACTCTTGGACATGATCAAGAATGGCTATCTACTCAGTTCAAGACCGAAGTGATGTTTGCCTGTTCGAGTCTGTATTTCTTTGAGCAATGTATTTTTATTTTATTTGAGTCTAGGAATACTTTGTACACCGAGTCGTACTGGCAAATAGGCTATTCCAAAATGATTTCAAAATATTTTTAAAATGTCCTTAGTTTTGAAAAACATTTATATTAACAAAAGCTTCAAAAAGGTTTTTAAAATTCCCCAAAAACAATTTTTAAAACCCTAACCTAACCCTGACAGAACTCGGCCAGAGTTCGTCCAGAGTTCGGTTAGTGGCCATTTTGTTTTGAATTCCTTGGAACTTGGTCCTCCTGTAGTTGCAGATTTGACCGAGATTTTCTCATCGAGTTCTGCCTGAATTCTGCCCGAATTCTGCCAGAATTCTGTCTTTGGAACTCCTATAAATAGAGAAGGATTTCGATTATTTTAACTCACTCATTCACTTTCAATCTTCTCTCTACTTAAAGCTTTTAGTCTTCCAAAGAGTTTTTCTCGAGCTTTAATTTTCAGATCCCAAGCCAATTACAATCCTCTAGTCGATTTGCCAGTGCGGTACGGTCTAGAAGTTTCTGAGTGATTGTAATCAGAAGGCTTGATAGAAGAATACCTCTTCACAATTAATGTTGGACGAGTTCTTCGTATCAAAGCTCGCGTTGTAGAAGTTGCAAGGACTTCGTAAGAAAACTTGCGGTTTTGCCAATAGTGGATTCAACTGGTAGCAAGAGTTCTACCGACTGGACTAGTCCTCAACAGAGGGAAACTAGTATACATCGCTATCTTTGTGTTTGCTTTCTTATCTCTACCTTTACATTATTTAGTTGTGATTATTATTCTGTGATCTTGCTGCTAACATTTTTAATTAGCATTATTTCGCTGCCAACTCTATTCACCCCCCTCTAGAGTATTGTGCTTTACGATTTCGTTCCTACAATTGGTATCAGAACGGGTGTTACAGGTAAAACAAGGTAACATTGTAATTATTTATTCAATTAACTAATTATTATATAGATCACAGCACAACACATGGCAACTATAAAATTCACAAGTGAAGGCTAGGCCACAAACAGACCTCCACTGTTTGATGGTACGAATTATACCTATTGGAAAACACGGATGAGTTTCTTCTTGAAATCTCTTAACTTTGATTTATGGTCTATTGTTATTGATGGCTATCAAAAGCCACCTCGTATAAATGTTGATGGAGTTTTAGTTGAAAAACCCCATAACAGATATACAGAGGAAGAAAAGAAAAAGACAAGTCTTGACGCATGTGCTATTAACGCTTTATTTTATGCTTTAGACAGAACTGAATTTAACAGGGTGTCTATTTGCACAACTGCTAATGAAGTGTGAAAGCTTCTTCAAGTCACACATGAAGGCACGACTCAAGTCAAAGAATCAAAGGTCAGCAGACTTACTTAAGAGTATGAGGTGTTCAAGATGAAGCCCAACGAAACAGTTACTCAGATGTTCGAAAGATTCTTGGATATTGTAAATCCTTTGTCCTTCCTAGGCAAAGATTACAGTAACCATGAAAAGATTCACAAACTCCTGCGAGCACTTACCAAGAACTGGATTCCAAAGGCTACTGCAATCATTGAAGGGAACGACCTCACAACTATGTCCCTCAAAGTACTCATAGGTAAGCTACTCACTCATGAACTGGAGCTACAAGATTTTGAAGAGCCTGCACCAAAGGAGAAGACGACCGCTTTCAAGGCTCAGCACAGAAAAACTGCTGAAGGTGATTCAGACAGCAATGAATCTGATGCTGAAGATCAAGCACTTCTAGCAAGGAAATTCAAAAGATTCATGAGATATGAGAAGAGAGGTAAAGAAAACAATAGCAGCAACAACTGGTATCAAGATGATGCTGTCTGCTATGGCTGCAAGAAGAAGGGACATATGAAGAAGGACTGTCCTACAAACTCATCATCAAGCAAGAAAAGCAACAGGTATGAGAAAAGGAACCTAAAGATATCAACATCACGGAAGTATGCCAATACCAGCATATGGCATGAAAGTGAAGCCAGCGACTCAGAAGACGAAAAATCAGAAGACGCTGCAAACTTATGCTTTATGGCATCCGATCAGGTACCTACTGAACCTGTAGTTGATACATATAATGACTTTACCTTTGAGCAATTAGGAGATGCCTTCAGTGAACTGATAAGTGATTACAGAAAATTGCGTAGCAAATATCAGACCTCTAAGAAGGTACACAAAGAGTACAAAGGTGAAATAGGAAGACTTACCAACCTACTAGCTGAGCTTTGAAATAATGTTAGTGAGTCTGGTGAGCTTTCTTCTATCAAGCTCTTATTACACGGGACTACCAAGTCATCCGAAGAGAAAGACAAGGTTATTGACCAACTGAAAGAAGAACTTTCTAAAGGGAAGAAAAGTCATCAATGTGCACAAGTCAGAATATAATCACTCACTTCTGACTATACTAAGTTGTATGACACTTCCAAAAGATTGGAAATTAGGTTAGGAAAACAGCCTGAGACTGCTGCTTCCTACCCTAACACGTGTCACTTACCGAAAAATCAGAACATTTCCAAACCAAACACTGTCAGACCTAACCATATCAAACCTTTACCCCAAAAGGTTAAGCCCAAACAGGATTATATGTATGATTTCTTCTATACTAGAAAACCTAAACCTACCAACCATGCACACCACTCAGCTTTCAACACTCAACATGCTAAATGTCATTATTATGGCCTCGTTGGTCATATTTCTCCTGCATATAGAATCAGAAAGCTTGTTGATTTAAATATTTATGCATGGATACCAAAAGCTAACATTTCAGGGCCCTACAAGAAATGGGTACCAAAAGTTTCATCTGCAAACTGTTTTGTAGGTGGAACACCTTTCATATGCTAAAAGCAAATGGATATTCGACAGCGATTGTTCACGGCATATGACCGGTGACGCTACATTATTTGCAACACTGTCGAAAAAGAAGAAGGAAGGTTATGTCTCCTTCGGTAATAACTTGAAAGGGTATATCATTGGTATCGGTGATGTTGGTAAGTCTTCCTATCCTGTGATTAAGGATTTCCCGAGTTGAAACATAATCTACTCAGCATAAGTCATTTAGCTGATCATGGTTATGGCATCAACTTTGGCAAAGACAAATGTACTATAGTTGATAGCTCAACTGGTAGTACTGTCTTTGAAGGTATCAGGGAAGGCAACATATATGTTTTCTATTTGTTGGAAGAAACTAATATTTCAGGTAGATGCTTAATGGTTAAAAGTGATGGGAGTCATCTGTGGCATATGAGACTCGGTCACGCAAATATGGACACAATCTCAAGATTATCCACGAAGAAGCTAGTACGCGGTTTACCGGACATAACATTCAAGAAGGATTCGGTATGCAGCCAATATAAAAAGAACAAAGCTACCAGATCCACATTCAAGTCAGTAAACGTAGTATGTACTACTAGACCTCTACAATTGCTACATATGGACTTATTTGGTCCTAGCAGAGTTGCTAGCCTTGGAGGTAAGCTATATGCTTTTATAATTATAGATGATTACTCTAGATACACGTGGGTATACTTTTTGACACGCAAGAATGATGCATTATTCGAATATATCGCCTTTTGCAAGAAAGTACAGAATGAAAAAGGTTATACGATCACTCGTATTAGAAGCGATCATGGTGGCAAATTCGAGAATGCAGAGTTTAAGCAATTTTGTGACACACGCGGTCTTGTACACGAGTTCTCCTACCCTAGGACTCCATAACAAATGGAGTTGTAGAACGTAAGAACAGAACTCTATCCAAAATGGCCAGAGTAATGTTAAACCAGTTTAGTCTACCCAAATATTTTTGGGCTGAAGCTGTCAATACAGCTTATTTTGTTCTCAATAGAGTTCTAATTCGACCCAAATTTAAGAGACTCCATTCGAGTTATGATTTGATAGAATTCCATCAGTTTCATATTTTAGAATATTTGGTTGTAAATGCTTTATCCTTAATACAAAAGACAATTTAGGAAAGTTTGACGAAAAGGCCGATGAAGGTATATTTTTAGGTTATGTGGCCAAGAGCAAAGGATACATAGTCTTCAAAAAACGAACTATGATCATCGAAGAATCAATCAACGTCACCTTTGATGAATTGAATCAAATGACTATCGATGACAATGACGAAGATCTAACTGTACCAAGCTCAACACCTGCTGATTCTCAACCAAGTTCAGCACTAGCTGATCCTGCTAGAGAAGATCCAGGAACCAGCTACCTTCAGAGTCTGCCGAAAAGATTAAAATTTACAGCTGATCATCCAAAGGATTTGGTAATTGGTGATATTACCAAAGGTGTAAGTACTCGTACATCCAGTAGAGATATTGTTTCTAGTGTTGCATTCATTTCACAACTAGAACCCAAACCATTGATGAAGCATATAGTGATAATTTTTGGATAGATGCTATGCGAGAGGAATTAAACCAATTTGAACGGAATCAAGTTTGGGAACTTGTTCCCAAGCCTATTGATCATCCGGTCATTGGCACCCGTTGGGTATTCCGAAATAAACTTAATGAGAATGGTTTAGTGACTCGTAATAAGGCTTGACTCGTAGCTCAAGGATACAATCAGGAAGAAGGTATCGACGACAATGAGACTTATGCCCCAGTTGCGAGATTAGAATCCATTCGCATGTTATGTGCATTTGCATATTTTCATAATTTCAAATTATTTCAAATGGATGTCAAGAGTGCATTTTTAAATGGTTTTATAAAAGAAGAAGTTTTTGTAGCACAACCTCAAGGTTTCACAGATTTTAAAAACCCTGATCATGTTTTCAAGTTGAAGAAAGCTTTATACGATTTAAAACAAGCCCCTCGTGCTTGGTATGATCGTCTAAGCTCTTTCCTACTTGACAACGATTTTTCAAAAGGCAATATTTACACTACACTATTTATTAAGTCTTTTAACGGCAAGCTTCTTTTAATACAAGTCTATGTTGATGATATTATATTTGGATCTACTGATGAATCTCTTTGTCAAGAATTCTCTAAGTGTATACAGAATGAGTTTGAGATGAGCATGATGGGAGAGCTAAAATTCTTTCTCGGACTGCAAAGTAAACAAATTGACAACGGGACATTCATAAATCAAGCCAAGTATATAAAAGATTTGCTAAAGAACTTTGATCTGGACAATGTCAAACCTATTGGCACTCCAATGGCAACTTCAACAAAGCTTGATATTAATGAACAAGGCAAGCCGGTCGACACACGTAAGTATCGAGGTATGATCGGTAGTTTAGTTTATTTAACTGCTAGTCATCCAGATATTATGTTTAGTGTTTGCCTGTGTGTACGTTTTCAAGCTAATCCAAAGGAATCACATCTGTGCGCAGTTAAGCGTATCTTTCGATACCTTAAGGGAACTTCTTATGTTGGCTTATGGTATCCCAAAACTAAGTCCTTTGACCTTATTGGTTATTCGGATGCAGATTTGCTGGATGCAAAGTTGATAGAAAAAGTACCAGTAGCACATGTCATTTCTTAGGCAAGGCTTTAGTCTCATGGTTTAGTAAAAAGCAAAATTCTGTAGCCCTATCAACAACAGAGGCTGAGTATATTGCCGCAGGACGTTGTTGTGCTCAGATTTTGTAGATAAAACAAACCTTAGAAGACTATAATTTATTGTACACATATATTCTCATTTTCTGTGACAACACGAGCACAATTAACTTGACTAAGAATCTAGTATGTCACTCTCGTACTAAGCATATCGAGATTCGACATCATTTTCTTAGAGATCATTATCAGAATGGAGATATTGACCTTATGTACATAGACACTGAGAATCAATTAGCTGACATCTTCATAAAACCTCTAGCAGAAGATCGTTTCAATTATTTACGTCGAGAATTAGGAATTTTGGACGTCAATAATGTTAATTAATTTTGTTTTATGATTATATTTCAACATGCAAAAACTGTGTTAGAAACTAGCCAATAAAGAGTCTGTCTGTCACCACAACTACGGTTGAAGCGAAGCGGTACTTAAGAGTTTCCGGTGAACCTCCGCCAGCTGGGACAGTACTCCTACAGCTAATCTGAGACAGTTGCTGTGTAACGATATTTAATCTATAAAATAATATTAATTATATTAATTGAAGGTTGAAATTACTAATCTTTGAATTAAATCTTTGAAATGAGTCAATAAAAAATGAAGTGGTCCAAACCAAACCCAGGCAAATTCGGCCAAAATTTGGATCGAATTCGGCCCGAGTTCGGTTAGTGGTATCTGGTTATATAACCAGAACCCGAGAGCCTTTCTTCTTTATTGCTTCTAAACACCACCATCACAGCAACAGCAGCCGCGCGAGAGCCCTAAAACCCTAGTTCTTTACCACTCCGTTTCTTCCAATCTACGTGGTGAAATCCATCCAAATTTTGGATTCGTGCGGAGATCGTTGTTCTCTACAACATACTTGAATCTCGGGAGATTAACTCTGTATTTCCTCTTCTTTCAATTTTGTGCTTTATTTTCACAATGGCACCTAAGGGATTCAACCCCTTCAAGAGGAAGAAGACGACCAATCCTAGTGAGGAAGGATCATCTTCTAATCCACCCACGGATTTCCTCTTCTCACCAGTTCAATCGAGCGCTGGCACGTTCGATGGGTTTTATTTTCAAATCCTAGATCAAGCCCTTCTGTGGTATGGAGACTTCTCTATGAGATCCATATGCACAGGCGCTCTTATCAAATGGACTGTGTTTCCAGAACACCGCCCTTATTTTGAGGCATTAGGGTTACAATATTTTGTTAAACTTTATTTCCCAGTAGCAACTAATGCCATTAGACTTTTCTACTGCAATATCATATTAAACACGTTTGACGTAAGTACTCGTATTGGCGGACTAGATATCAATTTCAATGATGTCCTCTTAGCGAAAATCCTTCGTATTCCTAACGAAGGTGAACCGCTTGTTGATATCACTGAATTTGATTTCCCCGACGGCACGACACTTGCTAGTTTCAAAGCTGAATTCTATGCACCTGATCGAGTTTGCTCTGGAAAGTTCAAGGCAAACAACTTGAACTTATTTAATTATGAATTGCACCGCATCATCTACTCCACTTTCCTTCCGAAGTCTACTTCAAAGGATGATGTCACATCTCTTAAACTATCTGCTATGTATCACATTCTTAAGGGGATACCTTTTTTTGCCCCTAAGACTATTATCCAGATGATGGGACGTTGTCGTGCAAGAGATAGAAATCTCTCTTATACGATGATTCTCCCACGCATCTTCCAGCGTTTTGATATTGATCTGTCAACTTGTAGTCAAGAGCCTGAGCCCAAGTTTCTTAAGCTATCTCATCGTAGTATGACTGCTACTGCACCTCCTACTACTCTTCATACTGCTCCACCTCCACCTCCTCAGCAGTATGCCATGACCTTTGAGGGCATACACCAGCATATTTCTGATTTGCACGTCTCGATGACGGATATGGCCCACGAACGTGAGTTCTGCGATGTCACTCGTTATCAGGCGATAGCAAATTCTCTAGCTGATCTCCGATTTGCTCAGACTGAACATTCTGTCGGTTCTATTCCTAGATATACAGCCTTCTCTGGTTACCGCTGTGAGGATGAGGCTGTTCATGCCTACTTTCAGCCCGGTAACGCATATGATTGGTACCGTTCTGACCGTGCTCCTCCTCGAGACTATGTCGGTGAGTTTTACACTGGTGCCCCACCTCACCCTTCTGGCGCTGGTACCTCTACAGTTGGTCCTTCTGGACATGCCGATCATGCTGATGGTGATGAGAAGGAGGAGGAGGAGGAGATGTGATGATGATATATTAGCTGATTTTGAGACTTAGCTACTGACTACTGTACACTTGGAAATGCTCCGACATTCCAAGTTTCTAGATTTTATTATCAGTATTTCTTTTGAGGACTTGTACTGGATATTTCTTGATGTCTCTTGCACATCTTTTTATTTTTATGGGATGCGTAGTTTATCTTTCACATCAGTTTATTTATTTATTTATAGCATTTTTTATCTTCTTCTTTATTATAAACTGCCTGAGTTAAATACATGCCTGTAATGTTATTATATTTTTTACTGTTTCTACCATCTGTCGTGATTATTTTTTATGTGTTTCTTCACTGTTTGTTACTTATGCATTGATTGCGGGAGAGCTTTCTCTTTTGCAATTATTTTGCTAAGTGACAACGGGGGAGAAAAATAAGGATCTAACATTCTTTTGAGAAAATACAGGAAATGAACATTTTTACTATTTTTGAGTTCATTCCAAGCTTACATGAGCTAACATGTTATATCATTCATAGTTTGTCAATTATCAAAATGGGGAAGATTGTTGGCCCATTGGTCATATGGTCAAACTGATTTTAATAATTGATCAAACTCTGTCTCGATATATGAAGCTATTCAGGATATCTCAGACTCTTGGACATGATCAAGAACGGCTATCTACTCAGTTCAAGACCGAAGTGCTGTTTGCCTGTTCGAGTCTGTATTTCTTTGAGCAATGTATTTTCATTTTATTTGAGTCTAGGAATACTTAGTACACCGAGTCGTACTGGCAAATAGGCTATTCCAAAATGATTTTAAAATGTTTTTAAAATGTCCTTAGTTTTAAAAAATATTTGTATTAACAAAAGCTTCAAAAAGGTTTTCAAAAAGGTTTTCAAAATTCTCCAAAAACTATTTTTAAAACCCTAACCTAACCCTGACAGAGTTCGGCCAGAGTTCGGCCAGAGTTCGGTTAGTGGCCGTTTTGTTTTGAATTCCTTGGAACTTGGTCCTCCTGTAGTTGCGGATTTGACCGAGATTTTTTCATCGAGTTCTGCCCGAATTCTGCCCGAATTCTATCTTTAGAAATCCTATAAATAGAGAAGGATTTCGATCATTTTAACTCACTCATTCACTTTCAATCTTCTCTCTGCTTAAAGCTTTCAGTCTTCCAAAGAGTTTTTCTCAAGCTTTAATTTTCAGATCCCAAGCCAATTACAATCCTCTAGTCGATTTGCCAGTGTTGTACGGTCTAGAAGTTTCTGAGTGATTGTAATCAGAAGGCTTGATAGAAGAATACCTCTTCACAATTGAAGTTGGACGAGTTCTTCGTATCAAAGCTTACGTTGTAGAAGTTGCAAGGACTTCGTAAGAAAACTTACGGTTTTGCCAATAGTGGATTCAACTGGTAGCAAGAGTTCTACCGACTGGACTAGTCCTCAACAGAGGGAAACCAGTATACATCGCTGTCTTTGTGTTTGCTTTCTTATCTCTGCCTTTACATTATTTAGTTGTGATTATTTTTCTGTGATCTTGCTGCTAACATTTTTAATTAGCATTATTCCGCTGCCAACTCTATTCACCCCTCTAGAGTATTGTGCTTTACGATTTCGTTCCTATATACGAGTCTAGAATGATGACATGAACCGAAAGGTATGTCCGAAAGTGGATTCCGATGAGCCGATCTCAAAATAACCCGTTGACTCGGACATTAGAATCCGTTTTGCACGAAAATACAAGCCGGGGTCAAAGTCCACTAAATCTAACAAAGTATATGTCAACGAGTCCAGAATGACGATACGAAGCTAACGGTATATCCAGAAGTGGATTCCGATGAGCCGATCTTAGAATAACCCGTTGACTCGGGCAGTGGGGTCCACCTTGCCCCAAAATGTGTGCCAGGGCCCACGTCCTCCAATTCAAGCAAAATTTATATAAATTTGTGCCAGAATGATGCCATGAGTCTACTGGTGGTGACAGAATTGGAATTCGGAGTCCCGGGTTCAAAAGTAGAATTTCATAAGTTGAAAATTACGAATTCGAATGACCAACTTTGGCGTCGAATTCAACCAATCAAACAAGCTCTCATTGGAACGAAACTTAGAACACAAGAAGAGGGTTCTACCAGCTATGCACAGGAACTAGTAGCGCATCAAACAGTGCTACGATGGCGAAGATACAAGTCCACAAAGTTGGCTCCACAAAATTGTCCAAAATAAACACAATTATTCGGGCAACTTGGTGGCCAATTTTAACATATCAAATGGACGAATTAACGGATGAAACTTAAGGGAAGTGAAGAAGGATATACCAAGATGGACACGAAAGAAACGGATCGACGATCCAACGGTCGGATTGTCCAAAAAATGCACGTGGAGTTGTTGTCCCAAAACGCACTTTCTGAATTTTGAAAACGTGCGCATCAGCGGGATTTCGTGCCAAACGCACGAATCACCTAGGCGGTGTGTCGAAAAAGATGTTGGCCTCTACGATGAGGTACGCCTGGGGTTCGCCCGACCATGGGTGGCCGGCCACGGCGGCGCGCGGCCACTACAGCTACTATAGTTGCTTGTTGTTGCTGCTATTCGCCGCTGCTCGGCCATGGCTGGCAAATCCACAGCAGGCCGAAGAGAGGAAGGGAAAGAAGAAGGAGTAGAGGAGAAGAAGAAGGTTAATGGTGGTGGTGGTGGTTTAAAGAAGAAGAAGAACATGAAGAAGAAGAAGAAGAAGAAGAAGAAGAAGAAGAAGAAAAAAAAAAGAAGATGAAAATGTGAAGAAGAAAAAGAAAAGGAGGGGGGTTCGGCTGCTGTTATGAGGAGAGTGATGGCAAGGGTGAAAGTGATAGAAAGAGAGAGAGAGCGAGAGGGGGAGGGCGATATATGTATATATATTATATACACTAATAGAAAGAGAGAAAGATAGGTATTTATGAAAGAGAAAAAGAGAGATAAAGTTGAGGGAGAGAGAGAGTTCGGCTGGGGGGTATGATGGCGATGTGGGAGAGGGGGTTAGGTGTTGTACAAGGGAAAAAGGGGTATGGTTGTGAGTGTAGGTAGGTGAGAGAGAGTGTGTGAGAGAGAGAGTTTGAATCTCTCTAAAAGCAAGGTGTAATTGATTTGTTATTGGGCAAGGGGTTATGGGTGTCATGGGAAACTTTTCCCAAGAATCTCTTGTGTGGCCAAATGAGGCTAATTGACATAAAGGGGGTTTGAATGGGGATTAATTAGAAATTTCACCTAATACGTGGTTAGGAGTGGGTCATTTGGATTATCGTGAATAATGCTAGGGTGTTTGGTGTTTTGTAGGGATATAATGGTGTTGGGTGTGTAGGGTTTGTCATGAGAGTGGTCATGTGCAATTGGGTTAGATTGGTTTGGTTTAAATTGGGTTAAGTCGGGTTTGGTGTCACCATGACCCTAATTTAGGTCATCGATCATCATGGATAAATAAATAGCATGTAGAGACTCAAATGAATGGGACACAATTAGCACATGTGTAGTAGACTCAAAATAGGCCTTGTCCATATCTTGAGTCGACAAGTTTGGGTCAAAATGGTGTCTCCAATTCAAGTTGGAAGTAAATGTGACTCAGTAGGGGTGAATGAAGATCGGGTCTTGTGTTAGAAAAGTTGTTCGATGAAAATGAAGCACACGATGGTGTGTCTAAGTGGGACACGAAGGTCATGGGTGAAGAATATCTCGAGCAGATCATGATGCGAAGTTGGTTTGGAAAAAATGACTAGCCTTGTGCTTCTAATTTGAAAGTCACGGTAACGTGTATATGATAATCATAAATAAAGTGGAAATTTATTAATAATTATCAAATGGCCTAAATTGACCCAAAAGTTGTGCGATATAAATAGCGTACAAGGGAACAAGTTTGAGTGGGACATGATATATCAACATAAAGATAAACTTATCTAGATCAAAACTCATGAAGGGCGTTTCGGGATAATGACATCTCTTGCGCTCCAAAAATCAAAGTCACGGAAAAGTAATAATTATAATTAAAATATCTATTAGAAATAATTACTTTAATAAAATTTAAAATAATCTCTAAAATCCAGGGGGCTTACAACCTACCCACCTTATAGAATTTTGTCCTCGAAATTACAATAAGACATGATATAAGAAGGATAGATGATCAAAATCTTAATGGAGTCAAGTACGACTAGTCATGACCAGAAGACCATAGTCGTGATTCTACTAGCAAGGTTTTGGAAAGACATAGGGGAATTTAAGTATTATAGTCTACAATACTCCTAGGCACTATCGTGGTATTATTGGGCAATAACTCTACAAGGGAATTACTATCAACTCAGTACTAATCCTATATGGTTCAGAGTTCAATAGACAAAAAGGATTAGCTTGGTTGGGCACAACCAGAGCGAGGGGGCATAAAGGGGTTTATAACCAAGTTCAAGTGATTCACGAACAAGAAAGTTACTGACAACGGTACGGAGAGTTTCGAAAAGCTCAAGAAAAGGTTTTCCACAAGAATATGGTACGACTAAGTAGATGCTTGATCAGAAATTTTGAAGGAATGAAACCTTAGGATAAAATGATCATTTAGCAAAAGAGAGATGAGATCACGGTTTTAGATTTGCGGTCAAGGCATAGCGAAGGAAGAATACGATCTTCTTAATTGTAATTAGAATGATAAGCTGGCTAAATCACGTTACAAGCTCAGAAATAGGAAGAGAAGGAATATGGATGTGTCTCAAACAAATATGGAAAGTCGCCTAGAATAGTCTAAAAATCAAGCGGGCTGAGATAATTACACACCAATTCATACTATGATTTAGCCTATTTATCAGGTCCCTAGGATAATATACGATCCATCAAACAAGGCTATTCGCTTATTTTATTATCTACTCATAATATTCGAAAGTCCTTGATATCATCCAATTTTCCAGTAATACACTCTATTCTACGACTTTTTCCTTTCAATTGTGACTTTCGCTAATACAATATCAAGATGCTCATAATGTAATATGCCCAGGTCTCCAAACGTCTTCAATTCTTGAAAACTTTAATTCTTAATTTATCCTCTTTGGAATATCTCCATCTTCAAGAAATTTGTCATCCACTACGTACTTACTCAGCTCTAGATTCTATGTCTCAAACTATTTAGGATTGCTCTACCTCTCTAGCTTGAAATCTTTTATTCTCATCTCCTGCCATAATCTTGATCATGTACTTACAATTTCCCATATCAATATCTTCACTTTTCATTATCATTTTCCTAATCATACCTTTATGTATCATGAATTTGTATCGTCTTTCCTCGAGATAATCTCTTCATCATTTTTTTCCTGGATCTCAACTTCAAGATCTTGCTTAAGGTATGGTTCCCTCTGTAATCCTCTTTATGTTGTCGTAGATAATCATGGTCATAATCCTCGTCTCAATAATGTTTTTCCTAAAATTCCATTCTTATTCATCTTCATTCATTCAGACTAAACGCACTGTTCTTTATAACTCTCTCTCTCTTCTAGGATATATACTACTTATCCTTAACTAACACAATATCCAGATGCGGTTCCTCTAGGGTCCCTAACTAACTTGCATCAATAAAAGGTTTACTAGTCCAGCGCTCGAGGTACAACTTTCTAGCGCTAGTCCTAGTTCTTTGGTTACGATTAATCATCAAAGATCATGATCAATCCTTAAACTTAATCAACTCTGAAACTCCAAGCTATACTTCTACAAGCCTTAAGTCATATCCCATAACAGGCTAACCAATGCTCCACCTTACCTATCCATAAACAATTATAGGTTCCTCACAAGCACGCCTAAATATCTACTAAGAAAATAAATCCGAGACTTGGTCTAATAAATACTTACATCTAATACCTCTATCATAGCCTAATTGTATTGACTATTCTTCTAGTCTCTATCTCTAAAAGTTCATTCAAGGTTGACTCAGCCAATATAGAGATCGTTGACTAGTCCAACTCAGTCTTGCATACTCATCAATCATATTTCTCTCTGCTATTATTAAATCGAGAATAATCTTCCGATGGTGGTTCTTCATCATCCTCGAAATTCCTTTTCCCATCATACCATACTCCTGAATTCTATACCATTTACATAAAGATTCCCTAAATCTAGTACAATATTACTCTAACTGTTTGTATCTAGTCATGATCATCATGTTTTATTAATTCGTTCATCCTTTCTCGAACTCTAATTGATATCATCTCATGAAATTTTCAAGTTGTCTTTCTTCAAGTTCAAACCTTATGATCAAGAATTTTTTGTGTGTACTTTCTCTGGTCAACCCGTGTAGGTTCATGATAATTCTTTGCAGTAAGCTATCTAACTCAAGCAGGGGGTGGCATAGCTTTGGTCTAATGGTCATCATGTATCCTGTTATGGTTAAACCATGCACCATTATCTATCCACATGCTGTCTTAGAGGGGCGTCTTTACAGTCTACCCACCTTAGCTAATCATCTAGTCCTGTCAAGCATGTGTTAATGTATCTTTCCAGGTAAACTTCCTAGCTCAATGTGATAATTTACATCATGTTGTTGAATCACTAATTTATGACTCAGCAATCGTTCAACCAAAGGGATTTTCCTATAAAAAAATTTAAACCTCGACCAAAATGTCATTCTTATCCTATATGTCTATCTAGTAAAGACATCTATCCAAACCACTATATAGCCCAAATAATTACCCACAATATATTCTATCTGCCATAGTTACAATCAATAATAAGATAATGACGAAGTGATCGTCAACACAAGTGTTCGGCCTTCCGATAGAGGCAAAGACGAGAATTCATAAATAGTAGTTTAAGAATGGTATGATTGAGCACAAATACGAAATTTCAAAGACGATAATAGAAGTCAAAGAAATTTTTCAATAGCAGTTGTGGATTGAGATTCTAATATATCATCCTAATCCAGGCTCGTCCGGTATAGTAACGTAACCGAAATGATTTATCTTGACCTGCATGGGCGACCACTAAAACATGTCACATCCCAGTTCCAAAATATATAGGAACTTGAGCACGAGCATGCCAGCTAATACGATCTAGGGTAAGTTCCCAATTAATGGACTTATCCCTGGATGTACTCCGCTGTGAAGGGTAACTAAGAGTAACCGATCATCTATATCTCAATCCACAATAATGAAACAATACCAAGAATAAATATAATATACTAAAGTTGGCCACCCAATAATATACATATTCGAGCAAGCTCGAGAAAGGAATAAGCTTGGTAATAATAGGCTACATAGTAGCATGAAGCAAATACAGGTGAAGTATAAGTAGGAAAGAGAAAATGGAAATGCTAGGAATAAGTATATAAATATATACCTAAGTCATCAGTGCATCATGCAGCACCTGCCCAGCTACCCTTTACTAAGTGCTCAGTAATACCTTGAGAGATCACCAGGTCCTCAGAGGGACGTAACAAGATACATAAATACATGCCATAGTATGAACTGAATATAAATGATCAACCTGAATCACAACGAAGTCCAATATCCAGTCATGAATAAGCAAACCATATATCTGACCACTCATGATCAAAGGATGGCATACTAGTCCATGATAAGACACCATCCCATGATACGGTCCGACATAGGTACACGAACTAACCAGTCTATGTGAATGCATGTTGAAGGCAACCTTTGAGCGTATAGGTAGGTGAATAAGGGATTTACATCGAGTCACGGGCCGATATCGGATCACGATCCAATGTATACATACAAGCACTAGTATACCTCCTGACCGTATCTAGCGCACAGCTAGTGGCTGTTGCCGGATGTATCCCCTAGTGAATGTATGGCCATAATCGGGTATCCATGCCCATAACCGGGTACCATTGAGGCTAAAATAATATAAATGGTTGTCCCACACACCTACTGATTATCTTCCCCGTCCCAGGAGATGTACAAGTCGTATTCACGACTCAGACAATCCATATCTCAATGCAACTCTCTAACCTAGACACCATCTAACTTTATATGTACCGACACACGAACCGCTCGCACCGATAATCAGTCGAATGCGTAAGTTCATGCTAACACAATGATCCTCACTCAAGGTACCGTGTAATATCTCATGTCAAGCCATAGAAGTTTTTCGGGATAACTTCCCATCTCGGGTATGTCTACTAACTCTATGTTACACACACGCACACACCCATACATCGATGCCATCATCGATAAACCCAAGTCCACCTTGGATACACACTACCAATGTCATCAACTAACAATACAAGGATAAACAATATAAAAAGTACAAGTATGATACGGTATCTTGCCTGGGGTGAAGCAGTGAACCGATGATGTCCTGCAGATAAATCGTCAAGTCCAAAAAAGGTAGCAACATAGGAGTCTACAAGAACGTCGCCGGATGCTGAAATAAACATCACCAATATTCCCAGAATAAGTAAAATAGCCAGTATAGACTATCTATAAGTCCAATTCTGGACACAGGGACAAAATGGTAATTTGGATCAAGATGCGGTCCACCATTGGACCCACCTTGCACAGAAAAATATGTCAAGATTAAAGTCATCAAAATCTAGCAACTATATGTTTACGAGTCCATAATGACGACACGAACTCAACGGTATGTCCGAAAGTGGATTCCGATGAGCCGATCTCAAAATAGCCCGTTGACTCGGACATTAGAATCTGTTTTGCACAAAAATACGTGCCGGAGTCCAAGTCCACTAAATCTAGGAAAGCATTTTTCAACGAGTTCAGAATGACGATACAAACCCAATGGTATATCTAAAAGTAGATTTCGATAAGCCGATCTCAAAATGACCCATTGACTCGGACAGTGGGGTCCACCTTATAACGAAATGCGTGCCAGGGCCCTCGTCCTCTAAATCAAGAAAACTTTATATGAATTTGTGCCAGAACGATGCCACGAGTCTACTGGTGGTGTCAGAATTGGAATCTGGAGTCCCGGGTTCAAAAATTAGAATTTTACAAGTTAGAAATTACGAATTCGGACGCCCAAATTTGGCGTTGAATTCAACAAATCAAATAATCTCTCATTGGAACGAAACTTAGAACACAAGAAGAGGGTTATACCAGCTGTGCACAGGAACTGGTGGCACATCAAACGGAGCTGCGACGGCGAAGATAAAAGTTCCCGAAGTTGGCTCCACAAAATTGTCCAAAATGAACACAATTATTCAGGCAACTTGGCGGCCGACAATCCAACGGTCGGTGTAAAACCCCTTATTTTTTTCTATTATTATTTTTATTATTTTATTAGACTTAAAAAATGAATTTATATAATTTATGGTTTTATTTATTTATTTATTTGAATTTTGTAACACATGACTACCATGAATTTTGGTACAGAAAATGTAGGAGTGTGCCTTGACTAGTACATTAGCCATGCCGGGGGAAGCCTAGCCATGGTGATGACAAAACTAGAAAAACCAGACCGAGTTGTGAATGGACTCATTTAAATTATTTTAATTAAATATTATTTTATATATTAATTTTTAGATGACCCAGTTTGTCTAATTCAGTCCGAACTGGGCCCGAACCAAAGTTAAGCCCATGTAGGCATGGGATTGGACCAAGGTGGCCATATGGACATATTTATGTACGTAGAAATATTTTCTAAATTATTTTAGATTTTTATGTACAATTTCTAATTAGTTAAATATTTGTACTATTATTGGTATTTTATTATTTAAATAATATTTTGCAAAATAGTATATTTGTAGATCCGGAAAAGGGTATACAGTATAAGTGCACTCATTCGGACAATTTTATTAATTTATTATTATTAAATTATTTTGTGGAGATTTAATAAACATGTTTCCTATTTAAATATTATTACTATTTGAGTTAATTTATTAAGGATTGAATTTATATATATATATATATATATATATATATATATATATATATATATATATGCACAAATATATTAAATAATACGATAGTTGACTTTTAAATGGTATTTGGAGTTTAAATAGATTTTTTGGTGTATTTATGGATATATACATATAAATATATAGATATATATAAGTAGGATTAGAAAAGAAAAAAAAAAGAAAAAAAAGGGTAATGGGTGGTCGGCCCCACCCGACCACCCAAGCAAAGTAGCAGCAGGTTGTGCGCCCCCTTGTCCCCACGGAAAAGCAACAATATGAGTAGCAGCAACATTAGGCTTCCCACCTCCCCTTTATATAATTATATATATTATATATATATATAAACAAAATATATATATATATATATATATATATATATATATATATATATATTATAAACAACAACAACAACAGCAACTACAAAGTAGCCGCCATAATTCAAACCCTAGAATCCGAAATTCTTCTCCATCATCTTCCTCCTCTCTCCTCCATCCTCCTCCCGTTCCTTGGCGTACGTGCCAGCCTCGCCGGAACGACCGCATCCCCGCCTCCCGGCCGTCACGACAACAACAATGACAATAACAACAGATTCCCACTTTAAGGTATCCCACTTCCCCGATCAATTTCTCTATCAATTTAAATCCATTTTTAGATCCGTAAATTCATGTAGAAAGCCTCCATGACCCTCTATCATCCCCTTCAAATAGATTTATTTATTCTGCAATAAATTTCAGTTTTAATTAAATTAAATATCTCAAAAAATTAGTTTTTATAAACCTTAAAATCCCGTACGAGGTACGTTCCGACAAACCGGGCGACCCCGTCGCAAACCGAGAGTACCGAAAGGTCCGTATCGACGTTGCGGACGTGCGGGCTTTGACGGAATTCAAATTGGTTGCGTGTGCACGACGAATTTGACACGTATCCGTCAAATTTTCCCGTATCGGGCTTTTCAAAATTTCCTAATTACTTTGTGCACGCTCATCATATCGCGATGAAACTTGTGCCATTGGACTCGAAATATTTTTCTGGTCATGTGAGCCAAGTTTGGTCCGATTCTGAGACCGCTGATCGGGACGCTATTTTGGTGGGCCCATAATCCCACTCAATGGGCGATTTTGTGCACAGCCCACCGGAATCCAAAATTGGACATACCGTTGGGTTCGTCTTATCAAAACAAATCTGTAGACATATAGTTTGACGACTTTAGAGACCGTAGGTTCTAGCGCGTATTTCGGTGCAAAGCGGGTCCAACAGCGAACATCGTTTTGACTGAAAATTACGATTTTGCCCCTATTCCAGAATTTGACTTTTGGACAGGTATTTTCTAGGCATATCTTTTATTCCAAACTCGTTCGTGATGTTTGTTTCAGCATCTGGAGCTTCTTGTGGATTTTGACTTTCGTGTTGACGATTCTGATTGCTGGATTTTGCTGGTTCTCGCACCACCCGCAGGCAAGATACCTTGCCTTATTTACTGTTAATAATTGTATGCATCTTTATTTATTTATTTACTGCATATTTATTTTCTGTTCTCAGTTGGATCCATTACTTGCTATTTTTAGTTCACTTTATTTTGCTTTCGATTATTTTTTCTTCTTGCATTTTTTGTGCATATGGACCTAGTCTTAGCGAACTAACTTTTATTAGTGCCCTTGGGAGGGAGAAGACAGTTAAATGTATGGGCCACCCCAATCCAAAAGTCGTAGTAACTGTGTACTACGGTAGTCGAGTCGCGAGGGTCACTAGCCTCGAGCTATGTGGACTGATGGATCACGTGGGCCGCTAGCCTCGAGTTATGCCGGCTGATAGTATTGGTACTGACGTGTGCATGTTGTGAGTTGTTACCTTGTCCTGGGAGAGTTAGCCTTCACCTGCCCATACATCGAGATGTCTTCTAAATTGCCTACTAGAAAGGTTAGGAGACCTTAGCAAATTTTATGTTCCAATCATGGCATAGAAAAATGTCACATCGCAGAATAGTAAGTTACCCCTTGTCCCTGTGTGGTTGTAGTGGTAGCCTATTGTTCATATGATGGGATATTAAGCCGTGTTATGGTTTGGACACTTACTTTATCTTTATTTGTTGGTGCATTTATATTCAGTTCATATGGCATGTTCTTCCTGTATCTTGTTACGTCCCTCTGAGGACCTGGTTATCTCTCCAGGTGTGTATGCTTCTGTGATATTACAGGTATTCTAGTCGAGGTCGCGACCTTCTCCATCCTTTCGAAGATGATTGCACTTGGCTCGTCTTGTTATTTTCCTCTATTTCTTCTTGTATGTTTCTTTCTTTTGAGATAGTTGGTAGTGGATTTGTCCAACTACATGTATAAACAACAAATTTTATAGTTGATTTATATTATTATTCTCTTATTTGTAGATGAGATTAGATTACTCTTGGTTTACTGCATTTTACAGCTTATGTATTTATACGAGTTTCCATATATTGGAGTATACTTCGTATGTATACGCTGGCATGTCGATGTACCTAGTCCTACGTATTTTGGGACTGGGGCGTTACATGTTTTTGTGGTGGCCCATGTAGGTCGAGTTTGTCACTTCGGTTATGTAATTGTACCGATTGAGCCTACAATATAGGATTAGAATCTAGGAATCCCATCCATACAGCTTGACCTCTACACTTGGCTTCAAATTCCGAACTCTCGTTCGACTTCCTTGAATTGCATCTTGCTTGATTCCTTTCTACCGTTGATTCTTATTTTCGTGCTTAGTGTCAACTAGGAAGATGACTACACTATATATGCTCATAGGTCAAACACATGGCTAGAATGGTTATATTGGCAATTGGAATACATTCAAGACTCTAATTGAGTTAAAAAGGCTTTTTAGTGTGATTTAATGATTAGTAATTGGTAAAGTAGGATATTACCACGGAAGGTTTTAACCTTGAGATTTCTAAATAGTAAACACCAGAGGATTTATAGAATTTCATACTTGGTTTAAGAAATTGATTGATTTTCGAGATTTGATATTTGTGATTTATTGGATTATAGCTATACATCCTTGAATAAATAAATTAGTTGAAAAGAATTTTTGAAATTTAAATGCTGCTGTAAGATTATGAAGGCGGTTGATAAAGCTTGGTTTTAAATTGGGTTGTATGGTTCCCAATTAATAAGTTCGTAAAATTTTGAATTTTAAGTTTAGAGTAAGGCTATTAAAAGTTTTGGTTAAAAATATTTTGAAGGATATATAACCAAATTGAGGATCTACTTTAAACTTTTGTATGAATTACGATTGATAATTCCTATATAAATAAAGTGGGACACGAAGGTCATGGGTGAAGAGTATCTCGAGCAAATCATTCATGCGAAATTGGTTTGGAGAAAATGACTAGTCTTGGGTTCTAATTTGAAAGTCACAGTAACATGTATATGATAATCATAAATAAAGTGGGAAATTATTAATAATTATCAAATGGCCTAAATTGACCCAAAAGTTGTGCGATATAAATAGGGCACAAGGGAACAAGTTTGAGTGGGACATGATATATCAACATGAAGATAAACTTGTCTAGATCAAAACTCATGAAGGGCATTTTGAGATAATGACCTCTTGCGCTCCAAAACAAAGTCACGAAAAAGTATACTTAATGATCAAAATAATTATAATTAAAATATCTATTGAAAATAATTACTTTAATAAACTTAAAATAATCCCTAAAATCTAGGGGCTTACACGATTTGCTACACGGATAGGACTGGAGCCCGAGTCATTATCACTAAGGCTCAATATACTTACTGGTAACAGTCTTGTGGGGTAGATAGAGTCTTTTCCTCGTGTCGAATCGTAGTTAGCGGTAGAGAGTTTCTCGCTAGATTGATAGAATTCTGATGGCCGACTATGATGTGGTCCTAGGAATAGATTGGTTGAAAGATCAATACGCAAGAATAGACTGCCATATTGGTAGGATTATTTTGTGTATTCTAGGTGAACCAGAGTTTGAAGTAGAACCTTCTCCACCAGTCTTGCAGATGGCAGTAGCAGTAGAAGTTCAGTTTCCCAGAATAGTAGAAGAGTTTCCTGATATATTTTCCGAAGAGCTTCCAGGCATGCCCCCAGAGAGGATAGAGTTCACCATTGATTTGCTTCCAAGGACGGCACCAGTATCAGAGAGAGTCTACAGAATGGCACCTTTAGAATTGGAGATCTTGTACAAGATGATTGAAGAACTCGGAACCAAGGGGTTCATTCGTGCTAGTAGATCACCTAGGGAAGCCCCGATGCTTCTTGTGAAAAAGAAGGATGGTACGTCAAGATTATGTGTTAATTATCGTACCTTGAACTCTGTAACAAACAAATAGATATCCCCTACCAAGGATAGATGATTTATTCGATCAACTCAGAGGAGCGGTTGTATTTTCGAAGATTGACTTGCGGTCAGGTACCATCAGATCAGAGTTAGAGACCAAGATATCCCGAAGATAGCATTCAGATCGAGGTATGGACATTGGAAGTTCCTCGTTATGCTATTTGGAGGGACCAATATGCCAGCCGTATTCATGACCTCATGAATCGTATCTTCGTGTCCTATTTGGACCAGTTCGTGATAGTGTTTATAGACGACATCTTAGTCTATAGCAAGAATGAGGCAGAGCATGAGCAGCATCTCTGTGTAGTTCTTCAAATTCTCAGGGAGCACCAGTTATACGCGAAGTTCGATAAGTATGAATTTTTGTTGGATCGTATTTCGTACTTATGTCACATCATCGCTAGAGGTGGAGTGGAAGTGGACCCCAGAAGATAGTGGCTATAGAGATGGCCAGTACCCAAACCGTCGTAGAAGTTTGCAGTTTTCTAGGATAGGCCGACTATTACCAGTGGTTTGTATCAGACTTTGCTCGGATTTTAGCACCATTGACGCAGTTGCCCCGCAAGGATATACAGTTTTTTTGGACGGCAGAGTGTCACAGTTCGTTCGAGAAGTTGAAGCAAGGATTGATGACGGCCCCCATTCTCACGCTTCCAGATGGTATGGGTGGATTTTTGGTTTATTATGATTCTTCCGACAGAGGATTGGGATGCGTCTTGATGTAGCATGGTAAGGTAGTAGCCTATATGTCCGTCAACTTTGTGATCATGAGAGAAATTACCCAACTCATGACTTGGAATTAGCAGCGATAGTTTTCGTACTTAAGTTGTGGAGGCGTTATTTATATGGAGATCGGGTGAAGATTTCACCGACCACAAGAGTCTTAAGTATGTGTTTACCCAGAAGGATCTTAACATGCGTCAGAGGAGATGGCTAGAGCTACTTGTGGATTACGACATCAACCTGCAGTATCATCCTGGAAAGGCCAACGTTGTTGCAGATGCATTGAGTAGAAGAGCCGGAGTTTTTTCTAACAGCACAGCCAGAGTTGTTAGCAGATCTTCAGAAGATGGGTATTGAGGTAGTTCTTCCTACAATGTTGCATTGATGGCCAGTATGCAAGTTTGGTCCAGTATAGTTGAGAGGATTTGTCACGATTCGCTACCCAATGTTGGGCCGGGCTGAGTCATGTCCAGCCTACGCTTGAGATAAAGTGTAGTAAGCTGTTCTAAAGACAAATAAGATAAAACCAAAGTGTGTTAACAGTTCTATATGTAATAATGAGTCAGAAATGTTTCAAACACAAAAGTCGTCTCGTATATAAGTAAGTTCCAAGTACAAGGCTAAAATGTAAAACTGGATACAGGTCCAGTTACAAAATACATAGTCTAACACATGACTACTCTCAAAAGTCCCAAGTAAATAAACAACTAGACGATTTTCCCGTAGGTATATCCTCGTAAAGTATAGCCTGGTCCTCGGCAGCAACGCACTCCATAATAGAAATCACAAAGTAACTCCTCCTCAGTAAGTATACCTACAACATTATCCTGTTAGGATGGGAACAAGTACTGATTCTAACAAACATATAATAGATCATGTGATGGAAAGAGATGAAATAACGTAATCACGGCATATCTTGATTTTATTCAGCTTTAGTATATTTCATCATGGCAATATATTTGTTCAATGTTTAAAACTGTAGTAGGTAAGTGATCAGTCAATAGATAAATAGGATGTATAGTGGTATATATTAATTTTTGAAGTGTACATACGTACCCTTAACGACATCGGTGTATATCCATACACAAACGCGGGATCAGACATACGACAATATTACATATAGAATAATAATGCTCGGTAAATACATACGGAGAAGGGGCATGCATGATCACATACACTACTAACAGTTTCCCCTTAACTCGTTGTTAAATGTGAGAGTAAAAAACTGTCCTAAGCATGTTACTGAAAATAATACATTGAAGATTTAACTTGCTACCCCAAGGATCAGCATTTAACATGGTTGGATCACAGTTCATTGTTATAGCAGTATGTAAAGTTTGTAGAGGTACTTGCCTTTAGCAAAGTAAGGTAGTAATAGAAATGCTATAGATGCCTGGTGACTCGTCACTGTAGAAATAATACATAAACTTAGTTTTATACAAAGTTAAACATTAAGCACTAGTTGCGTGACACGACTTTCTGACTGGACACCTAGCCAAATGAGGACTTTTAGCATAGGAGACCCATGTGGGGTGATACAAATACCCAAACTAACTTTCTGGGGTCTTTACACTAGTGTAGGGTGAGGTCCAATACTACAGTAACTCAAATCAACACAAATATTGTAAGTCGTAACTATTCAATAAATAAATCAGATGTACACTATGTTCCAATAATTTTTGAGATAGACAAAAAGCTTAATTTTATATAAAATAAAGTACCAAATGATCCTTGTTAATTATAAAAATTTATACTAATTTTTCTGGAATTTATAAACCCATATAGATATTTATTAAAATCAGCAAACATATGTATCCTGAAAATGAGTTCTGTGTTCCCATTTTTATAAAATGCCAAAGTTATTAAATGCTGGAAAAATTATATTAAATTAGCTAAATTAATATAGTATTTACATAATTTTTCCCAGATTTTACAGCACTTAAAATATATATATATATATATATATATTATATATATATATATATATATATATATATATATATATATATATATATATATATATTCAAAAATAGCAAGTAATAATTTTTGGAAAATAATTAATTAACTATTTAATATTTTGTCCACGTATTCGAAATTGAACCGAAGTCCAGATACGGGATCCAAAGCCATGAATCAAGTCCAATATGACTTATACAGACACTGAATGTAGTAGACACATTTGGGCCCAAAAACTCATGCTAGGTTTGGACATCAAATGGCCTTGATTAATAAAATACAGTAACTCAAATAAAATATTAAAGTATTTAATAATATATTTTAAAGTGGTAAAATATACAAGTCATAAAATTACCTAATAAAATAACTTAGAATTTCTACATAATATATATTGCACAAAATTGAATTTGAAATATATACATATACAGCAATTACATTTATATATACATAAATACATATTATTTATGTATACATATATAATGAATATATATATTTTTTTTATATATATATGAATATATATATAAATATATATAATATATAAAATACTAAATATAAAATAATATATAAATACAGTATATACATATATATAACAGTATATATAAAATATATATATATATACATATACATATACATAATACATATATATAATACAATATATATTATATTATATAATATATATATATATATATAATAGATATATATATTATATATAATTTTTTTATATATATATATATCTATTATATATATATATATATATATATTATATATATAATATATAATATATATATATATATATATATATATATTATATATATCTATATGTATATATATATATATATATTTTATATACTATTATATATTATATATTATATATATATATAAATATATATATATATATAATAAAACAAAAATAAAAACAAAACAAAAATAAAACAAAACAATAAAAATACTAAAGGGGCTCGAACTCGGGTCACAGAACAGGGGCTTAACTGGCTCGGGCTGGCCAGGGGGTCAGCTCGGGTTATGTGACAGGGATAGGATTTTGGTTAGTTTTATTTTGAATTAGGTTAATGGGTTTTAAACCCGATAGCAGTCTAGTAAACCCGTTAACCCTTAGTCCTGTATCTTCGTGTCCTGATAGTTTGGGACACGAAGACACACAAGTCCAGTATCCTGGGTTTGCACGACTCCTACGACACGAGTTTCTTGTGTCCGAGTCCATCATCATACTCACCGACACGGGTCGACCCTCCTACGTAAAAATGCGACACAGTAGCCAAGTAAAAACGAAAGGACACGTACGTGTCCGGCGCGAGGATGCTGTCGGGGGCGCTAGCGACGGCTGTAGGCATCGGGGTCGGTGGCGAAGGGTGGCACTGGCCTCTGCTCGTCGAGGCGAGCAAGTTGGCAGTGGTTGGGGTGGTCGACGTGGGCTGTAGGCGTCGGGGTGGCAAAGGCGAACTCCGGTGAGGTTGGTCGGAGAAGACGGGTGAAGAGTGGTGGCTAGGGCGGTCGTAGTGAAGCCTAGGGTTAGGGTTTAGGGTCGGGGGGCTTTATAGAGAAAAAGTCGATCGGATTAGGCTAGGGTTAGGGAAATCTAGGGTTAGGGTTAGGGATTTAGGCGCTAATCGTCGGAGATGGCGACCGAAGTCGGTAGTCGGTTGGCCGGTTAGCAGAAACCCCCCCCCCCAATAATTGGTATTTGCAAAAAAAAACCCACCACCTTGCTCTGTGCAATTTTAATTGTACAGACAAATCAAATATTGCAAACACTATTGAAAATAATTAAAACAATTGTAAATTGATATTAAAATAATTTAAATAATTACAAAATAATATATTTTGCTTTTAAAAAATTATTTAAAATCATTTAAAATTCTAGAAAAATTCCTAATAATTATAATAATTTATTTTAAAGATATAAATGCTATTTAAAATTATAAAAATGCTATTTTAAAATCTAGGGGCTTATAGGATTAAGTTAGCTCAGTCAACGGATTCTAAGCTTCGGCGGCTTAGTACAGAATATGTAGCAGGACGGAGAGCAGAGTTATGTATTCATGGGGATCGTACACTTCAACATGGAAGGCGTCTCTATGTACCTAGTGGTGACATCAGGCAAGACACCATGGCAGAAGCTCACAGTTTACAGTATTCGATTCATTCTGGTGGTACGAAGATGTATCGTGATATCCGTCAACATTTCTTGTGGACAATTTCTTGTATTCCCATTTTTATTGTTCCATTGTCTTCCCTACAAGTGTCTAAGACTCTTTAGTACTTAGCATTTTTGATTTGGTGGATAATTTTTTGTAGATCAAAGTTTACTCAAATCTTGATTTTTTTGGGTTTTGATCTACCAAACTTTATTATTTTCAAGTTTTAATTGTTCTATGTTGTAGAGAATTTGATTTTACTCAAAATGGACCCTTGAAAACCCGAATTTCGATTTTTTTTGAGTGATTTATGAACTTGGGAAGTTCATGGGTTCCATCAACTCATGTTCTCGGATTGAAGAAGATGAGCAGTGCTGGGCGCATAGCCATCAATATGCGCCCAAGCCACACTTCTTCCTGCTTAGGGTGCATAGCTATTATTATGCGCCCAAGGCCTTCCCGCTTAGGCGCATAGGCTCTGGCATGAGTCTAAGGCCCAAAGCCTCCCCTGCCTAGGCGCATAGCCTTTATATGCGGCCAAGTACACCCTGTTTCCCCTGCTTGGATGCATAGCCCTTATTATGCGCCCACTTGCCATAGAAGATAGTCTCCTGGCTTCTTTCCAAGTGCAACATGTCTCTTTCTTGAGGGCACATGCATGTGGGCGCATAGTCCTGGGCGCATGTAGCCCTGGTGCATGCCTTCCCTAATGCATGACTCTCCATGATACGACTAGCCTTAGGCGCATAGCCCTAGGCGCATAGTCTTGGGCACAAACTATTCCCTGTGTATGTTGACCTTAGGCGCAGGCTCTCCTTGGACCATGTTGACCTTAAGCGTATGCTATCCATGACACCCCATTTGACCCTTGGCGCCATTTCGGATAATTCTTGTTGCATTATCTATGCTTGTCCTCATGGTCCACAATATAAGTTGTGACCCTTGAGCATGATGGGCATACCCCTATGATAGCTTTGTATAATGTTATTATCTGTGCCACGTGCGTGCTTTGAGCTTAAACACGATCTCAGCATGGCATGTACCCTCTCTGATAACTCCTTTAGTGGCCCATCGTGGCATACTCTTGACCAAGTAATTTCTTGGTATACAAGTACCCTTAACATGAACACGACATGACAACATGGCTTTACATGATAACTCTTGATAGTGACCCGTCGTGGTGCACTCTTGACAAGTAACTTGACATGATAATTCTTGACTGTGGTCCGTCGTGATGCACCCTTGACATGATAAGTAGTTACTTGACATAAATAATCTTGTTAGTGGCCCGTCGAGGTGCACTCTTGACAAGTAATATTGATAAGTAATCTAATATGATAATCTTGATATATTGTTGCGACGGCTATCTTGACTTGCTAAGTAACTCTTGTCTTGACACCGTGGGTGATTGTGCTTGTATACTACATGTCTCATCTTGCATCATGTCTAGGACATGGATTCCTGGTTACCATGGTCAGGAATTCGTACTAGATTGATCAAGTAGTTCATGTAGAAGCGTAAATAAAATTTGAAGACCAGATCAAGAAGATTGAGATATTTACACAAAGGATAAATCCAAATAAGACTTTACGCAAAGGTCAAAACTGAGTCAAATTCAAAACTCTATGCAGGCCTTACATTCAGACTTTACGCGGAGAACAGTTTAACTTTCTACGCGAATGAGCTGTCAATGCTGTATTAAATGCATGAAGATTCTATTCTGACAGATTGATTTTCTGACAAAATAAATGCACAGAGGCCAAAGAGTTTGTTGTTTAGCGTGCCAATGGGCGGTTTTACTCTTAAGACACAGCTTCCTCTTTACGCATAAGAGTTTTTGAGCTTTTACCCTCAAAGCTGTATCAGCTACTCTTTTTTCACGCGTAGAGTTTATTTGAGCCTTTACGCTCAAGGCTATTTTCAGCCACTTTACGCAGGATGCTTACTTTGAGCTATTTTTCTTACTTTGAGCTATTTTTACGCTCGGACATGTTTAAACAACATTTTTTATACAGTTTGTCATAATTATGTGGGAACGTGGTCTTCTGATGTGGCCTTCATGCCACATTTCTCGAAGGACGTATGTACGTGCTCTCCTTATTTTATTGGATTATGGGACATGTGTCAACATGCGTAGAGGCTAATTTCTGTACGTGGGTGGCAGTTATCTAGTAGCTTGCGTAGAGACTCAATATTGATACTTTTTACGCACAGAAGACAAGTCTATATAAAGACTTCTTTTTTAAGAAAGAGGTACAAGATTTTGGAGCCCAGATACTTTCAGAGCAAAGTGATTTTCCAGAGTGTTTATTTCAACTTTTTCTCAAGAACAGAGTGAAGCAAATTAGAAAAGCATTCGACTGTGCCATCAGTGCCAATTGTGTCGATACCTTTCTGGTGACTTAGTTCTTCCAGTTCTTCTCCAAGCAGTTTTCTTCATCATTATCGTGTGGTCCAAGGAACAAAGTGATCGCTCTCAGATCAGACTTCCATAGCAATACTTCTCAGAATTTACTTGTACTTTTATACTTTTTTATTTTCTTTCAAAAGCCTTTAAGGGTATTTTGTTAAGTGAAACAAAATGGCGACTCTGCTGGGGACGACTTTGTCCTCTGACGAGAAAGCAATTGCTCAATACGATGATGTGTCGATTGGATCGACAAAGAAGACTCTGGTTGTTCAATTCGACCAGACTGCTTACGAAGAAATGCTCCGAACTAGGGGTAGTGTTCTCTGCTCCAATGTGCAAAAATCACGAAAGGTGCGCAAAGTTTGGATTCCGAAGTCCAAAGCACCCTCTGATCTATATGTTGTCTCTGAAGGCGAGGGAATTCTTCCACTCCTGTCGTTGGGGCTCCCGTCTGTGACGAGGCAGTCCGTACCTCAGTGTTGCGCCCTGTACGTAAAATTTAGTCTCCCTTCTGTGACGTGGTAGACAATTCTGTCTTGCGCAATACGCGCAAAGGCAAATCTCCATCTGTGACGTGGCAGATACTCATGTTTTGTGCTATACGCATAAAGGCAAATCTTCCGTCGGTGATATGGTTGATAAAGTTTACAATGGTGCTTTTGCATCCAAAGTGAACTTGCCTACATGCGTATAGCGTAAAAACAAGTCTCCTATGATAAATAAATCTTTTGATTTATCTGAGGAGACAAGAAATGTTGGCAAAACTTCTGTTTTATGCCAACAATCCTCTAGTGCTGCTTTACGCAAAGTGCCTAATCTCAGGATTACGCGCAATGCTGATGGTGTTCTCAGTGCACGAAAATCAACTCCAAATTTATGCACACAACTTCAGGCGCGTAAAAATGCACAACTTTCTTCTGCCAATGAAGCTAGTAATCTTCTTTTTACACAAGGGACTAAATATTTCTCTGTCGCAAATGTAAAAAAGAAAATATTACCTTCCAATTCTTCTGATTTACGCGAGTTACTTATGCAAAAGCGTAAAAATAGAAAATCTCCTGTGACATTCCCTCAAGAAAATTATCATTGTGAGTGTCACCAAATTGTGATCAAATTTTGCTGTTCTATTACTAAACGGTCAGTTTTCGACCGATTGAGCTACAACGTACCTCAGCAACAAATTGATAACCAAGAACATGAGTTGTCCTATGCATCGGTTAATATGGCGTCGCATGTTAATAGAGGACGACGTTCAAGATGCAATTCGTTCCAGACTCCAGGTCAACAACGGTTCAACCGAATCCTCGATTCTTTTGAAGGAGTATATCAACATACTCGGTCAAGAAGTCGACAATCTTTAAATATGAATTCTTCAGATTCAGAGGTTGGGGGTACCCAGTACTTGGAATCGAAACTGATAGAGTTGATTCATATCTCTACACCAATCCCTCTGAATGTTCAAGAGAAGTTGAATCTTATGTTATCGGAGACGATCAGAGACATCTACTTCTCATACAGAACATCGTCTTTCTGCAGTAGAGCAATCAATAAAGGATATACTTGTAATGATGCAAAATATGCATCAGATAATAACGACTCAGCAAACAGTCCAACCTGCAGTGATAACACCAGTACAGGTAGCTGCACAAACTCAAGATAGTCAAGGGGTTGATATACCTTTGAATAATCTGAGTCAAGAGCCTATTATCAATCAAAACTCTGCATCTCCTGATCCTCTCATTCCAGAAGATGTAACACCTCCGGTGGGGATTACGATACATCTAACTACTATTCAATCAAACATACTCCCTCAAACTAATGAAGCTATTCAAGCTGTTCGAGAGTTAAAAGCACTGTTTGAGGTTCTTGAGCACAAAGATCAGCTCCAGAAGTTGGAGATCGAGCAACCTTATCCTCCCCACTGGAATGATGTGCCTTTTCCTCCTAAATTTAAACCACAATCTATGGTATTATTTGATGGAAAGGCTTCTCCAAGTCAATATATTAATTATTTTGATATTATGACTGTGCATCTATAGAAGAATGATGCTCTTCTTACCCGAGTCTTCATTGGGTGTTTGACGGATACAGCATACGACTGGTATCACAGTCTACCCGATAATTGTATATCGTCTTTTGACGAATTCAAAATAATGTTTCTCTCTCGTTTTATGAAGAAGGGATGGACATGAAAATGTCTTCCTTAATAGAAATTAAACAAAAGAGAAAGAGGATACTCGGACGTTTATTGAACGTTTTCGACAAGCTAATTTGAACATGCCTCCTGGTATGCTAGATTCAGCATTGATTGATACATGCAAAATGAATCTGCGACCAACCATCACTGTTTTTATAGGCTCTCAATTCACAGATTGGGCCTCATTTATTATAACAGCAGTTTCAGCCGAGACCAATGGTAGATTGGCTCGTGAACATGGGATGATCTTCGCCTCAGAAGATAAAGGAAAGAAAGCCTCTTCAGATAACAATTTGGTAATCGTGGGAAAGGAAAAGAAACCCTAATGGTAAACCTTTCAAAATCCAAAACTACACCAAGTAATCCGGAGTCATCTAAGCCGAAAGAAGTACTCTTTCGATGACAGTAATATCCCTGGGATATTCCAGTATCTCGTGAAGAGTGGTAAACTCCAAATTCCAGAGCCAAAATGACCTAATGAGATAGATTTGACTGAAAATCTCAAGTATTGTATCTATCATAGATACATAAATCATCCTACTAAAGCTTGCTATATTTTGAAGAAGAAGATTCAAGAGCTAATAAATGCTAAAGCTATCGCTTTAACTAATGATGAGCATACAGTCACAACCAATATGATTTCTCTTCAATTTGGAGGTTTTCCTCCACAGCAAGTTCCTGATGGGGTTGTCCCAATTTCGAAGGCGACAATAAAGATTATGAATCTTCCACCAGCCAGAGATCAAAGTGAAGAATTAATGTCTCTCACCTTGAAAAATGGTAAAATCATATGGGTACACCCTGACCTAGTACATGAAATGGAACATAAAGTAAATTTTCAAAATCCAAGAAAGGTAAAAAGTTAGAACCTGTAATATGATTTCTCATGTTGTTACCAAAGATCATGATAATTCTGATCATCTGTGGGATGGCATCCCTTTGGAAGATAGACTACGAGGTCTGAATATATGCCCTCCAAGTTTGGCTCCTCCTACCAAACTAAAGCTTACTCATCAGCAATGGTTAGCCATGAACAGTGTCCCTTTGTATAGGGCACAACAAGTTTTTGCTGCCTACGAGAAAGCTCCGGTTGGAATTTTACCTCCTGCACCGAAAGACTCTACCCTTACGACTACAAAAGTCAACAATCGGTTCATCTCATGAAAAAGATGGGTTATGACTTTCAAAAAGCGAAGACTTAAACTATGGTAAAGGTATGCGAGTTCCTTTATAAATTCAAGGTCAGAAATCCTCCGTCAAATTGGGATTTGAGGTCCCTCGCAATCCCCATAAGAAGAAGACTAAGGGAAAGAAGACTAAATCCTGTAATATAGTACTTTATTCTCCTAAATCTGAAGAAGAAGAAGCTTTTGCTGGTACAAGATCTAGAAAGGACTTCCACAAAGATTACGAGGGAACTTCGAAAGAAGCGGATGATGCTGCTGAAACACTGCCAACTCAGTCATCTTCTATTCCTGCTAAGGCAAGACCTTCTAAACCATCAGTGGCTGAAAAAAGGAAACAGAAGGCAGTACGTTTTGACGTCCTACTGAAGTCTGGTTCAAATCAAGGGTTGATAAAATCCTATAAATTTGACGTTCTAGCCCAATTAGCCAATACTCTGGCTAGACTTTCCACCTTTGAGTTACTCCGTCTTTCTAAAGAAAGTCGAGAAACCTTGAGTGAAGCATTGCTACCAGATTCATGCTTAACTCAACTAAAAAGTCTTACAATACACCTGTCATGTCCCCAATGCTACAGTGTGATGGAGTCAATTCCTAATATTACTTTCATACAAGAGGATATGCTGTTGAAGCATAATCGACATGATAGGCCTCTGTTACACAGGGTATATTGACTCCACCGAAATTGACAGAATTTACATCGATCCTGGGTCCTCCATCAGTATTATTCTTCAGAGTATGCTACGACCATTGAGGATTCCTACTAGTGAGTTGACTTACACTAGTACGATAATTATCGGTTTCAATTCTGGAAGGAGTAAACAATTGGAGAAAATTCGTCTAAAGATTCAAATAGGTGATCTTCGAACCATGGCAACCTTTTATGTTATCAATTCAGATGTATCTTGTAATATCCTCCTCAGAAGACCATGGATACATGAACATAACATTATTCCTTCGACTCTCCACCAATGCTTCAAGTATGTATTCCCAGGGGGTTATGAAGACTGAATTTGCAGATCTCAATCCTTTTAAAGGTGTTGAAGCTTATTTCTCTGATTTAATACTCTATAAACAGGAGCATGTGAAGGAAATATCGATATGGATGAAGATTGATCGCCTTCAGAAGACCAATCGATTTTAGAAGACCAATCGCCTTCAAAAGATCAACCTTTGAAGATTAAGGTTAAGGGTCGGATTCAACCCCAACCTGTCAATGACGAACCTTTGGTGATTAAAGTCAAAGGAAGAACTCAAGCTATGTCAGATGAATCTATGAAGATTCTGATCAAAGGTCGAGTTCAAGCCAACACTAGTGATCAGCCTCTCATGATCAAGGTTAAAAGACGTACTTCTCGTACAACTGATCCCGAGCCACTAGTTATCAACCTGGGCAAGTCTACGCTGAAGACGGATGATGGTCCGTTAATGATTAATCCAAAGCTTAGTAATCAGTCTATCAATGATGTAAATATTGATCAATCTGTATTCTCTTATTTTAATGAAGATTTCCTTTTGGAGTATATGGCTGTCAAATTTATTGAAATAATGACTTTATCTGTTGAAAATCAAAGTCATCAACATAAAACTGACATAAATACAGAGGAAACCTTATATATTAATCATAAAGAGATTCTTTTCCTTCCCATCTGGATGTTGGGCCCTATGTTCAGAGGTTCCTAATATCTACTCCTTATTTACTACTTGTTGCCTCATCATCACAAGCTTGTGTAATTATAGACGTCACGAAGAATCTTATTTGTGATCCCGTCTAATAAAAAAACAAGCGTCAAATTGTGTTTTGTTTGGCTAGGAATATTCTTGTCATACAAATAGATAATCTCGAAGAGAAGGATTAAGGGAAAATTCGAATTAACAGATATAGTCAACAATCTCTTAAGATTATCCAAAATATGGGATATGATTTGAAAACCATGTTAAGTCTCAATCAGGGCAAAGGTAGACGATTACCATTATGTGGCAATCGTTTTATCAACGAACCTGTCATGGTTTGGGATACGATACATCCAACATGTTTAATGAAGATATGAAAGAAGAATTTTCTTTCAGTTCTTTACAATCCTCAGATTCTGAAGGAGTCCAGTATATTGAATCTGAGCATGTCTTTTCAGTCAATATGGATCAAACTGATGATGAGTCTGAACTATTTGAAAATGACCCTTGGACACAATAAATGGATACTCAGTGGGAGCTTCGGTTTGAACAGCGACAGCCACCCATGGAAGATGAAATCGTTCAGATTAACGATGGAGACGAAACTACGTCAAAGCCAATATTTATCAGCAAAAATCTTTCTGAAGATGAAATAGAAGGATTGATAAAGCTGATAAAAGAATATATTGATATCCTTGTATGGAGCTATGAGGATATGCCGGGTTTGGATCCTAAAGTAGCTATCCATAAGCTCAATATTCTTCCTAATGCCAAATCTGTGAAACAACAGCAGTGACATTTTTGACCGGATATGATGGATGCAATTGAAGCAGAAGTTAAAAAGCTGATCACATGTGGCTTTGTCCGTGAAGAACAACACCCAGATTGGGTTGCCAATATTGTTCCTGTCATGAAGAAGAATGGAAAAGTTCGAGTTTGTATAGATTTTCGAGATCTCAATGTAGCTTGTCCAAAAGACGAATTTCCACTTTCGATTACTGATGTCATGATAGACAATACATGTGGTTTTGAACGTATGTCTTTCATGGATGGATTCTCAGGATACAATCAGATTAAGATGCATCCAGGAGATGAAAAGTATACTGCTTTCCGTACACCCCTTGGAGTTTATTGCTACACAGTTATGCCTTTTGGTTTGAAAAATGTTAGTGCTATATATCAAAGGGCCATGAGCAATATCTTTCAGGAACATCTACGAAAAATAGTTGAATGTTACGTGGATGATATCGTCGTCAAAAGTCGATTAAAAGATGATCATATTCAAGACTTGAAGACAGTATTCGAGTTGATGCGTAGTGTCACTGCCACTTTTCTAGTTTGAGGGTATTTTGTTTATTTTAAAATTTTGGAATTATTTTGGAATTATTAGTATTAATTATAACTATTAGATTTTTTATGTGATTTTTAGTAAATTGATTTGGTGCTAGTTTTAGACTTTGACTGGTGTTGACTTATGAGACTGTCTTAGAGGCTAACCAAGGTCATGACTACTTGGTTAGGTTAAGAAACCCTAGCTTGACCTAAGTTAGTGACTTTTAATCCATTAGAATTATTTTGAGAAAATTAGGAATTAAATTGAATAAGAAATGGCTTGTGGTTTCACAAGTCATGACTTGTGATTTTAGCCTTTAAGGCCCAACCCAACCTAGTGAACCTAACCCTAGCCGTATTCCAACAGCCCATGGCCAGCCACACTGATCCCCCCTCTATTTAATGCTCCTAGAAATTAGGGCTAGCCTCCATTAGAATTATTTGCTAGTTTGAGAAGAGGTGAGTTTCCATCTTCCTTAATCCATAAAAAATCCATTTTAATTCATTTTTCGACCTAAATTTATTGTTCTTACTGTTGGTATTGAGTATTTTCAGGGACGAAATAATTTGAAGGAGTTTGGTGGCTTGAGGAACCACTTTCATTGGAGATTTTTGAGCCTTTGTTCATCAATAGGTAAATTCAAATCTACTCCATGTAATTTGTTTTATTGCATTTCTAGGATGCCCTAGGCCTAACCTAGCTATAGGACTAGCTAACCCTAGAATTTGAGTCCATTATGTGTCTGTATCGGACACGTATCAGCCCATGTTTATAGGTGTTTGACGAAATACCCGAAAGGGCAATTCGACCTGATTTTAGGAATATAATTGAATGGAAAATTAGGTTTTGACCTCGCTTATGTGATTCTATTGCTCTGAGCATGTTTTCGTGTCGCATCGTGTCGGATTGTGGACACGTACACGCGGGTGCACACGCGCGCACGGGCAGGTTGCATGCCCTGCTGCTCAGGGCTATTTGCTCTGTGCATACGCCACTTTGACACACAAAACTTGACACACGTGTTGTGTCCATGACTGACATGAGGTTTCTTGAGTTACATGAGCCCTTGTGTCATGTCAGACACGATATTGCACGTGCACTGTGTGTGTACTGTACGGTTCAGTACATTAATGTGTTTTCCTATTTTTAATTTAATTTTAAATGATTTTAATCGTGTTTAAACTTGCTAAGTTGATCCTAATTATAATGTATAAACTATATTAGATTAGTTTACATGATTGGATTGGGTTTAATATGGAAAATTGGATTCGAATTGAGGATTTAAGCCATTCGGCTGATACACTAATTCATGCTCTGATACATTGTCTTTTTCAGTAAATTTTCCTAACTTATAATTCCCAGTTTTATATAATATTTTGCACTGTTAATTATTCCTACGTGTTTGTTAATCTATGCTAGTACAATGTTTGCATTTGAATTAGGCTTTTGGGTTGTAAATGAGAAATTGGCATTTGTGTTGAGTTCTAATGAAATAGAATTGAATTCCTATTTTAAAACTGAGATTAATGAATTGCCTATAACCTGGGATTAATTCTCTTTTTCATTACACTGTATTGTAACGGTTTATTTCCTTAAACCTGAAATGCATTCCCAGTTTGTAATTAACTTAATTCCAGGATTTACATTGTTATTGGTTTCAATTGTCAATTTCCCTTTCCTGTATACACTGAGATTTTGATTTTCTATTGCCATTCGATATTGCTGATAGCTGATACATTGGTAGTTAGTTCCAGTCATATATAGGAACTGTAATGAATGTTTAGTTTCAATTTTAATATCCTAAGATTTCTTCCCTCTAACTGTCAAGTGATTTCCATTTCTTTTCTTACTGTTCCAGAATTAATATGCTCACTGATTCCTTCCTACTGAACCTGTAATGATTCACATGTTAATTGATTTTCTGTTTTTCCCATTGCACTGAACTGAAATCGAATGGTTAATGTGATTCACTGTTTTACTTTGCATTCCACTGGTTTCCAGGATAATACACTGAATTCAGGATACATAATACTGAACTGATTTCATTTTGCCAATGTATTCCAGTTTGGTATTCCTTGTATTTACTGTTTTTAGGTTTTGTTCCTGTTTTCCCATTACCCTCATGTCTCACATGATGCTAATACTTCACTGATTTTCCCGACCATACCACACATTCATATGACACCCTCTAGCCTAACACACACACACTTGAACACACATGCCTACACACACTCTTGTCTCTTTGACACACACACACTTGAACATTGTGAGTTTTCCCTCTCTCTATGCATATGTATATATAATATGTATTGAGGGGTATATATATGTATCGTATATAATATATCAATGTGTTGTACTTTTTATATATATATACATATATATATATATATATGTATGTAGGATATCATAGATAGCCTATATGTGTATTCCTATATTAGATATAGTTATATCTATGTGTGTATTAAATATATATAGATTGTCATGTGTGTATGTGTTATGGGTTGGCTTATAGGCATGATATAGTCTATGGCCTATGGTTATGTTTGTTAAACCTAGTATAGCCTAGATTAGGCTTGTGTAGTCTTGTTAGACCTAGAATATACTAGTATATACTTGTTTGACTTAGGTTTGACAAGATTGACCTAGTTTGACTTCTAGGGTTGACCAGAGTTGACCAAGAGTTGACTTTGGTCTAGATTGACCTAGATTCATGTAGAATGCATTGATTTGCATCTTATTATCTTGTAGACTCATAGTGACTTGTACTGTTCTATATGAGAAAGACACCACTCCTCGGACAGTATACATTCTCCAGATTCTCAGGATACAGGCGAGTACATTCTCTGATCATTTCATATCCTGCATTAGGAGTATATTTCCTGCTTTAGATTACTTTACATGATGTTGGCATGTTGGAAACACAGCTTAGTACTATATGGATCTTGTTATGCGATGTTATCCCCTTAGCGGATACATGGATATTCGTGTTCGTGTACTTTATCATGAGCATCGTGTACTCCTTGTATTCGTGACATTCGTGTACAAATCGTGTAAAATCGTATATATTCATGTATTCACATGATCTTCGTGTACGACTATACTTCGTGTACGATAATATAACTTAGCTAGATCCTTGTGTATTGATTGGGACGGGGGAGTAGAAGTGGTTATGTATTCAATCTAGTAGATTACTCGTGTACAACCTCTGTAGATTACTCGTGTACAATATCGTACCATTTACATAACCAACTTGTGCTCTGAATCACTAGACACTATTAGTTCTCTATATATTGTAGCTATTTATTTACATTCTTCCTGTTTATCATGTTATTCCTTCAGTTTCTTGTATCTTACTCTTTAGCAAGATTATATATCCTGACCTACTATGATTTGTTGAGATATACTGTGCTCACTCCTGTCCTGACTGGACCTGTTGAAATATTACAGAGGACGAGGCTGAGGCGTTCTACCCTACCTACTACGGTGCTACACTAGACGAGTGTCTGGACTTGGACCAGCAGCAGGATCTACTAGCAGTAGATGACACTCCTTTAGATTAGGATTGTCTTTACTTTACTTGGATTACTGTATATGGATTTCAGAGATATTTGGGACATGTATTTATTTATAGACACTTAGAATTCTGGATTGTATCTCTGTGATTCCTCTGTTCTGGATATTATCTTTCATATCATTCTATCTTATTCATGTTCTACCTTGGATGTGATTGAGATAAATTTTGTTATGTCACCCCCATTCGGGGAGTATAATTGTTTATTACCTTTAACTATTAGATGTTGTGACCTAGGACAGCATTGTACCGCCGACACTGCGGCGTAGGCTGGACGTACCCACGTCTCGTGCCCTTACTCTAGGGTGCGGTCGTGACACGTTTTTAGTGGTGGCCCATGCAGGTCCAGTTTAGAAATGTAGTGGTATTCGAACTAGAATATCACTGCAGCCTGCAGTAGGAATTAGTAAAAATTGTTGAAGGTACTCAATCACACTAGGAACACTCCTTATCAGATTTCGTATATCTATTTTGCTGCTTATGGTCGTCCTTAAAATTTTAAACTGTCCTCCTTTGATATTTTGATTAATTCTCAATAATTGTTTCTTGTTTGATATGTGTCTCCAGGATGGTTGAGACGAGATCGCATTGCCCTGTACTGGGAGACGCTGGAGAGGGGTCTAGTACCTCTCGACCTCAGCAGCAGCCAGCTTCCGGTGCCACAGGGCCAGTGCAGCCCTCAGGAGTCGGTGTTTCTGCAGCCTTTGGAGGAGCACCTCCACTAGTCAGGAGGCCAGTTGTGATTCCTGAGATCCTTCCACCGCAGCAGCCTCCGTCTGCGGGGATGGTAGACGCTGTACATCTTTTCTCCTTTGTGGAGAGGATTCTGGAGTCCCACCAGCAGCAGCAGACGAGGCAGACTGCAGATTTCCGTCAGGGGATCGATGAGGCACACCAGCTGGTTCGTACCATAGTCGAGATGATTACAGCTCAGGGGGCCCAGCAGCAGCCCCGTCGGAGGGAGAAGGATATACAGGACTTCCAGAAGATGCACCCTCGAGAGTTCTTCGGCACAGAGGGCATCCAGTACGCAGATGACTGGATAGAGCATATCGAAGAGATCTTCAGGCTGGCGGAGATTCCAGCTCGACTCCAGATCGAGGCGGCGGGCAGTCAGATGCAGGACTTGGCCCGTGCATGGTATCAGACAGATCCCAGGGTGGGAGTTGAGGGCCAGACTTGGGCCCAGTACAAGAAACTGTTTAAGGAGCAGTTCTTTCCTGATGTTGCCTTGGAGGTATCGAGGCACAGTTCGAGGGTCTGGTTCAGGAGAACCAGACGATAGCTGAGTACCGGGGAGTTCTGCAGATTGGCCCGATTTATAGATGACTTGACAGAGAAGACGAAGGCGAGGAAGTTTCATCGAGGCTTGATTAGAGAGGTTCGGTCGCTGACTAAGAGCGACCGGAATGCCACCTTTATAGAGATATTTTCTGGGGCCATGGCGGCGGAGGACGACCTACGGTTGAGGCAGAAGAGGGGTTGCGACTTCCAGGGTGGTAGCAGCAGTCAAGGCAGGCCAAGAGGCCTCACTTCCAGCATCAGCAGCCACAGAGGCCAGTTCAGCAGCATGAGCATCAGGGCAGGGCACCTTTTCAGCAGGTGCAACATCAGCAGCAGAGAGGGCAGCAGGCACCCAAGCAGCAGGCTATCAGTTGTACTTTCTGCAAGAAGCCTGGGGACAAATGGAAGGAGTGCAAGAAGAGACTTGGCAGATGCTTGATGTGTGGGTCAGCGGACCATCAGATGCGAGAGTGTCCAGTTGCGTCGATACGTCCGATACCATGAGGAGCTGGGGCAGCCAAGGCTCCAGCAGGCCAGCAGAGGGGACCTGTCCTGCAGACCCAGCAGCAGAGGTTCCAGCAGCACCCGCAGCAGGCACGAGGTGGACAGCAGGGGCGAGCTTTCGCCATAGCAGCTAAGGATGCCGAGGCCATCGGAGAGCTGATAGCAGGTTCGGTTCTTCTCGACTTCCTTCCAGCATTTGTACTCTTTGATTCCGGAGCTTCCCACAGCTTTGTGTCAGTATCATATACCATTCGACACAGTCTGGTTTCTGAACCATTGCCTAGGACCTACAAGATTACGACCGGGGGTAGGGTCATCCTTGTGAGTGATGTTTGCAGAGGGCGGAGCGTCTTATTGGGAGGCCGAGAGTTGGGAGTGAGTCTACTCGTCATGCCACTACCGAACTACGATATTGTATTAGGTATGGACTGGCTGAGTAGACACCACGTCCGCATTGATTGTCGAGGGGGTAGAGTTTTGTTTGGGGCACCAGGGAGCCAGAGTTTGAGTACACCCGGCGGCAGGCAGAGCAGGACGGCGGAGTCTTCTGTGGAGCATCAGTTGAGGAGCAGGTGTCTCCGTATCCCTTGATCGCAGAGTTTATGGACGTATTCCCAGAGGAGTTGCCAGGGCTTCCTCCGGATAGGGATGTAGAGTTCTCTATAGACTTGATTCCCGGCACGGAACTGTCACGACCCGCTCCCTAGAGTAAGGGCACGAGACGTGGGTACGTCCAGCCTACGTCGCAGTGTCGGCGGCAGAACGCTGTCCTAGGTCACAACATCTAACAATTGAAGGTAATAACAGTTATACTCCCCGAGTGGGGGTGACATAACAGAAATATAACTCAACCACAGCTAAGGTAGAACAGGAATGAGATAGAAAGATAAAGGTAGATAATATCCAGGAATGTAACATCACAGAGATACAAATCCAGAATTCTAAGTGTCTATAATAAATACATAACTCAGAAATATCCCAGAATCTAAATACAGTGATCCAAAAAGTAAAGACAACCCTAATCTAGAGAAGTATCATCAACTGCTAGCAGGTCCAAGTCACTAGTGATGTCTAATGCTTCACCAAGAGGGATAGACACCAGAGCCTCATCATTCACTGTAAAATTTTCAACAGGTCCAGTCAGGACAGGAGCGAGTACAGTACATCTCAAAAAAATTATAACCGGTTAGGAAATATAAACAAGCTAGAGAGTAAGATATAGGATCTGAAGAAATAATATGATAAAAAGAGAGAGACTGTAAGTAAATAGCTACAATATATAGAGAACTAACAGTGCTAGTGATTCAGAGCATAAGATGGCTATGTAGACGGCACGATGTTATACACGAGTAATCTATAGAGGTTGTACACGAGTAATCTACTGGATTGAATACATAACCACTTCTACTCCCCCGCCCCAATCAATACACAGGATCTGGCTAAGTTATGTTATTGCACACGAAGTATAGTCGCACACGAGATCATGTGAATACATGAATATACACGATTTCACATGATTTGTACACGAATGTCACAAATACAAGGAGTACACGATGTTCACGATAAAGTACACGAACACAAAATACCCGAGGTATCCGTTAAGGGGATAACATCGCCCAACAAGTTCCAGATAGTACTAATCCGTGTTTCCAACGTGTCAGCATCATGTAAAGTAATCTAAAGCAGGAATATAATCCTAAACAAGATATGAAATGATCAGAGAATGTACTCGCCTGTATCCTGAGAATCTGGAGAATATATACTGTCCGAGGAGTGGTGTCTGGCTCCTATTAGAACAGCACAAGTCACAACAAGTCCAGAATGGTAATAAGATGCACTACGATGCATTCTACATGAATAGGTCAATCTAGGCCAAAGTCAACTCTTGGTCAACTCGGTCAACCCTAGAAGTCAAACTCGGTCAACCAAGTCTAATCTAGGTCTAGCTAGTCTAATCTAGGTCTAGAAGTCATACCTAGGTTTACTAGGCAATAACATGCCTAACCCAACCTATAACATATATCTACACAAGATATTATCTATATCTAACAATACACATATTGACTAGGCTACAATGTAACTTGAAATACCTAACCTATAGCCACTATACAATATCACATACACTATATATATCTATATATACAAAGCACACACAAATCTATAGGAACTTATATATAACACAATGCACATAATATATATATATATATATACATAGGAAAAGAGAGAGGGGGAACACATGAATATTTTAAAGTGTGAAATAGATTAGAGACGTGTATAAAATCAGTGACATAGAGTGTGTGTAAGCTAGAGTGTGGTAAGAGTGTTCATGTGTGAATGTGAAGAGTGTTGTGATAGGGTGAGAGTGAGTGTGTCAAGAGGGTGTCATAGAGTGACAGGCCCAACAGTGAGTGAGAGAGTGATCATGGAGTTGTGAGTGAAGAGAGACATTGTGTGTGTAGGCTAGAGTGTTAGGGTGTGTGCCAAAAACAGTGAGAAGGGAAAAGCAATAGTGAAGACAGCCCACCCATACTCAGAATCAGTTCAACAATATTCCCAGGTTATACAACATTGGGATCACATTTTCAGTTCACAACAACACCATAAAACAGTTTAACAGTCCACACCTAAACCCAAAATCAGTTCAAACTGTTAACCCTCAATTCAGTTTTAAATCACTGCTTCAAACTTAGATTTGAAGAACACACAATTAGTTACAACAGTCCAATTAACATGTCCAGGTTAAAAACATCATTGCATTCACATATTCCAGTTATAAACAACACAAGAACAGTTCATAAGAACTCAAACCAGTAAAACAAATAACCCAGTTCAGTCCCTCACTAAATCTCAGTTAATCCCCAAAAATCAGTTCAACAAATATATTGACAGTCAGCTAAATGGAACAACAGTAAAGGTAGGAAAGGAAAACAGTTTACAAACTAAACAATAGTTAAAATCTATTCTCAGGTTGTTAGAATTATATTTAAGTTACAGGAATACCCAGGTTTACATTCTCAGATTACAGGAACTGGAAACACAACCCAATCAATTTAAAAAAGAACATTGAAATCAATTATAGAGTAACTCAGTTTTTTTTAGAAAAACTCAACTTAGTACTTAAATTCCTATTCAGTTGCAGTAAAGGGGTAGAAAGGAAATCAGTTTACAAGTGAACAATATGGTTTAAATCGTTCTCAGGTTTGAAGAATGAAACTCAATCTTGGGTTTGAAAAATTTAACCCAGTTAATATATTCACAGGTTCTGAAAAAGGAAGGGAAATCGATTTAAGGTAATTAGAACCATTCTCAGGTTCACTAAAACAGGAAAACCAATTCAGTCATCAACCAAGGCAAATCTCAGATTTTTATTGAACCTCAACCCAGTTTAAAAACACCAAAGCAGTTTAAGATGGACAGCAATGCAGTCTAATACAAGGAAACTCAGGTTCACATATGCTCAGGTTAAATGAAATTCGAATGAAGGAGAACTCAGGTTATTAAAATTCCTATTAGCTTCTAGTTTACAATGAAAAAAGTTATATGCCAAATCCAAAAGAAGGAATCAAAGTGACAGTGCACATTTCAGGTTTACAAATGAAACAGTGAGCAATACCATATCTCAGGTTAATGTGAAAACTGGGAACTAAATCTCAGTTTTGAAAGACACATTCTCAGGTTTTTATCTAAATCAGGAAACCAAATCAGTTTACAGTTGATAGGAAACATCCCATAGCTAATCAGTTCACACAAACAACTCTCCTTCACAGGATTTAAAATCCCAGGTTTAGAACTAAAACTCAGTTAAATAAAACCTTAACTGGAAATCTAAGTTAATTTAGAATTGGAACTCCCAGTTTCAGTCATCAATTGAAATCGACAACCCACATACCAATTCCCATATCACACCATACAAACCAAATCTTGAATGAAAATACTTAGCTAACATGAAATGAAATATGTGGCGATCCAATTTAGTGAAAAAAACATAACTTCATACAGGAAATAAAAGGGGTTTGAAAAACTGGAATTACATGTATCAATGCATGTATCAGGAATAAACCCCAAAACCCATGTTCGAATCAAAACACAACATTAAACCTAAAACTAATATGTAACATAATGCAACAGGGATTACACAACATTACCAGGGTCTATTTAACAATTTAAAACATAAATAAAAGCATTAAAAACAATTGAACACAGGACACAATTTACACACAGGACTACACAGTGTAATACACTTGCACAGGCCATCACGTGTTCGACACGACACGAGGGGTCGTGCCACTTGACACACGTGATGTCAGTGGTCGCCCTAGGTCTGTGTCGAATAACAAGTGTCGAAGTGGCGTATCCAGCTCACAGTCAGCCCCGAGCAGCAGGGAGGGAGACTGTGCGCGCACGCGAGTAAAATCAGCGTGTCCGCGTGTCTGTGGGGACACGACGCGATGCTAATTCGTGCTCAGTGTCCAAGAAATGCATAAGCGAGGCTAAAATGGATTTTTTCCATTCAAACACAATCACAAAAATCGAACGAAATGCCCTTTGAGGCATTTCGTCGAACACCAACCTAACCACACTGGTATGTGTCCGATACGGACACGAAATGGGTCCAAATTCTAGGGTTAGCCTATCCTACTATTAGGTTTGGGTTAGGACAACCTAGAAATGATTTTTAACAGAATTTAAATGCAATAGAAGGGATTATACCTATAGGTGAACAATGGGTTAAAATCCCCAAATAGGACGAGCTCCACAACCACTAAACTTCCTCAAATTGTGTGTTCCCTAAAAATACTCATCAACAACAGCAAGAATACTAACATTAGGTCCTATTGCAATTTGTTTGAAGGAATTTGGAGTAGAAATGGGTTTTCTAAGAATTTACAAAGATGGAGGCTCACCTCTTCCAAATGGCAATGTTTCCTAAAGAGGCAACCCTACTTTTTGGAGCATATAAATAGGGGGGCTGACCATAGTGGGCCGGCCAGGATTCCTAGGGTTAGGGCTTGGTTCAATGGGTGTGGGCTATGGGCCATTAAGCCTATTAGTCATAAAATGACTTGTGATTTCACAAGCCATTACTTAATCAATCTAGCTCCAATTTCCCCAAATTAATTCCAATGAGTCAAACCTTACTAACTTAAGTCAACCTAGGTTTTCAAATCCTAAACACTTAGTCATGACCTAGGTTAGCCACTAGGTTAGTCTACAAGGTCAACATAAGTCAAAGTCACTAAAACACCAAAATCAATTATTCTAAAAAACACTCAAAAATACATTAATTATAAATAATAATAATAATTCAAATTAAATTCTAAAATTTTAAAAATGACCAAAATACCCTCATTTGGAAAACTGGGTGTTACAATCCTACCCACCTTAGAAAAATTTTGTCCTCAAAATTAAGATAATCGTACCCCTTCTAGGTCAAACCCCCACAATCAAAGTCTCAGAAACCTATTTAAATCATTCAGTTGGAAAGTGTAACCTATGGGGTCATGGCATGTAATATCAGTCCGGGTCTCATCTAGTTACACCAACATGCTACAGTATTAGGCAATCACAAGATATCAAAACATACAACAAGGGATGTATCAAATATTCTCAAAAAGGAATACTAAGGGAGGTCAAAACTCACCTCCAGCTAGGTCTGAGAACTAGAACTTCGGAAGCAGGGCCCTGGTTTGGGCAGTTCTATCAGGACAGTGCTGCATCCAGTGTGTAGCTGACCCACAGATTAGGCACAATCCTAGTCTCCTTCTACAGAAGTTCCACTTGTGTCCAGACTTCCTACAGTAGGTACAGATAGGCTCTGGCTCAGCTGGCCTCTGCTGGACAGGAGACTGGGCTGGGTATGATGATATAGGCTGGATATATGGGTACTCATCAAGCTCTGGGTAGGACTGGGTACTGCTCCTCGCCCTCTTGGAGCTAGGCTCTCTTCCTGGAAGCACAGAGTCCCGCAGACATAGCAACCTTTGGTACTGCTCCCTCATGGCCTCATCATGAACTCTCTGTGACTCCAACATCCTTTCTTGGAAATATTTAAACACCTGAGCTGCGTCAAGTAACAAACCTCCGGGTAGTGCAGTATGGGGTACCATCTCAAGGGGTGGGGAAAGGCTCTCAGTCTCAGGCAAATCTGCAGCTCTCTCCTGAACGACAGAAGATAAAAAAGACTCTCTGGCGAGGCTACCACCATCTCCTCAATGACAGGAGGTGCCACCACCCCCTGATCAGATAGAGGGATCACTACCTCCTGAACAATAGGAGGTGGAAGCACACTCTCAATAGCTACAGCAGCTCTCAGGCGACGGGCTCGGGTCATGGGTGCCATACTGGGAAAGATAAAAAAAAAACTACAATCATCAAGGCTGTATGGCAGTCTACCATCCTATCTGAAAACTGATAATTATCATGAAAAAATAAAATAAGATAACTACTAATCATCTATAAAGGGTACTATTTAAGAAAAATCACAGCCAAAGTTTAAGGAACGAAAGTCAATAGCATTGAATCCAATCACAATCTAAATATATAGAAGAGAGAGTTAGAGGAAAAAGCTAACATTATGTAAAGGTTATGTGGTTAGTAAAATATACATGAAAGTGTATAGGAGGATTTGAGTCTCAACTGTAGCTATCAAGTTACACTATTTATGGCATATTGGTTAAGCAGTCTACAAGGCACAAGCTATTTACTCATAACATGCATGGCTAACCATGTATATATATATCTATATGTATAGAGAGGTAAAGATTTAATTATGCATCTACATATATTATAACATGTTTATAGAACTATATATATATATCTATATAGCTATATGAACATAACATAGAGATGAAAGGTTAGGTTTTTATGGCAGTTGTGTACATTAGTGTAGAGTGTCATATGTACATGGGTTAAGACTTGAAATGAAGGGTTCATCATTCAGCTAGCTCAACATTACATATTAGATCTGAAATTGAACTACGCATTTGAAAGCAATAAAAATGTTATCATGTATTCAGTTTTCAAAATTTTGGAGAAATTTGAACATAAAAAAAATCAACTCAATGTGTACCCTAACCACAACTTAACATGTAAGAGTACGAACCTAACATTATATACCTGCACACAACCATGTATATGGCTCAAAACTTTACAATTTAAAACTACAATTTGAACTAAACACTTAGAATCCAAGGTTAAGGGTTTACTATGCACACAGTCTCAGGTTTGACAATTTCAAACACAAACTCAACCAATTTCTTTAAGAAATGAAACCCTGTATATAACATACATGTGTAACGATGCAAGCAAAACTAATAACATGAAATTTAAATTTAATTTACGAAATTAATCTGGGAAACAGAGAACTAGTCACTGATACTCTACTATATTAGCATATTGGGGTTTTGAGAAATTAACATCAATCATATTAACATGCATTTAGATAGGTTGGTAATCAAGTGTAGCATGCATACGTGTCAGGCAACATCGGTATCCACTATATATATATTAGGGTAATACAAGAATTAATGGCAAGAAGAAAATAATGATAAAATCTATTCTGCTTATTTGTTTAAAAGAAGGAACCATTTTGAAATCAGGGCTATAATATCAAATCCAAGTTAAGGTCTAGCAAAATCATCGATTCATTGTATTAGAAAGAAATTTATAGCAAAAGTTACACAAGGTTCATAATAACAGCTAAGCTACCCTACTCATACTCCTACTCCTAAGTTAAATGATGATGAAAACAATTTATAATAACTGAATGAAGATAGAGACGATATATTTAAGAACCTTTCCAAGATACAATCTGATAATCATATGCGTCTGTCCAAAATCATGATACTCAGAATCCTCGCCACGCTAGTAAGCAAGGCTGCGATAAACGGTAGAGTCCATAACAGGGGCATGCACCTCTATAATATTGTCTGGAATTCTGCTATGCCGACTAGTATAGCTGCGAGAAATTCCAAATCTCATAACCAAGATACGTACATCCGAAGTCGGTCTCTATGTTTCCGCCACGCCAGCTAATATAGCTGCGATAAACTCTAGGTTCCGTAACTAAGTAGGCGTTTATTATCCCCGTTATTCCGTCAACATATGTTATCAGAAGGTACCGTAACTCAGGCCATAAAATTCATGTCGATAGAAATCAAAATCAACAACGATCCAACAAAAACTAAATTCAGTAATCAAGAAGCGAGAGCGAACAAAACAAGGGAAAGGATTTCAAATTAAAGTTTAAATAAGATTCTCAAGGGTCATCCCAGGAATCTTTCAAGGAATCCTAACTGTGATTGAGTACCCTCAAAAGCATATCCTAATCCTACTGCAGGCTGTAGTGATACTCTAGTTCGAATACCATTACATAACTCGACCTGCATGGGCCACCACTAAAAACGTGTCACGACCCGCACCCTAGAGTAAGGACACGAGACGTGGGTACATCCAGCCTACGCCGTAGTGTCGGCGGTAGAACGCTGTCCTAGGTCACAACATCTAACAATTGAAGGTAATAACAGTTATACTTCCCGAGTGGGGGTGACATAACAGAAATACAACTCAACCACAGCTAAGGTAGAACATGAATGAGATAGAAAGATATGTTGACACAAAGTCACAGTCAACCAAATATTGACTACATTGACTAAATAATATCTGTATAAATTCAATACGACACACGACGTCTGCATTCAGTTCAGGACAGACAACAGCTCAGTTTCCGACTCTCAGTGTATTTTCGAGTCTGTACTTTTACATTTTATTGAGTCTAAAGTATGTACTCTGAGTTATGCTGAGCTCTTGGAACTTAGTCTATAAGCCTACCCAAAATCCCAAGCTCCACCAAAACAAAAATTGCCCACAAGTCCCACTTAGGACCACTCTGTGCTCTGGAGACAGAGTTCGGGCCGAACTCTGCCTCCACACAGAGTTCGGGCCGAACTCTGTCCCCTAGAAATCAGGAACCCTAATTTTAGGGTTAGCTGGTTGCTAGCTGTCCAATGGCCAAATTTTTGAATTTTCCTACCCGAATTCTGGCCGAATTCTGCCTCTAAAAACACTATAAATAGGGCATGAATTCTCTCATTTCAATTCACTCAATCTTCTCTTCTCTTCTCTCCTACAAGCTCAATAAGCCATACCCTTCCTATCTACTAGCCACAAGCCTCCTAAGTCTCGAGTGCTCAGCATCTCTCAGTTAGGATTCTTGTGCAAGAGTGAAGAAGTCGCTTGGACAATTCCAAGCAAATCGCCACTGCGATCCTCTGTTAGAAGTTGACGTGCTCTTCTGAAGAAAAGGCACGGGTTGTAAGCTACTATTTCACAAATAGTGGATTTAATCCTGAGCTAGAGTTCTCAGGCCTGGACTAGTCCTCCACGGGAAACCAGGTTAAAATTGTTGTGTTTGCGTATGCTCTTCTGCTCTTCATTTATTTTCGCACTTTACTCTGATTTTTTATTGTTGGTGAAAGAGTTATTTTTAATTGGCTATTTTTCTATATAAACTCTATTCACCCCCCTCTAGAGTTGCCAAACTGTTCTTCAATTGGTATCAGAGCTCTGTTCTCTTTACAAGGACTAACATCCTAAGAGCTGATCCATGGCAACCACACAATCCTTGATTTTAATCATGGTGAAGGTCAGTCCACTCATAGGCCTCCCCTATTTGATGGAACTAACTATACATATTGGAAAACAAGGATGAGCTTCTATCTTAAGTCTCTAGACTTTGACCTGTGGACTGTCGTCACTGACGGTTACAAAAAGCCCGCCAGGATAGTTGTCGATAGTGACCTCATTGAGAAACCACACGACAAATATTCTGTCGAGGAGAAGAAACAGGCAAGTCTAGATGCTAGGGCTATTAATGCTTTATTCTGTGCTATAGACAGGAATGAGTTCAACAGGGTCTCTACATGCACCACTGCTCATGAAGTATGGAGACTTCTAGAAGTGACGCATGAAGGAACCACACAGGTCAAGGAATCTAAAATAAGCCGTCTCACTCAAGAATACGAAGCCTTCAAGATGAAGCCAAGTGAGACGATCACTCAAATGATCACAAGATTCCTCGACATCATCAATCCTCTATCTTCGCTTGGAAAGCAGTACTCAAACCACGAGAAGATTCGTAAGCTGCTCAGAGGGCTACCAAAGATTTGGAACCCTAAGGTGACAGCCATCATAGAAGGAAACGATCTCACAACAATGTCAATGGAGACCTTGATGGGTAAGCTTATGACTCACGAGCTTGACCTCAAGGACTTCGAAGAGCCTGCTCCGAAGACCAGGGAGATCGCACTCAAAGCTCATCAACGAAGAGCTAATCATGATGAGACCGAAGAAGATAATTCGGATGATGAAGACCAAGCTCTCATGGTTCGCAACTTCAGGAAATTCCTTTGCTTCAATCGAAGGAAGAAGGAATCTCAAGAAGACGATGAAGAAGAACCAACTTGTTATGGTTGCAAAAAACTGGACATGTCCGAAAAGACTGCCCATTCCTGAAGAAGAGCAACCGCTATGAGAAGCCATACAAAAAGAACTCATCAAAGAAATATGCCAACACAGGTATCTGGCATGAAAGTGAAGCGAGTGACTCTGAGGAAGAAAAGGACTCTCCTCAAGATACAGCAAATGTGTGCCTGATGGCAACTTCCAACAAGGTATCTAACGAAACTCTGGATGACTTCTCTTTTGATGAACTTGGCGATGCTTTCACTGATTTACTCGATGATCATAAAAAGGTCATCGGTAAATATAAACATGCCAAGGACAAAATCAAAAGTCTAGAAGATGAGATACAAAGAATTTCTTACTTCTTGATAATGTTAGAAACACATCACCCACAAATGACACTGATGAAGCATCCAAGCTTAAATTAAGCTTACATGATGCTGAAGCACGTATTGAGCAACAAACTCAAGAAATCACTACTCTCAACACGTTGCTTGTTGAAGAAAAGAATAGACACAAGATTTCCATGACTAAGATTTATGGCTTAAATATTAAGGTTGATGAACTGCAAGCTGTTTCTAAAAGATTAGAAACCAAATTGGGTAAACAGGTTGTTCAACCTCAAACCCAATCACATGGGCACAATACCACTCATGCTAGTCAACCACGTCATTCTCATGCAGCACATAACCATGCTTTTATATACACAAACTTTCACAAACCACGTGCACGTAAGAACAATTCTCACTCAGTACACACTCATCATGCACAAAGACACAATCAACATCACTCCACACATAAAATTCATCATGCCATGCCAATAGACAAAATCATGCAATGCCATATAGACAAGGTCCTCATAAACCATATAGACAAAATCATCATCCATGCCATCTAGACAATATCAGCATGTCACACATCATAGACAATACCATCATTCTATGCCTCATAGACACCATCAACATGCCACTTATTCCATGCATAATCATCTTCACCATGCTAACTCTTCACATCATGTCCATCCTCATCCTGTTGCTTATAGATATTATTCTCATGCTCCTAGTATAAATAAGAATGCTATCTGTACTTATTGTGGATTACATGGACACATCTCACACAGTGCAGAGTTAGAAGACTTGTAGATAAAAGGATATATGCTTGGTTCCCAAAGACTAACTTTTCAGGACCCTCAAGAACTCGGGTACCAAGGTACATCTACTCTTGATGTAGGGGACCTTCCCTCCTCAACTGAAAGTAAGTGGATTCTCGATAGTGGATGCTCGCGACATATGACGGGAGACGCAAATCTTTTTGCATCACTATCGATGAAGAGAGAAGGATACGTATCCTTCGGTAACAATCTCAAAGGGCACATTATAGGTAATGGTATCATTGGTCATCCTCCTTTCCTGTAATAAAGGATGTCTGCCTAGTGACCGAGTTAAAGCATAACCTGCTCAGCATTAGTCATCTTGCTGATCATGGATATGATATTAACTTTGGACAAAACAGTTGCTACATCTATGATAGGTCAACAGGAGACATTGCTTTTGAAGGGAAAAGAGAGGACAACATCTACATTTTCTATCTTTCTATAAATACTAACAATGCAGGTAGATGTCTATATGCCCACAAAGACGAACGACTACTTTGGCACCAGTCTTGGTCATGCCAACATGGATGCTATATCAGGCTTTCCACCAAGAAGCTAGTGAGAGGATTGCCTGAAATCACGTTCAAAAAGGACACGGTATGTGCCGAATGTGAACTAAACAAGGCAACTAAATCCTCATTTCATTCTATCAACTCTGTAAGTACTACTAGACCCTTGCAACTACTTCATATGGATTTATTTGGTCCTAGTAGAATAGCTAGCCTTGGAGGCAACTTTATGCATTTGTTATTGTTGATGATTTTTCGAGATTTACATGGGTTTTCTTTCTCGCTAATAAGAGCGATGCTATTTCTGCTTTCAAATTTTTGTAAAGAAAGTTCAAACAAAAAAGGCTACATGATTACTCGAATCCGAAGTGATCATGGAGGCGAATTCGTAAATTATGATTTTGAAAGTTTTTGTAATGCAAATGGTTTTGATCAAATTTTCTTGTCCTAGAACTCCTCAACAAAACGGTGTTGTTGGAGCGGAAGAATAGGACTCTTGGCGATATGGCTAGAGTCATGTTGAATAAATTTTCTCTTCCGAAATATTTTTTGGGCAGAGGCTGTAAGTACAGCATGCCACATTTTGAATAGGGTGCTTATTCGTCCCATTACGAAGAAAACACCCTATGAGCTTTGGTTTGGGAGAACCTCCAATGTTTCTTATTTTAAAGTTTTTGGCTGTAGATGTTTTATCCTTAACACCAAAGACAACTTAGGCAAATTTGATGCCAAAGCTGACGATGGTATCTTTCTTGGTTATGCCGCCAAGAGTAAAGGATATAGAGTTTTCAATAAACGCTCACTTATTGTGGAAGAGTCAACAAATGTGACTTTTGATGAAGATAACAGTGCAGCAAGTACTCTTGATGATGACGTTGAGCCATCAACTTCTACTCCAATGAATACTTCAACGAAACTAATTCTCTGGAGGGTTTGCCTAAGAAATTCTCTTTCAAACCTTCTCATCCAGAAAATTTAGTTATAGGAGAAGTTTCACGTGGAGTAACTACTAGATATAATAAGAGACTCCGTTGCTAGCACTGCCTTCATTTAACAAGTAGAGCCTAAAAACATTTCTGAAGCTTTTAATGATGAATTTTGGATTTTGCTATGCAAGAGAACTCAACCAATTTAAGAGGAGCCAAGTATGGGAACTAGTTCCTAGACCGGCTAATCACTCAATAATTGGTACCAAATGGGTGTTTAGAAACAAAGAAATGAAGATGGTTCAGTCACACGTAACA
>JANAVB010025119.1:0-215000 GCA_029216955.1 Iris pallida
TACAATTCCTTACAACCACTGCCAATGGTTTTCGATTTCTTGGTTTGGAAGTGTAGTCATTGGTTGTTGAGATTCTCGACCGCAGTGAGAAGGTGTTGAGGGTAACCATTCGACCAGTCCGGGTGTATGGAAGCATTGTTGGGTTTTTGGTTTTTTTCCTTTAGAAAGCTTTAGTCCCACATCGGAAAAACAAATGGTTGTATCTCTATATATTAGCTTGGCTTTATTGGAGATGCACATGTGGTGTGGTGCACGGGTTTTGCCATGTGGGGTTCTTTTCTAAATGGGAAAAAGGCTAAAATCAACAATTAAAGCATTCATGCTTTTTGCTCTTGGGAATTTATTTCCATAGGAGCTAAGCCCCGTAGGGCTTAACGACTCGGACTCTCGGACTCGGACTCGGGCTCGGGCTCGGGCTCATGAGGCTAATGTGACGTTTTGTTGGCGCCTTTGCACTTAGCACTCAGCATCGTCTAGGCGCATAGTGCGCTTAAGTTGCGCTCGTTGCGCAACCACGTTACGCGAGCCCAGTTACGCAGCCCAGTGTACGCAGCGTACGCAGCGCGCGTAGAGTGTGCAGTGTGCGCAGCGTACGCAGTGTGCGTAGAGTGTGTGGTATGCGTAGGGTGCGTAAAGGGGCTGTGTTCGTATAGTGCAAATTACGCTGGCTACTTGAATGGCACAACTTCCAGCAGAACGTGTCCTTACATGTTCTGAGTGGTTGCTCCATGTTCGGGGTGGTTACTACCACATCCCTAACATTGTGCTAACTGGGCAGTTGTTGCAGGGGCTTATATAAGGCCTCCTCCTTCTCTCTTACGGTTACAGAACTAATACACAAGTGGTAGACAGAAAGTTTACAAGTGTTTAGAGGCTGTGAGAGAGAAGAGAGGAATTGTACCAGCGTTACGTTTTGCACAGGAGTTCAAGTTCATCCGAGAAGTCAGAAGAGCAGAGTGTTCCAAGTTCTCCGACGAACTTGCTGGTTCCTGAAAGCTATTCGTGTGGGGCGAATAAAGCTTTGAGCAACGGTGATCATTCACCCCAGCAGGAGATTATCCACCTTTTGCCTGTCATTTTCTTTGTTGGTTCTATCAGGATTCTATTAACGCACCTTCGGTAAGTGTTTGCGTTGATATTATCAGAATTCTGTTTGTGCACCTTCTATGAAGGGTAGCACTTGTGGAATCTCTCTTACGTACCTTCTGTGAAGTGTTACGTTCTGTGCACCTTCTGTGAAGTGTAGCACTAGTTGAAATTTCTCTTACGTACCTTCTGTGAAGTGTTACGTAATAACAAGTGTTTGTACAATTGTTACGATATTCCAGTTTTCTATCGAAAAAATTGTGCCCCGGAAATAACAATCTCAAAGCTTTATTGCTACGATAAAAATGTTAATGTTTCACTCTTCAATTCTGACTTTTGCAAGTTAGAAAATCTTGATGGAGAACATTACCAAGTCTGAAAGAGGAAGGTATATCTAACCCTTCAACTCAAAGACGTAGATCACGTGCTTTTGGAAGAAGAACCTACTGTTCCAGATGTTGGGTCTGCTGCCGTAATTACCGCGGCTACTAAACTTCAAGCAAAATGGAGAAGGGAAAATAGTATTTGCAGGCTGCTAATCCTGAATGCTATGGAAGATTCCCTTGCAGAATCATATTCTAAGAAGAATATTGCTAGAGACATATGGGAGTCTCTAGAAAAACTCTACGAAGAAGACAAGAACCGCAGTAAAATCTTTGTGGTTGAAAAATATCACAAGTGGTTCTTTGAGGACGAAAAGCCTATGCTCCCGCAGGTGAAGGAGTTCCTGAAAGTGCGACAGAAGTTGGAAGACGAGGCAATGCCCCTCCCCGACAAGTTTGTTGTTGGAGGGATTATCTCAAAGCTCCCCGCTGGGTGGAGCAAGTTCTATGCAAACATGCACAGGAAGAAGCTGGAGATCACCCTTGAAGATCTCCTGCAGGAAATCTATGTTGAGGACCAGATGCGGGCTCAACTGAAGGTGGACTCACTGTCTAAGCAATTGGCTAACGCCAATTTGGTTTATACCAAGGAACCAAGGGAAAAGTAGGCGGCTTCCCACAGCAAGAAGAAGGACCCTGACAATCTAAAAGTCAAGGGAACTTCTATAAAAAAGAAGAAGCCAAAGTATCAAATGCCTTGCTTTAAGTGTGGCAAGAAGGGCCACTTTAAGAATGAGTGCAAAGCAAAAACCAAGCAATCGGAGCAAGGAGAACCTAGTAAGGTGTCTATGATCACTGACGTTGTTGCTATGATTGTGCAGGTTGATGCGGTAGGAACTGATGCTGACTGGTGGGTAGACACTGGAGCCACCTGCCATGTTTGCTCCAGCAAGGAATGGTTCACCACCTACACCCCTTCTTCTGATGTGGTTATGGTGGCGAACCAGGCACAAGCTGAAGTGCTCGGGATCGGGACGGTGGTGTTGAAGCTGACTTCGGGGAAGTCTCTGACGCTTCAAGGCGTGAAGCACGTACCTGCTATCGCCAAGAACCTGATCTCAGGAGGCCTACTCTGCAACGCAGGCCTCAGGATGGACATCAATGCTGGCCAGATGGTGATGTCTACCAAGGGAACATATTTCGGGAAAGCTTTTTATACTGAAGGAATGTTCAAGATTCAGCTTATAAATCAGTTCAATGTTGTTAATACAATCACTCATTCTGCTTATACTTATGAGTTGTGGCATAATAGGCTAGGACATGTTCATTCTAAATGAATTAACAGAATATCTAGTCTAGGGCTTATCTCCAAGTGTGGGGGTAAGGTAGAGAAATGTGAAGTTTGTGCTCAAACTAAGATCACAAGGAAACCCTTTCCTAGGGTAATCGAAGTACAGATCTTCTGTAGTTAGTACATTCAGATATCTGTGACTTTAAACAGTTCTCTACAAATGCCAGGATGAAGTATTTTATAACCTTCATCGATGACTTCTCAAAGTATGCATTCGTCTATTTGCTGAAGGCTAAAGACGAAGCATTCGAGAAGTTCAAGGAGTTCAGAGCCGAGGCTGAGCGGCAGACTGGACAATAACTCAAAAGAATAAAAAGTGATCGAGGTGGGGAGTACAGGTCTCATGAATTTGCATCATTCTACAAAGGACATGGAATTGTCAATGAGACTACGGCTCCGTACTCTCCTCAATCAAACGGATTAGCAGAGAGGAAGAACAGAACGTTAACAGAAATGATTAACTCAATGTTTTTGACTGCTGGCCTTCCTAAGTGCTACTGGGGTGAAGCTGCATTGACGGCCACTTTTATTCTAAATAGAGTGCCTCATGCAATATCAGACGTTACTCCTCATGAACTCTGGTTCAAGGTCAGACCTAACTTGAATGTCATTCGAGTGTGGGGGTGTCTGGCATATGTCAAGCTTCCAGATCTGAAGATTCAGAAGCTTTGGACAAGAACTACAAAGACGATCTTCTTGGGGTATGCCGAGAAGAGTGATGCTCGGAGATTTCATGATATTGAGTCAAATCATATCATTGAATCTCGCGACGCAGAATATTTTGAAGACAAATTTGCAAGGCACAAGAATATTGTTCTTGCGGATGTACCGGAGAACAATGAGGGTGCGCAGGAAACCGAAGTCTTCAATGAAGATGTGGTCCAAGAAGATGTTGTTGATACAACAATTGAACCAGAACAAGCTGAGCCGTCAGCTAAGCGTGTGAGGAGGCCGAAGGATTTTGGAAGTGACTTTGTCACCTATCATGTGGAAGCAGATCCTCTTACCTATGATGAGGCGATGAAGACCAGAGACGCAGTTTTCTGGAAGGAGGCGATTGACAATGAAATTGATTCCATCACCTCAAATAACACTTGGGTGTTGGTTGATCTTCCTGAAGGAGCGAAACCCATCGGATGCAAATGGATCTTCAAGAAGAAGATGAAAGCAGATGGAACTATTGACAAGTTCAAGGCTAGGTTGGTAGCCAAGGGGTTTTCTCAAAAGCAGGGAATTGACTATTTTGACACGTATGCTCCAGTAGCCCGGATGACCACCATCAGAATGTTGATTGCTCTTGCAGCAATACATAAGATGGTGATTCATCAGATGGATGTGAATACGGCTTTCCTAAATGGCGAGCTGACCGAAGAGATTTACATGCAACAGCCAGAGGGATTTGTCATCAGGGGTCTTGAAGACAAAGTCTGCAAGTTGGTAAAATTTTTGTACGGTCTTAAACAAGCTCCCAAGATGTGGCATGAGAAATTTGACAAAGTTATAAGGTCAAATGGCTACATGGTCAGCGATACGGACAAGTGTGTTTATACGAAGTTCGCTGATGGAAGAGGTGTGATCGTTTGTCTGTACGTGGATGACATGCTTATCCTAGGTACGGATATTAGCTGTGTCACGGAGACAAAGAAATTCATCTCAAGCAAGTTCAGTATGAAGGACTTGGGGGAAGCTGATGTGATCTTAGGGATCAAGATCATCCGGACAGACACTGGACTAGCTCTGTCACAGTCTCATTATATTGAGAAAATGATCACTCGTTATGGGTATCGAGATCTTCCAGGGATCGATACACCGTACAGGTGTGATCTGAAGCTGAAGCCTAATTCAGGGAAAAGCGTCAGGCAGCTGGAGTATGCAAGTGTAATCGAAAGTTTGATGTATGCTACTACTGTCACAAGGCCTGACATAGCTTTCGTCGTGGGAATGCTGAGTCATTTCACGAGCAACCCTGGTATTGGTCACTGGAAGGCTGTGAAACGGGTTATGAGATATCTCAAGAAGACTCAGACATATGCACTGTACTACAGCGAAGATCCGTAGGTAGTAGAAGGCTTCAGTGATGCCAGTTGGTGCTCAGATTTGGAGAGCGAGAGGTCCACAGGTGGATATATTTTCACAATGGATGGAGCTGCTATATCGTGGAAATCGAAGAAGCAGACTATGCACTCACGGTCATCCATAGAATCTGATTTCTTTGCACTTGATACCGCAGCCGAGGAAGCAGAATGGCTTCGGGAGCTCATGTATGATCTTCCAGTGGTTGGGGTACAAATACCGGCAATACCGATATACTACGACAACCAGGCGACTGCGGCAGTGGCATCAAATGATCTTTTCAACGGAAAGAAAAGGACTGTGCGGTTAAAGCACATGGTAGTAGACGATCTTATTAAGAGAGGTGTAATTACAGTTATTGATGTTCGGAGTCAGGAGAACCTGGCGGATCCGTTCACCAAGGGCCTCAAGCGCCAGCTGGTCGATGACACAGCTTGTAAAATGGGCTTGAAGGCATTCTGATATTAGTTATTGTATTCCTACCATAAAGTTTTATGCTATTAGTTCAAAGATTTATCTACTAGGCATCTAGCTTTTGGTTCAAGGGAGGACCATTAACTGAAAAAATATCAGAAACGGTGGGTACATGTTCTATTGGGCATGGAGAGGTTACAGACCTATAACCACTGTTGTCTACTATTATTTTCTACTGAAAACGGTTCCTGTGGGAAGGTTGGCTTAATTGCCTTAATGAGTTCTCAGGCAGAGTAAATGCCTGGTGTGCTTTACAGGAAGCACGGTAGAGCAGCACGACAAGGAGCGAAACTCCATGCTACAGTGGGGTGACTACACAATGAGGTTCCTATATGTGGGGTGCTGCCCAGGAATAGGATAAAGCCTCGGCTTAGCAGGCCAAGTCACAGCGGCGTAGCACCGCAAATAGGCAGTTAGCCTAATGCTATATATTGAAAATAAAAAGGGGTGTAGTCAGCACTACAAAGAGGAGGAGTTCCTCATGTTACAGTGGCACGACACCACCATGAGGTACCCGGTTAGGGATAAAGCCTCGGCCTTGCAAGCCATATCGTTGCGGCGTAACACCGCAAGGGAGCCTAAGGCTTCATGCTGGGTAGTTTGGCACTACAAAGAGGCAGTTGCCTCATGCTACAGTAGTATGACACTACGATGAGGTTCCCGGTACGGGGTAAGGCCCCGGCTTTAAGCCATGTCATAGCGGCGTAGCACCGCAAGGGAAGCACAAAGCGCTCCATGCCATGTCTCTTTATAATGAACTCACCTATAGTGTATGGACAAAGAGATAACAGGCCGTCTCTTGAGGATAAACTTGTAGACGCCCAAAATTATATACTGAAACCAGGCTGGCAGAGGGCCTTTAATGTGTAGCCAGAAGCACATGTAACTACATTAAGTGAGTGGAAAGAATTTCAGCTATGATGCAGAATTCAAGGCTTAGTCCATTCTTGTATTATAGTTTGATTTTTGACCCATGCGGGAAGATTCAAGTCGTCAGCGACATCTCTCCTAATGCATGATGGACAGTTACTGTAGGGCACACTTATATCCATATATAGAGATATGTGGGGGATTGTTGGGTTTTTGGTTTTTTTCTTTAGAAAGCTTTAGTCCCACATCGGAAAAAATAAATGGTTTGTATCTCTATATATTAGCTTGGCTATTATTGGAGATGCACATGTGGTGTGGAGGTGCACATGGGTTTGCCATGTGGGGTTATTTTCTAAATGGGAAAAAGGCTAAAATAAACAATTAAAGCATTCATGCTTTTTGCTCTTTGGAAATTTATTTCCATAGGAGCTAAGCCCCGTAGGGGCTTAGCGACTCGGACTCGGACTCGGACTCGGACTCGGACTCGGACTCGGGATCGAGCTCGGGCTCGGACTCGGGCTCAAGGGCTCATGAGGCGTAATGTGACGTTTTGTTGGCGCACTTTGCACTTAGCACGTCAGCATCATCGCTAGGCGCATAGTGCGCTTAAGTTGCGCGAGTCACTTGCGCGATCACGTTACGCGGCCCATTACGCGAGCCCAGTTACACTGGCCCAGTTATGCAGCCCAGTACGCAGCCCAATACGTCCAGTACGCGCAGTATGCGCAGCGTATGCAGCATGCGTAGAGTGCGCAGCGTACGCAGTGTGCGTAGAGTGCGTAGTATGCGTAGGGTGCGTAAAGGGGCTGTGTGCGCAAAGTACAAATTACTCTAGCTACTTGAATGGCACAACTTCCAGCAGAATGTGTCCTTACATGTTCTGAGCGGTTGCTCCATGTTCGGGGTGGTTACTACCACGTCCCTAACATTGTGCTAACCGGACAGTTGTTGCAGGGGCTTATATAAGGCCTCCTCCTTCTCTCTCACGGTTACAGAACTAATACACAAGTGGTAGACAGAAAGTTTACAAGTGTTTAGAGGCTGTGAGAGAGAAGAGAGGAATTGTACCAGCGTTACGTTTTGCACATGAGTTCAAGTTCATCCGAGAAGTCAGAAGAGCAGAGTGTTCCAAGTTCTCCGACGAACTTGCTGGTTCCTGGAAGCTATTCGTGTGGGGCGAATAAAGCTTTGAGCAATGGTGATCATTCACCCCAGCAGGAGATTATCCACCTTTCGCTTGTCATTTTCTTTGTTGGTTCTATCAGGATTCTTTTAACGCACCTTCGGTGAAGTGTTTGCGTTGATATTATCAGAATTCTGTTTGTGCACCTTCTATGAAGGGTAGAACTTGTGGAATCTCTCTTACGTACCTTCTGTGAAGTGTTACGTTCTGTGCACCTTCTGTGAAGAGTAGCACTAGTTGAAATTTCTCTTACGTACCTTTTGTGAAGTGTTACGTAATAACAAGTGTTTGTATAATTGTTACGATATTTCTGTTTTTCATCGAAAAAATTGTTAGTCCCGGGACTTGATCAAAGATGGAAAAACAGATGCAATCGAGATCTGAGATGTCCCACAAAACTTTGCAGAGAGCAAACTCAAGATCTACGATGGAATAAAAAAAATCAAATAGCCAAACTACAATCTGAAGGAGGGAAAAAAGCGAAGAGAAGATCTCTCGTTCTTCCTTGCAAACGTGTTGCAATTGGAACAGAACGAGTTACAATAAAAATAGAGAGAGATGAGAAGAAGAACAATGCTGGGGTGTCAAAACACCGTTGCTCAAAGCAAGATTTGCCCCACACGATCTGCTTCCAGGAACCAGCAAGTTGAATAACTTGTGGAACGCTCGATGTTACCTCTGTTCTGACTCCTCGGATGGACTTGCAATGGCGGCAACAGCTCTCTCTCTCTTTCTCCTTTTCTGACTTGTATTTTTTGTAGTAGTCACAAAGGAGGCCAGAAGAGAGTATTTACATAGAGAGGGTGGAAACCCTAACCGCCTCTTCAGTTATGGAAAGATTGAATCAAATCCTAAAAGATAGCAACGAGATTTAATTCAAATCCCACGAAATTAATTCAAATCCCACAAAGATAGGATCTGAATAAATTCAAATTCCACCAAGATAGGATCTGATTTAATTACATTGATTCAGCCTTTCCATAACTGATTTGTAATCTGCACAGTCAGCGGATCCCTCCATGCGGCAGCAGCAGCAGCCGCCTGGCCGCATGGACCGCTTGGACCGTATGGGCCGCATGGACCGCATGTGCCGCATGAGCCGCATGGACCGCATGAGCCGCATGAACCGCATGGACCGCATGGACCGCATGAGCCGCATGAGGCCGCATATGAGCCGCATGCCGCATAAGACTGCATGACTGCTGACGTGCTAAGTGCAAAGTGCGCCAACAAATTGCCACATTACGCCTCATGAGCCCATGAGCCCGAGTCCGAGTCCGAGTCCGAGTCCGAGTCGCTAAGCCCCTTTGGGGCTTAGCTCCAAGTGGAATTAATCCAAGAGAATGACAAAAGCATTAATGCTTAATCCTTGGAGCCTTATTCTTACCTCCTAGTAAAATCACCCACATGGTTCCCTCCTTAGGGTCACCCCCCATGTGCATCTCTCAACAACACACCCAAGTATATATGTTGAGATAACTCATGGTGCATTTCCGATGTGGGACTAAAATTTATAAGGCATGTTGAGAGCAAGCTCTCTTCATGTAAAGAAAGCACTAAAGAAAGCACCAACAATCCCCCACATATCACAACATATATATGTGTCCAGGGTTGAGCGTTCCCCACAGTAACTGTCCATTTTGCATTAGGATAGATGTCGCTGACGACTTGAATCTTCCCGCATGGGTTAAATAACAATGTGATACAAGAATGGACTACGCCTTGAATTCTGCACCACAATTGTAATTCTTCCCACTCACAAAGTGTAGTTACGTGTGCTTCTGGCTGCACATTAAAGGCCCTGTGCCAGCCTGGTTTCAGTGTATAATTTTGGGCGTCTACAAGTTTACCCTCAAGAGACGGCCTGATATCTCTTTCCATACACTATAGGTGAGTTCTTTATTAAAGAGATATGACATGAAGCCTTGTGCTTCCTTGCGGTGCTACGCCGCTATGACATGGCTTGAAGCCGAGGCATTACCCCTACCTGGAAACCTCATCGTAGTGTCATACTACTGTAGCATGAGGTCACAAGCCTCTTTGTAGTGCCAAACTACCCAGCATGAAGCCTAAGGCTTCCTTGCGGTGTTACGCCGCAACGACATGGCTTGCAATGTCGAGGCTTTACCCCTACCTGGGTACCTCATCGTGGTGTCGTGCCACTGTAACATGGGGCCATCCTCCCCTTTGTAGTGCTGTCTACAACTCTTTAATTACGTCATACAGCATTAGGCTACCTGCCTATTTGCGGTGCTACGCCGCTATGACTTGGCTTGCAAAGCCGAGGCATTACCCCTACCTGGGAACCTCATGGTGGAGTCATCCCACTGTAGCATGGAGTTTCACTCCTTGTAGTGCTGCTCTACCGTGCTTCCTGTAAAGCACACCAGACATTCACTCTGCCTGAGAACTCATTAAGGCGTTTAAGCCAACCTTCCACAGGATCTGTTTTTCTGCAGAAAAATACATAGTAGACAACAGTGGTTATGGGTCCGTATCCCTTCCATGTTCCAGTGAACAAGTACCCACTGTTACCTGATAGTTTTTCAGTCAGTGATCCTTCTTTGAACCAAAAGTTAGATGCCTAGTAGATTTCTCTTTGAACTAATAGCATAAAACTTTATGGTAGGATTGCAAAGACACACTATCAGAATGCCTTCAAGCCCATTTTACAAGCTGTGTCATCGACCAACTGGCGCTTGAGGCTCTTTGTAAACGGATCTGCCAGGTTCTCCTGACTCCGAACATCAACCACTGCAATTATACCTCTTTTGATAAGATCGTGTACTACCCTGTGCTTCAACCGTACAGTCCTCTTCTTCCCGTTGAAGAGGTCATTTGATGCCACCGCCGCAGTCGCCTGGTTGTCACAGTATATCGGTATCGCCGGTATCTGAGCCCCAACCACTGGAAGATCATACATGAGCTCCCGAAGCCACTCTGCTTTATTTGCTGCAGTTTCAAGTGCATAGAATTCAGATTCCATGGAGGAACGAGAGAGTATAGTCTGCTTCTTCGACTTCCACGATATAGCAGCTCCACCCAAGGAAAAGACATATCCACCTGTAGATCTCTCGCTTTCCACCTCTGAACACCAGCTAGCATCACTGAAGCCTTCTACTACTGTCGGATACCCGTTGTAGTGCAGTGCATATGTCTGAGTTTTCTTGAGATATCTCATCACCCGCTTCACAGCTTTCCAGTGCTCAACCCCTGGGTTGCTTGTGAACCGACTCAGCATTCCCACGGCGAAAGCTATGTCAGGCCTTGTGGCAGTGGTAGCGTACATCAAACTTTCGATAACGCTAGAATACTCCAGCTGCCTGACGCTTTCCCTTGAATTTGGCTTCAGCTTCTGATCACACCTGTATGGCGTATCGATCCCTGGAAGATCCTTATACCCATAGCGTGTGAGCATCTTCTCAATATAGTGAGATTGTGACAGCACTACTCCAGTGTCTATCCGGATGATCTTTATGCCCAAGATGACATCTGCATCCCCCAAGTCCTTCATACTGAACTTGGTTGAGAGAAACTTCTTTGTCTCTGTGACACAGCCTATATCCGTACCTAGGATTAGCATGTCGTCCACGTACAGACAAACGATGACTCCTCTTCCATCAGTGAACTTTGTGTAAACACATTTATCCGTCTCGCTGACTCTGTAGCCGTTTGACCTAATAACTTTATCAAACTTCTCATGCCACATCTTGGGAGCTTGCTTCAAACCATATAATGATTTCACCAACTTGCAGACTTTGTCTTCATGACCTTCGCCGACAAATCCATCTGGCTGTTGTATGTAAAACTCTTCGGTCAGCTCCCCATTCAGGAACGCTGTCTTTACATCCATCTGATGTATCACCAACTTATGTATAGCTGCTAGAGCGATTAACATCCTGATGGTGGTCATCCGGGCTACTGGAGCGTACGTGTCGAAGTAGTCTATCCCCTGTTTCTGAGAAAATCCCTTGGCGACCAGCCTGGCCTTGAACTTGTCAATAGTTCTATCTGCCTTCATCTTCTTCTTGAAGATCCATTTACATCCAATAGGCTTTTCTCCTTCAGGTAGATCTACCAACACCCATGTGTTATTGGAGGTGATAGAGTCAAACTCGTCATTCACTACCTCCTTCCAGAAGATAGCATCTCTGGTCTTCATCGCCTCATCATAGGTAAGCGGATCTGCTTCCACATGATAGATGACGAAGTCATCTCCAAAGTCTTTCGGTCTCCTCGCTCGCTTAGCTGACGGCTCTGCGAGTTCTGGTACAAGAGTTGTTTCATCAAAAACAGCTTCTTTTTGGACTACTGGCTCATATGAGATTTCAGTCTCATTTGCACCTACATCATTTTCCGAAATGTCCGAAAGAACAATGTTTTTGTCTTTTGCAAACTTGTCTTCAAAGTATTCAGCATCGCGAGATTCGATGATATGATTTGACTCAATATCAAGAAATCTCCGAGCATCACTCTTCTCGGCATACCCCAAGAAGATCGCCTTCGTAGTCCTTGTCCCTAGCTTCTGAATCTTCAGATCTGGGAGTTTCACATACGCCAGACACCCCCACACTCGAATGACATTCAAGTTTGGTCTGACTTTGAACCAGAGTTCATGAGGAGTTACGTCCGAAGTTGCATGTGGCACTCTATTAAGAATAAAAGTGGCCGTCAATGCAGCTTCTCCCCAGTAGCATTTAGGAAGACCCGCGGTTAGCAGCATAGAGTTCATCATTTCTGTCAACGTTCTGTTCTTCCTCTCTGCTACTCCATTGGATTGAGGAGAATATGGAGCAGTAGTCTCGCATATGATTCCATGTTCTTTGTAGAACGATGCGAATTCATGAGACCTGTACTCCCCACCTCGATCACTTCTTAACCTCTTGAGTTGTTGTCCAGTCTGCCGTTCAGCTTCGGCCCTGAACTCTCTGAACTTCTCGAAAGCTTCGTCTTTGGGACTTGAGCAAGTAGACAAACACGTATTTTGAGAAGTCGTCGATGAAGGTTATGAAATACTTCATCCCGGCCTTCGTGGAGAAATGTTTAAAGTCACAGATATCGGAGTGCACCAACTCCAGAAGATCTGTGCTTCGATTGACCCGATGAAAGGGTTTTCTTGTGATCTTCGTCTGAGCACACACTTCACATTTCTCCACCTTACCCCCACATTTGGAGATAAGTCCTAGACTAGACATTTTGTTGATTCTTTTACAATGAACATGTCCTAGTCTATTATGCCACAGCTCAAGAGAATAATCAGAAAATGCAACTGCATTAATGTCTTCAAACTGGTTAACAAGCTAAATTTTAAACATGCCTTCGGTTTGATAAGCCTTCCCGAAGTATGTTTCTTTCTTGGACATCACCATCTGACCAGCATTGATGTCCATCCTCAAGCCTGCATTGCAGAGCAGGCTCCCAGAGATCAGGTTCTTGGCAATCGCAGGAACATGCTTCACGCCTTGAAGCGACAGAGTGTTCCCTGAAGTGAGTTTCAGCTCCACAGTCCCAATCCCCAGAACTTCAGCTTGGGCCTGGTTCGCCATGACAACCTTCTCAGATATCGGCTGGTACGTGACGAACCATTCCTTGTCAGAATAGACATGGCAAGTCGTACCAGTGTCTATCTACCAGTCAGAGTCAACCCCCACAGTTGTGACCTGTCCGATCATAGCAACAATATTAGAAACCAATGAAACCTTATTAGGCTCACCTTTCTCTGATTGTTTAGGCTTAGATCTGTATTCACTCTTGTAGTGGCCTTTCTTGCCACAATTGTAACAAGTCACGTGGGACTTAGTCTTCTGCTGCTTGAATGAAGGGCCCTTCACTTTCAGATTAGTGAAGTCCTTCTTCTTGGGATGAGAAGCCGTCTGCTTCCCCTTGGGATCCCTCGTCTGCACCAGATTGGCTTTAGCCAACTGTTTGGACAGAGTGTCCACCTTCTGTTGAGAACACATCTCGTCCTCAACATGGATCTCTTGAAGTAGATCTCCCAAGCTAATGTCCAGCTTCTTTCTGTGCATCCTTGCATAGAAGGTACTCCATCCAGCAGGAAGTTTTGAGACGATCCCTCCGACGACAAACTTGTCGGAAAGGGGCATCTCTTCGTCTTTCAGTTTCTGACGCAGCTTCAGAAATTCTTTTACCTGTGGTAACATGGACTTTTCGTCCTCAAAGAGCAATTTGTGATATTTTTCAACCACAAACATTTTGCTCCTGTTCTTGTCTTCTTCATACAAATTTTCCACAGACTCCCATATGTCTCTGACAAGTTCCTTCTTTGAGTAGGATTCTGCCAGGGAGTCCTCCATAGCATTCAGGATGAGAAGTCTGCAGATGCTATTTTCCCTTCTCCACTTGGCCTGGAGTTTGGTAGCCGCGTTGATGGCGGCAGTAGATCCAGTGTCTGGAACAGAGGGTTCTTCCTCCAACAGAACATGATCAACGTCTTTCAGTTGAAGAGTTAGGTACACCTTTCTCTTCCAGACTTGATAGTGCTCTCCATCGAACTTTTCCAACTTGCAGAAGTCCGATTGGAGGAGCGAAGTATTAATGTTTTCCATCTATACGGATCTTGCTTTGAGATTGTTAGTCCCGGGGCTTGATCAAAGATGGAAAAACAGATGCAATCGAGATCTAAGATGTCCCACAAAACTTTGCAGAGAGCAAACTCAAGATCTACGATGGAATAAAAAAAATCAAATAGCCAAACTACAATCTGAAGGAGGGAAAAAAGAGAAGAGAAGATCTCTCGTTCTTTCTTGCAAACGTGTTGCAATTGGGACAGAACGAGTTACAATAAAACTAGAGAGAGATGAGAAAAAGAACAATGCTGGGGTGTCAAAACACCGTTGCTCAAAGCAAGATTCGCCCCACACGATCTGCTTCCAGGAACCAGCAAGTTGAATAACTTGTGGAACACTCGATGTCACCTCTGTTCTGACTCCTCGGATGGACTTGCAATGGCGGCAGCAGCTCTCTCTCTTTCTCCTTTTCTGACTTGTATTTTTCGTAGTAGTCACAAAGGAGGCCAGAAGAGAGTATTTATAGAGAGAGGGTGGAAACCCTAACCGCCTCTTCAGTTATGGAAAGATTGAATCAAATCCCAAAAGATAGCAACGAGATTTAATTCAAATCCCACGAAATTAATTCAAATCCCACAAAGATAGGATCTGAATAAATTCAAATCCCACAAAGATAGGATCTGATTTAATTGCATTGATTCAGCCTTTCCATAACTGATTTATAATCTGCACAGTCAGCGGATCCCTCCATGCGGCAGCAGCAGCAGCCGCCTGGCCGTATGGACCGCTTGGGCCGCATGGACCGCATGAGCCGTATGGACCGCATGAACCGCAAAGTGCGCCAACAAAACCCCACATTACGCCTCATGAGCCCATGAGCCCGAGTCCGAGTCCGAGTCCGAGTCCGAGTCGCTAAGCCCCTTTGGGGCTTAGCTCCAAGTGGAATTAATCCAAGAGAATGACAAAAGCATTAATGCTTAATCCTTGGAGCCTTATTCTTACCTCCTAGTAAAATCACCCACATGGTTTCCTCCTTAGGGTCACCACCCCATGTGCATCTCTCAACAACACACCCAAGTATATATGTTGAGATAACTCATGGTGCATTTCCGATGTGGGACTAAAATTTACAAGGCATGTTGAGAGCAAGCTCTCTTCATGTAAAGAAAGCACCAAAGAAAGCACCAACAAAAATTGTGCCCCAGAAATAACAAGCATCATTCATTTGACTTGGTGGCGTGAGGATTCTATTCGGAGGTGTTTTTCTCATTTGTTTGAGATTTCAGGTACAAACTTACGTACTGTTCGTTTAATTCTCGTTTTCCTATTTGCGTCAATATTCTAAATTTCGGGGACGAAATTCTTCTAAATTTAGAAGGAAGCAAAATCCTGCCATTTTTAATTGTTATTAAAATATTTATCAATGATAATGGGATCAAATTTTAGGAATTTCTTAATTGTATATATATATATATATATATATATATATATATATATATATATATATATATATGATTTATTTATTTGTTGCTATTGTTGGTATCAATTCAAATTAATAAATTTTCTATATGCACATGGGCTTTGGTGTATATGATTTTTTTTTTTTGCTTTAAGCTAATCTTAAGCTAAATTTCTATTTGTCACTTGTCCGTTCCCATTTCATTTGGGTTCTTATGGGTGTTGTAGCTGAGCAAGAAACTGATGGGTTCATATTGGAGTATGAAGCATGTCAACTTTTTGCTAACATGAGCCAAGAGTTGTACACCCTTTTGGGGGGCCTGTCTGGTTCGACGAAGGTGGGAAGGATTTGGAATATTTTGCTGCAAGTGGCCTGAACTTTCTTGAGTTCAGGCGTTTAGTTACAACAATAAAAGTGATTTTTTTTGGAATGAAGTGACGTTTTGCAGTCCCTGTCCCCCCAATTTTTTCTCCAGTCTCACATCCTCCCTTTTTTTGGAGTAACTCCTCCGGAAACTCCTTAGAAAATCCTATTTAGGGGAAAGAGAGAGAGAGAGAGAGAGAGAGAGAGAGAGAGAGAGGAGAGAAGGTGCCTGTGGCAGTGGGGAGTGGTGGCGGTGGTGGTGGGGAAAGGTGGTGGTGGGAAGAGGTGGAGACCACCGCTCCAGATCTGGAGGTGGCTCGCGCGAAGGAGACCACCGCTCCAGATTTGGTGGAGACCCGCGCGGAGGGGACCACCTCCTCCTCCCGCTCCAGATCTGGTGGTGGTGAGGAGCGGGAGGAGGATGAGAGGAAGAGGAGGAGGAGGTTCTCCAGATCTGGCGGTGGTGACGAAGGTGATAAGTGGAGTGGTTGAACTCTTGGGAGAGCTTTTTCAAAAAAAAAAAAAAAAAACTCTTGGGAGAGAATGAGGAAGAAGAAGAGTGTAGAGAGAGAGAGAGAGAGAGAGTTCTCTGGCAATCCAGAGAGTTCTATGTATATGTCCAGAGAATTCACTTTGCCAATTAAACCCCTTAATTTTGATAATTAATATAATATAATATGTGTAATTATAGTTATGGGTCATTGCCAATTAAAATTTTTAAGATTTTTTAATTAAGTTAGAGCCTAATTACAATTTAATCTGTTTAATAATGGTAATTAAATTAATTTAGTTTGTCTTTAATATATTTTTGTTTATTTGTGCGAATTATGTATTTTATTTGAGCAAATTTAGATTCGTTAATTATTTTGGGGTAAGTTTACAGAGGGTCACCATATCTCTAACCATCAACCACTTTCAACAACCATCCAAACAACCGAACTACTTTTTTTCCACTCACAACAACCATCCAAACACCAAATCCATTTTTCTTCCATTTACAGCAGACAAAAAGTACTCTATCCAAACACATTTTGGAAAGTGCCACTCAATGTTTTAAAAACCGGACCGATGAGCGAACCGAATTTTTTTGGTACGTATAGGTCGGACCGGGGTTCAACCGGGTTCAATCAGGTTCAATCGGAGTTCAATCGGGGTTCAAATAGACTTGGTTTAGTTTGGCTTAAATACGTAAGATATCTATATTTACTTATTAGTTTAGTTTTGTTTGGTCATAAGTATGTTGGTTTGGTTTACTCTTATAATTATAAGGTCGATCAAAACCAAACAAAGAATTAAATTGTCCAAATTTTTCATGATAATTTTTTAAAAAAAATTTCTTGAAAAATACCAAAATTGGTCGGTTCAATTGCGAACCGGTTCGGCCGGTTCACCGGTTGAACCCGGTTTTCACAAAAAATCGACTGTTCTTTAAAAGATCCGATTTTAATCGAACCGGACCGATTTTTTGGTATAAAGCGGTCGGACCCGGTCCGACCGTCGGTCCGTTCTGGTTTTTACAACATTGGTGCCACTTGCTGTAAGTGTCCTACAACTTATCATGATGTAAGTACCACTTTCACACTTTCAAAGAGTTACATCTATCCAAACAGCCCCTAACATGAGCTAAAGTGTGGCTCACACTTTGCAAGTGTGGAGCACAAATTTCTTGATGGGTTGGCTTACATGGTACTGTGCATTAGCCATCAACCAACCATGACTTTCCCCGCCTGTAAATATACTATCTTCGGATTCCTTTTTCCATCCCATATTTTTTCTTTAAGCTAGCAGCCTGCCTCCATCAGTTCTCGCTCTTCCCATATTTCTAAACCTAACCTAACTGCAAAAACTCATTAAACCCCCAGAACATCCTTTCATCAGTTTTATCCCCTTGGCATCAAGCATTGTCGGTGACAACTCGAGACGGAGGCTCATCGAGCTTCAGGCCAGCCTAGTCGAACGTTCCCCTCTTGGCGGCTCTGTCAACAACTGAATCTTGACGACTTACCGGTGTGTCCACCAATGAGTTCGATTTCTTTTGGCACCGATGCATCAGGTCAGAGCAGCAAAACGGTAGGCTCGGCAACGACGAGCTTTCTTCTCCGTCTAGAAGGACTGACGAGCTCCGGAAACCTTCCTCCTATGGCAGCGTCAGCTTCGACATTTCCGTGACGTGCGCCCACCACGCATCGCCTTCTCCGCTTTTCTTTCGGTCGATACTGTTGCTGTCCAGTTTCGACTGTTGGTTAATTACATTGCTTTCCTTTTACGTTGTTTTTCTTCTCAGTTTACATGTAGGAATAAGTCTTTGCATGTCACCTAGTCTCAAGGAGATGGTTGTGGTGATCCATGCTTGTAGGGAGTAAGTTGTTCTTCTTCCTTGCTTATAAAAGTAAGATCTGAGAATGAATAAAACACAAGAGTGTGAAAAAGGCTATTAAGCACTCATTCTATTGTGTTCTCCACTCTACTAAACGTGAAGTTGTAGCTAGGGTGAACAACTGGTATCAGAGCGGTGTTCTGTCCATGGCGCTTTGCTATGTCAGAAACAGAGGTTAAGAACAGCGACGTCACTAAGTCACCACGCACACAGATCTCCACCGATCCAGCGGCAAGTGGCACGGGACGTGAGCTTGCGCTACCGTGGACGACGAAGGAGCCGGTCGGGTCGACAACCTACCACATCCTGACTCGATCGAACTACGGCGATTGGGTCCTCCTGATGAGGGTCATCTTGCAGGCGAGAGGCCTGTGGCGGGCAGTCGACGTCGGCGAGGATCTCGAGGACGACGTTGGGTTCCGCAACGATCGCATGGCGCTGGAAGCCATCCTTCGCGCTGTGCCACCGGAGATGTTGGCAACTCTGGCGGTGAGACCCACCGCAAAGGATGCGTGGGAGACAATCAAGACGCTGCACATGGGGTCGGAGCGCGTCCGTGACGCGAAGGCCCAGACGCTCAGGTCCGAGTTCGAGGAACTCAAGCACAAGCCCGGTGAGTCCATTGACGAGTTGTCTTTGCGCTTGACCGGCATTGTGAGCAAACTCACCATGCTCGGCGACTAGAGGTGGAGAAGTCACTGTAGCCATGAGCAGGGCGGGCTCCTCATCTTCCTCGACTTGCGTCAGGTTTGCCGCCTCATCCCTCTTCTTCTTCTTCTTCCTGCAATCACGAGCCCAGTGCCCTGGTTTACCACAGTATCGGCACTTGTTCTTCTTGACGTCGCGGTCGGAGCTCGCTATCTTGCTGCTCCCGTCATGTATGTCCTGAGACTTGCTCCGGCGCTTGGGGAAGCCGATGTTGGAGTAGCCGTCCTGCTCGCGCCGCTGCATACGAGCGATCCATTCCTTCTCTGTCAACAGAAGCTTCCCGCCGCCGTCTTCGTCAGTAGCCTCTGCCTCGAGCCGTTCCTCGGCCGCCTTGAAACGACCGATCAAGTCTTCCAATGTGAGTGTATTCAGGTCGAGCAGGCTATCGATGGACATAGCCATCTGCGAGAAACGCTTGGGGACGACGGACGGTACTAAGTCACCACGCACACAGATCTCCACCGATCCAGCGGCAAGTGGCACGGGACGTGAGCTTGCGCTACCGTGGACGACGAAGGAGCCGGTCGGGTCGACAACCTACCCCATCCTGACTCGATCGAACTACAGCGATTGGGTCCTCCTGATGAGGGTCATCTTGCAGGCGAGAGGCCTGTGGCGGGCAGTCGACGTCGGCGAGGATCTCGAGGACGACGTTGGGTTCCGCAACGATCGCATGGCGCTGGAAGCCATCCTTCGCGCTGTGCCACCGGAGATGTTGGCAACTCTGGCGGTGAGAACCACCGCAAAGGATGCGTGGGAGATAATCAAGACGCTGCGCATGGGGTCGGAGCGCGTCCATGACGCAATGGCCCAGACGCTCAGGTCCGAGTTCGAGGAACTCAAGCACAAGCCCGGTGAGTCCATTGACGAGTTGTCTTTGCGCTTGACCGGCATTGTGAGCAAACTCACCATGCTCGGCGATGAGATCAAGGAGAAGCATGTCATGCAGAAGTTTTTGCGCGTCGTCCGCAAGCATTTCTCACAGATGGTTGTGTCCGTCGACAGCCTGCTCGACCTGAATACACTCACATTGGAAGACTTGACCGGTCGTTTCAAGGCGGCCGAGGAACGGCTCGAGGCAGAGGCTACTGACGAAGACGGCGGTGGGAAGCTTCTGTTGACAGAGGAGGAATGGATCGCTCGTATGCAGCGGCGCGAGCAGGACGGCTACTCTAACATCGGCTTCCCCAAGCGTCGGAGCAAGTCTCAGGACATACATGACGGGAGCAGCAAGACAGCGAGCTCCGACCGCGACGTCAAGAAGAACAAGTGCCGACACTACACCAAAATAGCTAATTAGGAACAGTAAGCCTTTTTTAATCTGGAACGCTTATGTAGCGTGCCTAGGTTTTGGAACAGCAAAAAACCGTGCCAACATAAAAAAATGTTCCAAATTGTTTTCTTTTTATTGTTAATAAAAATTATTTATTTTGGAACACACAAAAAGCATTCCAAATGAAACTTTAAGTGACAATTTTGAACCATGTGATTTTGACGTGGACTTGACAAAAGCATACAGTCTTTTCTTTCCCTGTCACACTTTTTCCCAATTAAAAACCCTCTCCTGACCCAATAACCCCTGGCGGGAATTGAAAACCCTCATCCTCACCAAATAATCCCTCCTTCTCTGGCGGGAAGGGAAATCCCTCGTTCTCTGCAGGCGCGAACCTGAAACCCCTCCTCCTTTCTCACCCACCACTCGGATCAAGCACGAGGATCGAGCACGAGGATACTCGGATCGATCCCTCTTTCTCTGGCTTGGGATCGAGAGGTATTTTGAAACCCTAAAATGATTTAAACGGTTAATTTCTTTGTCGAATCCTTCCAATACTTTGCCACTTTTGAGAGCTTAATCTCTCTTTAGAAAAACCTAATGGATTTTGATGCTTTATTCTATTTTTTGGGCGTCTATAGTTATTTTTCTTTTTTGCCGATGGGTATAGGATGTTCCGGATCAAGCACGAGATCTTTCTTGCGTGAACCACTCTTTGTAATAATATTTTGTCATTTGCTCTTTGTTATTTAATTTACTCGTTATCCTGAGGTTATTAGTTTTTGTGCTTCAGCCGGATTTTTGCGGGACAACAATTTGTGTTTAATAATATCTTGTCATTTTATTGTTTGGTTACCTGTGCCGTCTTATTTACTTGAATTTCTATAAATTTTATTGTTTCGGCGAGGAAAAAAAAACATATTGTCGCTTTTAGATTCAATTACAAAAGTATATCACAATCCATAACATATAATTTATTATAATGTTATATATTTAAACAAAAGAAACTCAAAAATATTCCTTCAAGTTCTTCTTGACCTTTGCTTAATTGACCAACTGACAGATATAGGGATGAACCTTCTGTCAAATTACACTTCCTTAGGCCAATCCACATACTTGTAAGCCCCAAAACTTATCTCGAGTTCACAAACTGGCGATGCTCATGCCTGGCCTCAAATGTATTCTCCTAGGTGATAGTACCAGCCAATCGAAAGTTGTTTCATTTGTACGTGTATCACTTCCTATACTTACACATTGATTATTGTATGATTTTTCTTAGAAGTAGTTCAGGGAAAGTCAAAATATTACATTGAAGGGAGATCATTTACTGGCAATTTTATATTGAACTAAATAAATTTATCGGATGGCTTGCTATAGTTATACTGATAATGTGAACTAAAGAATTTTATCGGATGGCTTGCTCTAGTTATACTGATAATGCAGGATTCCTTGGCCAACAACTGCTTTTGTTGGAAAAAGGGACTTTATACTATATAAACGACTTGTTTCATCATTATAAATGTTTTGTACATTCTTTATTCTAAACTCTTCAAAGTAACTCAAATTGCAGGCTATTTTTGGCGATAAAATTGAAGTACCGACCTTATCCGGGAAAACTCAAGTAAAGGTATTGACTTTTGGCTTTCCATTGAACTGAACTTCTCCATTATTTGTATATCTTGCTGAAAGTTACTTCTTGTGCATTTATTTGGTTCAGGAAAGAAACAACAAAAATGTTTCTATACATGTAAAATTTGATGGGGTGTGTGAAAAATTGACTCAACCATATAACATTTTGATTGTAAATCTCACTAAGGTCTTTTTCTTGTAAAAGTAAACTAGTGTCAGGCAAGAAGCTTATGAATTTCAGCTGTCAGTTTGACATTTCCTTATATAGGGGTCGCACTTCGTACCAAGAAGTGAGTTTTACAATTAGTCTGTGGATACTAGGTAAGCTGTTGAAATATATATATATATATATATATATATATATATATATATATATATATATATATATATATATATATATATGAGTTATGCTTGTAGGAACATTTTACTAGAGTGGTTTTGGAAAAAGAAGCAGTTATCAGTAGTAGTTGAAAATTGTTTGTTTGGCATGCTTGTGACTGCAATGTTAAGAAATTACAAGTTCTCTGCTGTGCAAGGGTAAAGATGAGTGCAAGATATAAACATAGGTTACATAGATCCAGTTGTAAGTTGAACTGACAGTTGGGTTAACTTTGCCATAGTTTTTGAGTAGTGATTTTGAGCATTGGTATCGTAATTCCTCAATCAATTACTAGCTGGGCCAGTTTGGACGTAGACCAAGATGCTTATTCCTTCTATCCCCAACTTGTTTATGTGCACTTCCATTCAATACAAGCGTGCAACATAAAATCTATACCATTTACTTTAATTTTCTTTCGGTATATGACATATATTGCAACTTTCTTTACATTTATGGTAATACATGTTTTTTGTCACCAGTTATATTGTTATAATGTTGTATTTTTCTGAAAGAGTTGTCCAGCTGAATTAAGGAATAGAAGGGACATTTCATATCAGAACACCAACTTGAATAACCTACCAAAAAAGTTTATACCATGTCATAATTTCTTGTCTTGGTCCCTAATACATGAAAAGAGAATGAGACAAATGGAACTGGAGCAATATTGGGTGTCGATCTTAATTGATTTTCTTTTCCTTATGTTGTCTTTTTGTTCTCCCATGGTTACTTGAAGTGATTCCTGTGATGCAGCTGCAATCCTAAATCTAGGTCCACAACTAGTAGGGAGTATATAGGAAATTCAACTACAATACATAAATGTTACCTCTAATGGATATGAAGTGAGAAATGAGAGTGACCACAAAACATATTGGAAAAAGCATGATGATCTAGTCATATATATAGTTATTAAAGGATCATTTTACTTACTCCAAAAAGCACGACAATTTTGTCACCTACAGCCAGTTTGCTGCATGGAACTTCAACTAGTGAAGAAGACTGTTTGGCATCGTCCTCTACCACGAGGTGTGCTTTGTTAGGAAGAATACTCAGAAGTCCAGTCATGTCACTAGTAGCTTTTAGTTTTGCTCTCAGTTCAACGTTCTTTCCAAGCAAAACAATGGCTAGTAACATAATTGGCTCTTCAAAGAATGTTGTCCATCCCTGCATGAATATCATTCATTGCCAATATTAGAGTGGAAACAATTTTGCAGCTAGCAAGTAAATGTAATATTCAAAGTTTGAGATAAAGCATGAAGAGAAATTTATGCAATTAACTTTTGAGGTACATTTGAAAAATCACTAAAGCAAGAACATGATTAAAAGCACAGGGAAAGAATAGCAGAACTTTGCATCATTCGTGCAAAGTTATCTAAGAAGCCATGTCTATGATTTTAGGACATTTCTCCCTACTAAAATTTATCGTGGCCATCCGTCTGACATGACGTGTGATTTGTCCATCCGTATCCAACATGTCACATATGTCCGTCATTGTTCGACACTTGTGGTATTGTATATCATAAGACAAATACCATATTTAGCACATATTATAAGCTTTCAATATTTTTTTCTTCCATTTTTATATTTACTAAGTTCCTTAAAATCCAAATACAAAATAAAATACTTAAAAGAATTACCATGTAAGACATCTCATATCCTTGTCTATGACGTGTGTCCGTGTCAACAAACCGTAGATTCTATACCAAATTGACGTGTTTCAGGTAGCCCTTATTAAGACTATCCTTTACTTTTTTAACTTAGATTTCCCAGCATATTATCCTTCCATTTTACAAAAAAGAAGGAAGATTTCTCTCTGGTGTATATGGCAAGTCCTGACCCTCTGAATCAAAAAAGAAGGAAGATTTCCCAGCATATTTTCAATTTCTTAGTTTCAATCTCATATTGTTTTTATTTTCAATTTCATATTGTTTTTATTTTTAATTTCACTTGATAAATGATTGTACATTTTGTATGAGCTATTTTTTGTAGGGATTGGGCAAATTTACTACAAACTAAAATGAATTTGGACAAATCGTGGATGAGCAAAAGGGGTGGTATGAGTTATATCAAAGGTGTTCAACAATTTGTGAATTTTGTTAAGGAGAATGCAGCTGGACAAACACAATTTCCATGCCCATGTCAGCATTGTAAGAATTCAAAGGGACACATAGATCTCGATGAAATTAGCCTTCATTTGTTGAAGAATGGCATGCACCAAAGTTACGTGGTATGGAAGCGTCATGGAGAAAAGGCAAGAAATTTTGGAGGAAACATACCAATAATGGCTAACCCAATTGAAGAACCACCAATTGAAGAATCAAACTTTCCAAGACTGGAGGATCTCGTTGATGATGTATATGATATTCATACCAAGGAGGCCGAGCATTCACCTATTGATGTGAGTGTAACAAATGAAGACTGTGAGGGAGATGACACAATTGTTGAGCCTGGGATGCAAGACAGCAAAAAATACAAAAAATTAAGGGATATGGAATCAGAACCTTTGTATCCGGGTTGCCCCAAGGGGAAGACCATATTGTCCACCATTATTGAGTTGCAAAATCTGAAGACACGGTATGGGTGGACAGGCACTAGTGTAACGGCATTACTAGAGTGGCTAAAGGGCTTGCTCACAGAAAATTGTAATCTTCCAAAAAATTATCCTAATATAAAGAACATGATCAAAGAATTGGGAATGGAATGTGAAACCATCCATGCTTGTAGGAATGGATGCATCCTATATCGCAAGGAATACCAACATCTCCATATATGTCCGAAATGTGGAGTGAGTCGGTATAAGCTTGTGATTGGAAATGATACAGCGACAAAAAAGACTTTCAAGAAAGTACCTGCAAAGTTTGTGAAATTCTTTCCCTTGATTCCGAGGTTAAGAAGATTCTTTAGCATTCCTTGGATTGGAGAGGAAATGGCTTGGCACCAGAAGGCAAAAAGTGATGGAAATCTAATGAGACATCCTTGTGACTCAGGTCAATGGGATTCAATTAAAGTTCATTGGCCAGAGTTTGCTGCAGATGCTAGAAACCTACGACTTGCAATATCAACAGATAGTTTCAACCCACATGGAACTCTAAGTAGCAATTACAGTTGTTGGCCAGTGATTTTAGCACCATTAAATCTTCCACCATCGTTGTGCATGAAAAGAGAGTTTGCTTTGTCGACATTGTTAATTTCTGGGCCCAAAGGACCTAGGAAACATTTCGACATATTCTTGGAACCTTTGGTAGAAGAGTTGAAAGAGTTATGGGATAATGGCGTGCCAACGTGGGATGCATTTACCAAAACCACATTTACAATGAAGGCGATGTTGTTTTGGGGGGTCCATGATTTTCCAGCATATGGAAATTTATCTGGCTGTACCGTTCCTGGTTACAAGGCTTTTCCAGTGTGCGCTGATGATATCGACTCTATGCGGCTGGGGGATTCTTCGAAAGTATATTATCACGGCTATCGACGATTCTTGAACTCTGATCACAAGTTTAGGAGTGATAAAAGATTCAACAAAATACTCGAACAACGACCTCCTCCACAAAGATTGTCCGGGGAAGAAGTTGAACAAAAGATAGCCGACATTCTTGAAAATATTGAAAGAACACGATTGAAGCAAGCTACTTGTGGAAAGCGTAAGAGGCGAAACTGGAAGCATGAAAGCACGGTCTGCGAAGATGGCAATGAAGAAGAGGCATCTACTAAAGCGGCACCATGGTCTAGAAGGTCTATTTTGTTTGATTTGCCTTACTGGAAGTTTCTTGAAGTGAGACACAACATTGATGTTATGCACACTGAAAAGAATGTCACAGACCACTTATTGAACATGTTGATGGATATGAAAAAGAAAACAAAGGATGGGATACAAGGTCGGAAAGAAATGAAAAAATTAGGAATAAATAAGAAGTTGTGGGTAGTTGAAGATGAAGAAACTGGAAAAACATCAATGCCAAAGGCATCTTATGCCTTGACAAAGAAGGAAAAAGAAATTTTTTGTCAGACATTAAAAGATTTAAAACTTCCTACAGGATTTTCCTCTAACTTGAGTAATTGTGTCACCTTCCAGCCTCCCGAACTAAGGGGGCTCAAATCACATGACTATCATGTGATTATGCAATACCTGCTTCTAGTATTGTTGAGACATTCTTTTCATAAAGACAGGGACATAAGAATTGCAATTCAGAGGATTAGCTTATTTTTTAAAATTTTATGCGCCATGGTGATCAATAAAGAAGAGCTTAGGCTAGCAAAAAAGGCGTTGGTTGAGGCAATGTGTATTCTTGAAAAGGAATTTCCGCCTTCCTTCTTTGTTATAAGTGTGCACTTAATGGTTCACCTAGCTGATGAGGCCTTGTCATGCGGAACAGTTAGATTTCGATGGATGTATCCATTTGAAAGGTACACTCTTAGTGTTCTTCTATATTTAGCTTTTAGTATTAATTTATTGATGATATAAATTTATGTATATTTTTTTGTAACAGATTGATGAAGCGCTACAAAGAATATGTCCTAAATAAGCGATACATTGAAGGTTCAATAGCTGAGGCTTACCTTGTAGATGAATCTGTAATATATTGCATGGAGTATATGCCGAACTCGAGCGCTTTTGGTCACAAGTCTAGTCGAGAAGATTGGTTGGATGAGAGTGTTGACTTCACGGATGAGAAGCCCTTGGATATAGGGGGAGTTGTCGTGCTCAACCATGTTCAGTTTGAGCAAGTGCGTAGATGGGTTCTCAATCGACTTGCAGACTTGAGTGAATGGGAAGAGTATGTCTTTTACCACATTCTAATAACATAATATGGTTATAATAATAACATAATATGGTTATTTGAATGGCATAAATATGGTAATCTATGCAGAAAGTACAATCGTTATTACCAATGCATGTCCACTCAGAATCGGAAAGGTGGTTCGACAAAAGAAAACACAACAATTAAGGAATTCATTCCTTGGTTGTGTGATGAGGTAATATTTTGTTTTTGTTCATGTGCTTGAAGAAGGTCATGGCAAAACACAACAATTAATTTATGGTTATTTGCATGACATATTCTGTGTTATTTTTCTATGCAGTTATTGGATGCAGGACAAACTAATACAACATTATGGAGATTGGCCAATGGTCCCCAACATAGAGCTATACGATTCAAAAAAATATCGTGTCAACGGTTTTATATTTGCACCAAGTTCTTCCGATGAATGCTTGGTAACACAAGATAGTGGGGTGTCTATGGAAGCATATTCAAATTTTGTTTCAAGTCGAAAAGACAAAAACCCAAAGGAAGGGAAGATGACCTTTTATGGAATTGTTAGAGACATATTGGAGCTGGACTATCTCGATTTCAAAGAAACAGTTTTCTATTGTGATTGGGTTAAAGTGGAAGATTCTAAAAATGGTTGCAAGTCTGATCCAATTTGGAACCAAGTGATGGTAAACTTGAAGAAGCTCAGAAATAAAGAAAAGGTTGAGGAGGATCCATTCATTTTAGCTCAAGAAGTAACGTCAGTTTTTTATTCCAAAGATCAAAATGCTGATGGGTGGTATGTGGTTATAAATACTCCAAAAAGGCTAAATAAACAAGTAGATGCAGTAGACATTCCAACTGACTACCAATCTTGTTTGAACGACAACCCCAAATTAAGGAATTTATTGATGTTCGATGATTGAACTAAATTAAATGTGGTCTTCTGTACTCCAGACTTTTTTCTTCTTCTTTATGTACCCTCAATATGAAAAAGTTCTTGTGGACAAATTATAATTTTCTTGCTTTAAACAATCTAGTGTACTCTGAAGTCACTTTATGTATGCAACTTCCAAATGACATGGATAACTTTTTGTTATGAGAATGACATGTATATCCAAATTACTTGCATATCTTGGTTGTCAGTTGTATTTCAATATGTATTATTTGGTAAATGACTTAAATACCCTGATTCTTCTATATGCATAATTTGGTATCGTATATTATGTTCTTACTATTTTACTGTTTGTATGAATAAACATGATACAAAGTTGTCCTTGAATGAAATAACAGACTTTCTTTCGTTGCACGATGTCTTCGAGTGTTGCTGACACATCTAACCAGGGGGAAGAAGTTCCCATATCAATGGAAGTCAATCAAAAACCAAATTCTAAGAAGAGCATTGAATTTAATCATCTTGGACAAGCAGTTGGACCCAACGCAACTCATTTTAAGAGTCAAGTTGGTAAATAGGTGAAGACATATGTGCCTATCAGGTATATAAGTTGGCAAAAGGTACCTAAGACCTACAAGGATGATGTTTGGAATGAGATAGTGGTAAGAATAACGAGCATTCATTTACCTTTTTGTCACTTTGTTACTTTTATGTCACTTTGTTATATCAGATTTTTGTTATATCATTTTTTGTTAGTTGTATTCTTATCATCTACATTATAGTTCTTCCTGTGAATGTTAGTTGTGTAATGAACAATTTAACCCTATGGTAACCTACTGTTACGTTAATATTAGGTTTTAAATCTGAGTTAATTTGAACCGTAGGAGGCTCGGTTAACTGTGTTCACTGAACAGTGATTGCCCTGATGCACAGGGCCTTAATCTAGACTTGTACAAATTTGTTTCACCTTATAATCACTCTCATAGCTAGGCCTAATGACTGAGCACTAACATTGGGCCCTGGGCAGTGAGCCATGTCTGATATGCATACTGCCTTGTCCACTTGTTGTAGCATCTGCGCATATGGACTATGCACTACCTTGTCTGATATGCATACTGCACTTGGTCACATTTCCCTGTAATCCACATTGCATTGCACACCACAACATTAGCCCATGTTGGTCAGGTTTAAGTATGTCCTTAATTGCATTAGCCCATGTTGGTCAGGTTTAAGCATGATGTTTCAGACCCTCATATACTAAATATCTGCCCATAATTGGTTCTATCCATTTAACCAATTCCTGCATTTGATGTACCATCTAAGCAATATGATATGTCCTTGTTCAGTGCAATACATCTACTACATTCTCTGATTTGCCTACATATGATGCATTGCATTACCTGCAACTTTATCTTCATTGCGTACATTCACACTCTACTGCATTAGCCTAACCCTCATTGCAACTTTGATGTGTTAATTTGAACCGTAGGAGGCTCGGTTAACTGTGTTCACTGAACAGTGATTGCCCTGATGCACAGGACCTTAATATAGACTTGTACAAATTTGTTTCACCTTATAATCACTCTCATAGCTAGGCCTAATGACTGAGCACTAACATTGGGCCCTGGGCAGTGAGCCATGGCCATTTCGAGCCGTGGTAGCCATTAAATGGATCCTACTGTGCAGTCGAGCACATCCCTGCACTGCTTTCATCTGTCAAACACTTTACACTGCCTTGTCTACTTTACACTACCAGGTATTACTTTGTCTCTTCTTGTTGTGACGAATGATGATTTTTCTAGCTAGTATGGATCGTGTGGTATGTTAGATTTTCATTATAATTGAATTAGAACGAATGAAACACCCTGATTATCAAGTGGTTTTTTCTCTGTTCTCTTAACTGGTGAGGATAGCTGATACTTTAGGATTTAGGATTTTCCTTGTTCAGGATAAAATATTTTGCAAAGACTATAGGGGTATTACTATGGATAATTCTCTTTCTTTTCCCTGTTGATTGTTCACTCTGTAGAGGACAGCGGTGTAATTCCTGTAGGTAGGATTGGGATTTCGAATAAATCAAATCCATTCTTTGGTTAAACTTTTGATTTGTATCAGTTGAACTCAGTCATTGGATATCTGAATTGAATGTTTCAGCTCTAGACTATAGGACTAAATTCAATTAGCAATAAACTGGTTATAGAGCTTCCTTTTTGGCCCTGTTCTATCTTAGCCTTGTAAGGCATAACTGGTAACATGCAGGGTGACTCCTAATTTAGTTGACCTGCAGATTTTAATTTTTACTTGTGAATGTAAAATTGCTAATCGATGAAGCTTCATGAGGAAGCTGAGTTTATGGTTATTCAGTGATAGCATACAAACTGCAATATTAGGACTGTATCTCAGATTTGTGTTGATGGGTCCTATCATCTAAGCTATGGCAATTTGTATCAGTAGCTGGTCATGCAAGGTTGAGCAAAGGGTCTGGGTTTAGTGCAAACAAAGGGGATTCCCTGGTCAGTAAGACAGGGAAGGGTAGTAGTAGGCTCAACTTAGAACAGTGATAACCCTGGTTTTCTGACTGCAAGTTCTTCCAGGGGAGTTTTAGCTAATGGTTGTTTGAAATACCACATTTTAGATCATGAACTCCTCTAAACATGTTAATTCCCAGTAGCTGGTTTTAATCTCGAGTATTTGTAAAGTTAAATTGTTTGTGTATATGACACTATATAACACCTCTTGTTTACATCACCATGCCAATGCCTAGGACTGACTTTATGGAAAGATACATAAACAAAGTCAGAAGCTGTTAGTGAATAGCAGTAGGGTCATTAGTTGATTTTGCTAAACCTTGCTTTGACTGCTGAGTTTGTTAAACATTATAGAGTAACCTGTGAGTGGTAGATGTTCATTGACTAAGAGGAGTTGGTGTATCATGGTTGATTCTGGATACTAGCATTTTGTTTCTTGAACCAAGGTAACAACAGGGCCTACTCTCTATAACAAACAGGAATATAATCAGAATTATTGGGTTGATGTATGGGAAGACCTATGCTCAGGACCAGTTTAGGCTAGGTAAATTGTAACCTGGTAGAGGAAACTTCTATGTCAGTGAACAGTCCAGCATTATTTAAATATTTATGTAAGTATCTGCCATCCTAAATGTTTCATCCCACTCTTGTCCAGATACCCTATTAGTTATGTCCTACCTACTTGTCAACTATTTCCTTTTTAGTTCAGTACCTAGAATGTAATGTCCTATATGTTCCTTGTCCAATAACCACTTAGGCTTCCCATTGGCACTTTCATTCCCATCAAGTGTAGTCCATTAGGCTCAGTTACCGTAACATCCCAGGATACCTGTATATGCATTCCTTTCACTCTTGAACCCTCATGAACTACATTAATCTCCTTTTACCATGAACAGATCCTCAAGGTACATGATTTCCACCTTCATACTTTCCGTGAATACACTAATTTGATTTCCCACATATCCTAATGTCCAGTCCATATTTTGGCAGTATTAGGATATGGGTTCATTCCTTGCTCAGTTTGGCAAAAAACCACATTTGTATTTTGAGGTTGCATCCCATCTTGGTTGTTCAAGCCATCATAACTTTTGTGCTCAGACCTTTAGCAGATGTCCAGTTTTGCATATCCCCTTCTTCACATATTGCACATACATTAACCCTGCCTGCACTTGCATGTACTGAACCTTGCATCATCCACTACATTTAGCCACTGCCCTGACTGTATTGCACATCTTAACTTTCCTGTACACAGTTGTATTTCACTGCATTTGGGATATCCTTGACTGCAAACACATTAGCTACTGTTGCATTTTCCCTCTTGCAACATTTTCTTGAGATTTTGGTTTTGTAGTATAAATGTTGCTGGTGTTATAACATTTTCTTAACTTTCCTGAGATTTTGGTTTTGTAGTATAAATGTTCCACAATTCATGTTAAAACATTTTCTTAACCAGGGATTGATCAAGGAATTATATATATATGTTAGTCTGTAGAACCATTAAATTTTGTTCCAGAGTGCCTAATGATGTCCTCTCTCTCTATATTGCAGGTATAGAATATTTTCTTTGTTTTTACAGGATTGAGTAGAGAATCCAACAAGTTCTGGATATCATAATCCGAATGAGAGTTCCATAATTACACAATTCTTGTTAGAATAACAGTCATTTGGATTCATTTTGATATTTACTCATTTGCAGTCCATGTTACAATTTAAAACATTTAAGATACTAATTAAACCCGATCATATGTTACAATTCTTGCTAGATCAGTTTATTTTTGCATGTTGAACATGTTGAGCAGGTTGAGCATGTACTAACAGATTGACAGTTTATTGTCTGATCGTGTACTCACAGGACTTGCTGGTGTTATAACAGATTGACAGTTTATCTTTGCATGTTGAGCATGTACCATTTGCTAAATCTTTCATAACGTCATATTGATCAATCAATAAGCATCAGTCAGTCAAATGGTAAAACTCAATCCAAATTTAGTGACTAGATGCTACATGTTAAATGGTAAAACTCAAATGGTAAAACTCTAATGGTAAAACTCAATCTTTCATATATATATATTGGTTGCTGGTAAATGAGAAAGAGCTACATGTTACTTATTTTATTGTTTGCTTTCTTGAAATCCTGTTGCAAATTCATAGTTGAACCTACCATATTGCAATTTCTTCTTATTTCATAATATATAGTTGGAAAGTAAGCATTTCAACAATTCTTCTAATAAAGCATTTTAATTGCAGGCAGAATTTGATATCCCAAGTTATCTCAGAAAAGATGTTGAAAGATCAATGCCAGATGCATTCAGGAAGCTGAAGTATACCCTGAGAAAGGATCATTTGGATAAGCAACCAAATTTGGAGGCAAAAATGTTGGCTATTCCAAACGGGTTTAGAAAGGAAGATTGGAAGCAATTTTGTGTCAATGAGGTTGATGAAAAATAACTAAAAAGAAGAGCTAAAGCAGTTGAAAGCAGAAAGCTTAGTGTGTATGGTCATACTGGGGGTCGTAAGAGCAGTGCAATGGTAGAGTATGAGATGGTAATTTTCCTCTTGAACCAACATTAGCATTTTACAATTTTGTATTCCCAATGTTAAGCTTACACCTCAAAACTATTCCATGATTTATCCAGAAGGCAAAGCGGAAAGATCCTACTATCCCTATTACACGGACTCAAGTGTGGATAGAAACCCATACGAGGAAGGATAGATCTACGTTGGCTAGTGCTGAACCGTTTATGGTGAGGTCATATAAAAGTTTGTTATCCCTTTGTATTTAATTTAATGTTAGCTACTTATGATATTACAGAAATTAGTTAAAGAGAAACTTGTCAAATCCACACAAAGTGAAAGTGACGTCCATCCTCTATCGATTGATAATGATCCTTTGACTCAAGTGTTTGGCAAGAAAGCGAAGGGGCTGCCAGGTGTTGGGAGCTTTGTTTCCAAGAGAAAATATGATGATGCCCTTCATGCTCATATAATGTACACAGAGGAAAGAGGCGAGAGGGAGTGTCTGAAAAATAAGGTTGATGAGATGCAGACAAAAGTTAACTTTATTTTTGATTATTGTAAGGTGAGGCAACCAACTTCTTATATGAAGGTCCAAAAGAACATAATTACATGCCTATCAAAATATGAAATTTTATACTTATAATTTTATTTCTTGTACCACAGTCACAGATTGGTGGTCCACCAGAACCTATTCTCCAGCAACTGGTGGGTCATCAATACAAGTGCCCATGCCCCGTGCAGGTGGGTCGTCATCACCCATTCCTATGTCGCAGGCAGCTGGTGGGTCACCAACACCCATGCTCCAAGAACTTCAAACAAATGTTGAGAAATCAACATCCATGCCTCCAGTGACGATGAACAATGCACATAGGCCATCTTTGGGTGAAAGGAATTCAACGACTTCGGCATACACTGAACCAACTCCTACGGCAAGGTTGTGTGAATTGTTTGATTGGAATTGGAATTGTGTTGCAGTTGCAAAAGAAGTAATTGATCCACTGCATCGAGGTAATTGTCATAATTATCAACTGGACCCTCAATATGAAATGAAGTTGAGCATGTCTGTTCGAAAGATTTTTTCCGCGAAGCTTTACAAAGAAACTCCCGATGCAAAAGTAATTAAAGAAGTAGGAGTTAGCGAATTCTTCGTGTGGCCCAAGTCACACATCAAATTTGTTTGTGAGTATTTTTCTTATCATAGTTTTCTAATGAGTAATAATATGTCATATTCATCTTCTGTTATCTTGATTTTACAGGAAACTGGAACCTAGATCAAGAAGTCTACTTTGTTGGAGAGTTCCCAGGATTCTCAAAGGAAGGTATTGAAGTGAATGTTTGTGCTTTTGCATTTAACTTGATGTGAAATATATTAAAACAAATTCTGCATCTAAATCCATCATACTCTTCGTTCTTCTCTGATCTGCAGTTTATTATCAGTCTGTGCTTATCAGTCTTTTACATTTAGCGACCTCCATCATATTCATCTGCTGTTATGCCTTGCACTTATGACCTACTATCAGTCTGTGCTTACAACAGTTTACAACAGATTTAACATATCAAAGCCTAAAACAAAAATATTCAAATTATAATATTTGGATGGATAGCAATTGAGCTGTTGGATCAGCGCCAGCAGCTAGCAATATTCTTACCAATTCTCTGCCCTCTGTTGAACAAGGTCAAACTTGAAATCATAACTTTTGATGACTTAGTTCAGAGTTTAGGGAATTTTCATTGGTTAAATTTCAACCAGAAATAAATCTGAGCTGCGATTTAAGTTGACATTCAAATTGTACATGGGGAAAATTTATATCTATTTTGCGAATATTTGAGTAACACTTTGTTGTATATTTGCACAAGTAGTGGAGCTGCTTTCTAATTGTAAACACGAGAGGTAGGGAGCTAAACTTAAAGATCATGCCCTATAGTAGAGCATATCATATTAATTATCATTCTGTTTCTGGTGTGATAACTTCTCTGTGCTTCAAGTCTCATATTGCCATCTACCTTATATCTTCTTGCCTGCTGGCTTTTTGCAGTTTCCCTTGGATTTACCCTTTTGCTACTTATGAGAGATGACATCTGGACTGTAATGTGGCATCATCGCCTCGCCATGTTTGTGAAGCATTCTCCATCCCAAGTACGATGTTACAGGAATGCTTTTCCTAGAAAGTTCGAGTAATGACAGCGAAGAGGCAAATCTTCTAGTTCTGTTGGAAACTCTGGAGTCCCCTCCAAATATTCACAGCTTTAAAAGACGCAACCCTGTTGAGATCTTGCATATTGCTTCGTACGTTAACAATGTCTGTTTTTTATTCTCGGAGGGGTCATGTTTTGAATCCATGCCAGATGTAATAGTTTTTGGTCATAAGCTGTTTTCTCAAGTATTCTGATGGTAACCCTTAAACTACAACTTAATGGATCGGCCGTCCCAGCCAGATAGGGAGATGTTGTATTATAATGTACTATTTCGTATCCTCCAAATTAATCTCTCTACTTCTAGACTCTGTGTGATTGCATGAGCTTAAATCAAGTATGAATGTTGTGGCAGAAAACTGTGGCTGTGGACATTGATAACAACCAATGAAATTCTCTGCCCTCTGTTGAACAGGTTGTGTTAGCTAATATTGCTTAAACATAATGATAATGCATATTATGGATGAGTGATTCGTGTTCCAGTAGGTGGTGCAAAAACTAATATGAAACATTTTTTTTGGAACACATTTATGGTGTTCCAAAACTGGAACACTTTTTACCCGTTCCAGTAAGAGACAAAAAATTAATCTAGAATGCTTTCATAGGCACGCTTTTTTAGTGTTCCAAATCAGGAACACATATAAACCGTTCCAATATACATCATTTGGAACACCTTACTGCCGTTCCAATATACACTATTTGGAACACCTTACTTCCGTTCCAATATACATTATTTGGAACACCTTATTTCCGTTCCAATCAATTTGGCAGCCCGAAAATAGGCACTAAATTTAGGTGTTCCAGAAATTATTTGACACGGAATTCTGCCGTTCTAAAATGGGCATTTTGGCATAGTGCGATACTGTGGTAAACCAGGGCACTGGGCTCGTGATTGCAGGAAGAAGAAGAGGGACGAGGCGGCAAACCTCACGCAAGTCGAGGAAGACGAGGAGCCTGCCCTGCTCATGGCTACAGTGACTTCTCCACCTCTAGTCGCCGAGCAGGGACAGGGCACGCTGGTGCAGGCCGGCGAGCTGATCCACCTCAACGAGGAGCGCGCTGAGGTCCACCTCGGGAGTGAAGGTGACGCAAAGTATGCTATGTGGTACCTACACACCAGTGCTTCGAATCACATGACCGGACGCGGCATGGCTTTCTCCGAGCTCGACACCAGCGTCCGCGGTACGGTTAAGTTCGGGGATGGCTCCGTCGTGGAAATTAATGGGCACGACCCCATCCTCTTCACCGTGCACGACGGCAGACACCGGATCCTCTCGAACGTCTACCACATCCCCAAGCTGCAGAACAATATCATTTCGCTCAGGCAGTTGGACGAGTCAGGATGTGAAGTGTTGATACGCGACGGCGTCATGCAGCTACGTGACCGTCAGCAACGACTTCTGGCCAAGGTGACGCGGACGCAGAACCGGCTGTACACGGTGTCATTAAACATCATGAAACCTGTCTGCATGTCAGCAACGATCGACCGCGACGAAGCCTGGCGATGGCACGTCCGTTTCGGCCACTTGAACTTCGACGCACTACACAGGATGGCGAGGACCGGCATGGTGCGTGGCCTTCCGTGCATTGAACACCTTGACCAGGTCTGCGACAGGTGCCTTATCGAAAAGCAGAGGCGTGCACCGTTCCCGCAAGTCGCCAAGTATTGCACCGAGGATCGAATCGACCTCGTACACGAGGATTTGTGCGGACCCATCACACCGGCCACTCACGACGGAAAGAGGTACTTCCTCTTGCTCGTCGACGACATGAGTCGGTACATGTGGCTGGTGCTGCTCCGTTCTAAGGATGAAGCAGCGACATCGATCAAGAAATTTCAGGCCGGCGTGGAAGTAGAGACGGGAAGGAAGCTGCGCGCGCTCCGTACCGATCGGGGCGGCGAGTTCACCTCACTAGAGTTCGGTGAGTACTGTGCTAACCGCGGTGTGAAACGATAACTCACGATGCCCTATTCGCTACAGCAGAACGGCGTCGTCGAGTGGGAAAATCAGACGATCGTGTCCATGGCACGGTGCCTGCTCAAGACGAAGAGGATGCCCGGTTCGTTATGGGGGGAGGCATTGAGCACTGCCGTGTTCATCTTGAACTGTTCCCTGACCCAGAGCGTGTCCGGCATGACGCCATACGAGGCTTGGCACGGGAGGAAGCCGGCGGTGCACTTCTTCAGGACTTTCGGCTGTGTCGCACACGTTAAAGTAACGCGCCCTAATCTGAAGAAACTGGATGATCGAAGCATTCCCATGGTGTTGATTGGCTATGACGTCGAGTCCAAGGCTTACCGAGTGTACGACCCGGTGAACAAGCGCGTCTATGTGACGCGCGACGCTGTTTTCGATGAAGCAGCGTGCTGGGACTGGGGCGACTCCGATGCGGATCCATCTTCGTTCACTGTGGAGTACACACTGTCCGTCACAACAGCTTGCGGAGGCCGTACCATGTCAACACAAGGGGGAGCGGCCTCACCGCCAGCGTCTGAGCCGGCCACACCATGTACACAAATCCCTGAGCCGAACGCCGTAGAGTTCGTGTTACCACCGCCTGACGAAACTCCTACGGCTGAAATTGGCGACGATGAGGCACCACGACGCTACCGCACCATTAGCAACGTGTACGACACGACCAGCGAGCAGGTGCTAGATCTAGAGGAACTCCTGCTCACGACCGGTGATGAGCCGTTGATGTTCCAGGAGGCCGAGCCGCATGCTTGTTGGCGGAAGGCGATGATTGACGAGCTGGACTCGATCGTCAATAACCACACTTGGACATTGACAGAGTTACCTGAAGGGAAGAAGTCGATTGGACTGAAGTGGGTTTTCAAGCTGAAGAAAAATAGCGCCGGCGAGGTGGTCAAACACAAGGCCAGGCTCGTGGCGAAAGGCTATGTCCAGCGCGCAGGAATCGACTTCGACGAAGTTTTTGCGCCCATGGCTCGCTTGGATTCTGTCAGAATGCTGCTGGCAGTCGCGGCACACACCGGCTGGGAGGTACACCACCTCGACGTCAAATCGGCGTTCTTAAACGGCAACCTAAACGAAGAAGTGTACGTGTTGCAGCCGCCTGGCTTCGTGCGCAATGGGCACGAATACAAAGTACTCCGCCTACACAAAGCACTATACGGGCTTCGTCAAGCTTCTCGTGCGTGGAACGCCAAATTGGATGACACTTTGTTATCGCTTGGGTTTCATGAGAACGAGTCGGAGCACTCGATGTACACTCGGGAAACCGGAGACGAGCGGCTGCTTCTCGACGTATACGTGGACGATCTCATCGTCACAGGTGCGCACATACGGGTCATCAATCGGTTCAAGGACGAGATGAAGGCTCAGTTCCAGATGAGCAACCTCGACAAATTGAACTACTATCTCGGTATAGAAGTTCAGCAAGGCGCCGGCGAGATCACTCTGTGCCAGAGCGCGTACGCGGCCAAAGTACTGAAGAAGGCCAGAATGACCGAATGCAATCCAGTTCAAGTACCGATGGAGCCATGGCTGAAACTGAGCAAAGTGAGCTCAAATCCGCTGGTGGACACTACCCTGTATCGAAGCATCGTCGGGATCCTCCGCTACTTGGTGGACACGCGACCGGACATCACGTTCGCCGTCGGCTATGTCAGTCGATTCATGGAGTCGCCGACCACCGAGCACTGGAGCGCTGTTAAGCACATACTCAGGTATATTGCCGGTACATTGAGCTATGGGTGTCGGTACGTGAGGGACACTGCAGAGGCCAAGCTCGTCGGGTACAGCGACGTCGACATGGCCGGTGACATCGATGACAGGAAAAGCACCACCGGTTTGGTATTCCTCCTCGGGAGGAGCCCCGTTAGCTGGGAATCACAAAAGTAAAAGGTGGTTTCATTATCGTCTTGTGAGGCGGAGTACATTGTTGCGACCACGGCGGCATGCCAAGGTGTTTAGCTCACACAGCTGCTCGGAGATTTACTTGACAAGAAGGCCGGCAGTGCTACTCTACTCGTGGACAACAAATCCGCTATCCAACTGTGCAAGAATCCGGTATTCTATGACCGGAGTAAGCACACCGAGATGCGCTATCACTTCATCAGACAGTGCATCGAAGGCGGCAAGATCGCCGTCGACTACATCAACACCGACGAATAGCTGGCGGACATATTGACAAAGGCACTCGGGCGGGTCAAGTTCCAGGGCCTACACATGAAGCTTGACGTCGTCAACACCAGAAGCAACTAGATTAGGGGGAGTTTTGTTGGTTAATTACGTTGCTTTCCTTTTACGTTGTTTTTCTTCTCAGTTTACATGTAGGAATAAGTCTTTACATGTCACCTAGTCTCAAGGAGATGGTTGTGGTGATCCATGCTTGTAGGGAGTAAGTTGTTCTTCTTCCTTGCTTATAAAAGGAAGATCTAAGAATGAATAAAACACAAGAGTGTGAAAAAGGCTATTAAGCACTCATTCTATTGTGTTCTCCACTCTACTAAACGTGAAGTTGTAGCTAGGGTGAACATCGACAAGCATAAGATCTGTCCCCTCCCGAGCGGCATCCTCCTCTAGGTATATTTTTTCTTGCTACTCCTTAATCCCTTTTTTATTATAAATATTCAATATAAGCGAGAATCTGTAATAGAGATTAATAGTGTAGTATGCGGATGTCACTGTGTATGAATGGGTTATGGAAGAGTAATAGACATAATGGTCGTTGGTAGTAATATACACGAGGTTTAACATCTCAGCAATGAATGGGAAGATGGTTCTATCGGCTGAGTATAGGTGGGGAGAATGGAGACATGTTACACTGATAGGTTGCCATAGCCGTGGTGTGATTTTAATAGAGTGGAATGGGTGCTTGGTGAGGCCCTGGGGTGTGTGCTTAGGGCTGCACTTCATGTGGCCAGTGAGTGAGGATGTTTTAATGTGCTGTATACTGTTAATGCACTCGTATAACAACAGTAGGTAAATTGTTAACAAGAAGATGGTATAAGTTCTTGTCATACTGTTAACATGTGCTTAGTATTGGAAAAGAAGCGCGGAAACCTTTCCCCAAACCGGAGAGTACCTGCAAGAGGACCGAGCAAACAACGCACGAACCCAAAAACAAGCACACAAAAACAACCACGTAGACACAGAGAATTTTTGACGTAGAAACCCTTGCGGGAAAAACCACGGGACGATCGGAGTCCAACCCTGAGAAGCCTCCACTAATGGAATAGAAGAATTACAGCCTCTACAAACTCCTTCCGATCCAAATCGGATCCCCACAACACTCAGAGACAAGAACAACGATCACAAGGCTACGAAGAACGAGAACGACGAGTAGAGATTACCCGAAACACGATCTCCTTCGAAAACGACCTTCAATCCTCCGTCTTCTTCTCCGAAGTTGCAATGGCACTCTTGCCTCCTTCTCTCTCAAACTTGTGTTGTCCAATGCGATAATACGATAATGAATTAGGGTTGAGAAAACTCAATATATCTCCCTAATCCCGCAACCAACCTGGACCGTTGGATTAGATCCAATGATGAAAACTCATCCTGAAATCCGCTTCAGCCCCCCGACACACAAAGTTCGGCCAGAACTCTGTGTGGGGCAACCAGCACTGGATGGCCAAACCCTGGAACGGCCAGACCGAGTTCGGCCAGAACTCGGCCTGGGACCGAGTTCGGCCAGAACTCGGCAGACTTGGTCCAGAACCCCGTTTGGGGCAACAGCAGCAGCAACAACTACTCCCGAGCTTCTCCGACATCGGACGGCGCTCGTCGCACTCCGGGATCTTCTCCACATAGGTTGGAAACCCCACCCACTCCAACAAATCTCCCCCTTCACAACTATGGGGAGGACGTCGTCATCCCGACGATCTACCTGCAGTACTCAAACTTCCCCCTTGGTAGAATCTTCGTGAACATATCAGCTCCGTTGTCATCTGTATGCACCTTCTCAAGCTCCGCGTCCTTCTTCTCAACCACATCCCGTATCCAATGATATCGAGTCTCGATGTGCTTGGACCGGCTATGAAACGTCTGATTCTTCATAAGATGGATAGCACTCTGACTGTCGCAAAGCAAAGTATACTGCTCTTGCTTCAGTCCCATTTCCTGTAACAGCTTCTTCATCCACAACAGCTCCTTGCAAGCCTCCGTCGCCGTAGTGTATTCTGCCTCTGTCGTCGACAAGGCAACACACTTCTGCAACCGCGACTGCCACGACACTGCTCCTCCCGCAAACATCATCACGTAGCCTGAAGTCGATCGCCTCGTGTCTACATCTCCAGCCATATCAGTGTCGGTATACCCAACCAGCTTCGGCTCGTCACCACCAAAGGAAAGTCTCCAACCAGCAGTGCCCTGAAGATATCGTAGAATCCACTTGACCGCACTCCAGTGTACCCTTCCAGGATTCGAAAGATACCTGCTAACCGTACCAACTGCATGAGCAATATCTGGCCTCGTACACACCATAGCATACATAAGGCTTCCCACAGCTGAGGCATATAGAACCTGCTCCATATCTTCCTTTTCGTCTTAGGTAGATGGACACTGCTCCTCAGTGAACTTAAAGTGAGCCGCGAGGGGGGAACTCACTTTCTTTGACCCGTCCATCCCGAAACGCTGAAGTACCCGGTGAATGTACTTCTTTTGGGACAAGTGTAGCAGCTTGGACTCTCTCTCTCGGCTGATCTCCATCCCAAGAATAGTCTTTGCTGTGCCCAAATCCTTCATAGAGAAGGTCGCACCCAGTTGGCGCTTCAACTCCGCTATCCTAGTGGCATTCCGACCCACTAATAGCATATCATCAACATAGAGCAACAAAATGATGAAATCATCATCGGCAAAATACCTCACAAATGCACAATGGTCCGACGTCGTCCGTGCATAACCATGCTCCCCCATAAACGACTCGAACTTTCTGTACCACTGCCTCGGAGCCTGCTTCAGACCATACAAGCTCTTCCTCAACCGGCAGACCAAATGTGACTTGCCCTTCTCACAGAATCCCTCCGGCTGCTCCATGTACAACTCCTCCTCAAGATCACCGTGGAGGAATGCCGTCTTCACGTCCATCTGCTCGACCTCCAAGTCGAAACTGGCTGCTAATGCTAGCACCACCCGAATAGACGAATGCTTGACGACAGGCGAAAAGATCTCATCATAATCCATGCCTTTCTGCTGACCGTAGCCCTTGACTACCAGCCTCGCTTTGTATCGAGGGCGAGTAGCATCATCCGTCTGCTTCACTCTGAACACCCATCGATTTTTCAAAGCCTTCTTGCCCTTTGGCAACCGCACCAGATCATAAGTAGAATTGGTGTACAAGGAACTCATCTCCTCCTGCATAGCCACCATCCACTCCTGCCTGTGTTCGTCTTCCATAGCCTCTGCAAAACTTTCGGGCTCTCCTCCGTCAGTCAATAGTACATACTCATCCGGTGAGTATCTCGTAGATGGTCGACGATCCCTGTCACTCCTTCTCAGTGGAGCCACTGGTGCTGGCTGTATACCGACAGCCTCCTCCCCTTCAGGAACTGCCTCTCCGGCATGCTCATCCTCCTGAGGGACACCCTGACCACCATCAGCAGGCTGATGATCAAGGTTGGGAGCAACTCCATGTACCGGCTCCCCCATAACCGGATCCTCTGCGATGTCCTCTGAAAACTGCTCGAAGCGAAATGATTCTAACTCAGGCAATTCCTCAGCCTCAGAAGGCGTCTCGGAATCCTGAGTGTTGGTCATGGTCTGATCCTCGACGAACACCATGTCCCTGCTTCTGTAGAGCTTTTCTTCCACTGGGTCGTAGAGTCTATAGCCAAACTCATCTCGACCGTAGCCGACAAAGATGCATCGCCTCGTCTTCGGCTCAAGTTTGGTCCTCTCGTCCTTCGGTACATGCACGAAGGCTTTACAACCAAACGCCCGCAGGTGACTGTATGACGGCGCTTTGCCGTACCATACTTTGTCAGGCACATCACCCTGCAAAGGAGCACTAGGAGACAAATTAATAATATAAGCAGCTGTGAGAAGAGCCTCACCCCAATAACTGCCCGGCAAGTTTGCTTCTGACAGCAAACACCGCACCCTCTCCATCAGTGTCCTGTTCATGCGCTCCGTTACACCATTGAGCTGAGGTGTCTTTGGCGGAGTCTTCTGGTGTCGTATCCCTTGCTCTCTGCAATACGCATCAAAGGGACCGATGTATTCGTCGTCATTGTCGGACCGAACACACAATAACTTCTTGCCCGTCTCCCTTTTAACGGAGGCCTGAAACTCCTTGAAAGTAGGCAGCACCTGATCCTTGGTCTTTAAGGCATAGACCCAAACCTTCCTGGAACAGTCATCAATAAAAGTCACAAAGTAAGAAGCACCACCAAGAGATTTTACCTTCATAGGACCGCAGACATCCGAGTGAATCAACTCGAGCAACGCCGGCTTCCTCGAACTTGGGTGACTCTGGAAAGACACCCTACTTTGCTTCCCAACCAAACAGTGCGTGCACTTCTCCAACTTTGTAGACTTGAGCCCCGGAATCACTTTCCTGTTCACCAAGTAGCTCATCCCCTTCTCGCTGATATGGCCGAGCCGCCTGTGCCACAACTCGGTAGACGCGTCACTGACTGCGTTCACCTCCTGTGCCCCCTCTGCGCTCCCCTCCATATAGTAGAGACCGGACTTCTTGCTTCCTCTGGCAATCACCATCGAACCTCTGGAAAGCTTCCACCGACTATTCCCGAAGAGACTGAAGAATCCCTCGTCATCTAACCTTCCAACCGACACCAGGTTGAAACGGATATCAGGGACATGACGAACATCCTTGAGAACATGAACCGCACCCGTCTTCGTTCTTAAATGCACATCTCCAACGGCAACCGCCTTCGACACATCTCTGTTGTCCATCTTCAACACGCCACAGTCGCCTGTCGTATAAGTGGCAAACAGTGTCCTATTGTGAGATACATGTGCTGAAGCCCCTGAGTCTACCAGCCAAGAATTGTCATCGCAGGCGAGGTTAGTAATGACCTCATCACCTACGACGATCACATCGCCTCCATGCATCGAGGCCGCCGCTGTAGTGTTCTCTTCTTGCTTCCCCTTGTCGCCCTTCTTCTCCTTCTTCCAAGCGAAACAGTTTCGCTTGATATGGCCCTTCTTACCGTAATGATAACACTCTGAGTCCTCGTAACGACCCTTGGACTTCCCCCTGCTCTTGTCTCTGCCACCACATGGACCCCTGCTTTTTCCCCTTCCGCGGCTCTCTGAAACAAGTGCCTCTGAGTGGTGGGATATGGATGAAGTGCCCTGAGAACGTCTCCGCATCTCTTCATTCAACACCCCGCTCTTGGCAAACTCCAGACTGACCACGCCCTCTGAAGCAGAAGCGATCATAGATACTCGTACGGTCTTCCACGAGTCTGGCAAGGTACACAGCAGCCACAGTCCCTGAACTTCGTCGTCGAACTTGACTCCCATAGAAGATAGCTGGTCAACCACGCCCTGGAACTCACTCAAGTGATCCGAAATAGACGCCCCATCCTTGTACCACAGACCCATTATCGTTCGGATCAGAAACAACTTGTTTACCCCGGTCTTCTTCGCATACAAGGATTCCAGCTTATCCCACAATGTCTTCGCGTGCTCAATATTGGCAACGTGATTGTACACGTTCTCATCAACAAACTGCCGTATGTACCCACACACCTGTATGTGCTCGAACGTCCAGTCCTCCTCGGATTTATCACTGGGCCTCTCGGTTGCAAACACAGGTAGATGCAGCTTCTTGACAAATAGCAAATCTTTCATCTTGCTCCGCCAATAATGATAGTTTGTGCCATTAAGATTCACCATGCGCACCGGCTTCGCGTCCATCTCTCCTCTCTGGTTCCTCTGTCAACTCCTGACACCCTTTGAACCCAAAGCTCTGATACCACTCTGTTGGGAAAGAAGCGCGGAAACCTTTCCCTAAACCGGAGAGTACCTGCGAGAGGACCGAGCAAACAACGCACGAACCCAAAAACAAGCACACAAAAACAACCACGCAGACACAGAGAATTTTTGACGTGGAAACCCTTGCGGGAAAAACCACGGGACGATCGGAGTCCAACCCTGAGAAGCCTCCACTAATGGAATAGAAGAATTACACCCTCTACAAACTCCTTCCGATCCAAATCGGATCCCCACAACACTCAGAGACAAGAACAATAATCACAAGGCTACGAAGAACGAGAACGACGAGTAAAGATTACCCGAAACACGATCTCCTTCGAAAACGACCTTCAATCCTCCGTCTTCTTCTCCGAAGTTGCAATGGCACTCTTGCCTCCTTCTCTCTCAAACTTGTGTTGTCCAATGCGATAATACGATAATGAATTAGGGTTGAGAAAACTCAATATATCTCCCTAATCTCGCAACCAACCTGGACCGTTGGATTAGATCCAATGATGAAAACTCATCCTGAAATCCGCTTCAGCCCCCCGACACACAGAGTTCGGCCAGAACTCTGTGTGGGGCAACCAGCACTGGATGGCCAAACCCTGGAACGGCCAGACCGAGTTCGGCCAGAACTCGGCCTGGGACCGAGTTCGGCCCGAACTCGGCAGACTTGGTCCAGAACCCCGTTTGGGGCAGCAGCAGCAGCAACCACTACTCCCGAGCTTCTCCGACATCGGACGGCGCTCGTCGCACTCCGGGATCTTCTCCACATAGGTTGGGAACCCCACCCACTCCAACACTTAGTGCCACATTCTAACATATGAGGGCATTAGCCTACTGGTCGGGAAGGTGAGTGAAATATGGGTAGTCTTGGGTTCTTCGAGCCCCATGTTTGGGGAGGTAGAATTTTTGCAGATTTCTTTATTTGTGTATTCAAGGAGAGGACAGTGAGCTCAAAAGTAATAAAGGCCCTATCCTGATACTTGTGAACATGAGCTCAACTAGTTGGGGGTATGGATGGCGTATAACTAATCTTTGGTTCAATTTCTGGTTTGGGGATTTATGAAGTCTTTTTTTTGTGTGATGTTTAGGCTAGTTGGTTATGTATAGATTCAATTTATTATATTATGTTGACCAACTTAATTTTCCTTGTCCACAAATAAAATTATTGCCATCCTTTTTGGATTAGGCCTATGACTATAGTAATATTTTTCTGGTAAGCTAATACATGATTAGTTGATAGAAGGGATTGCTAGCTCAGTTAATTAATTAAATCCTAAATATTCCTCTAGGGTACTTGGGCACTCCGGACTTGGACTCGGTACCACCATCTCATTTTTACTGCTCAGAATCAGGCAAGTATACCTTGCCACTATGTTCATCAATTAGTTAAATTTTGTATGTCTGTTATTTTATTTGATATATCACATGTGTGCGTCTGAGTACAACTCTGGGTATAACCAACGGGATACGCTGGCTCCCTATTTTCTAACCTAGGCTATAAGAGACTTTTCTTACATTGCTGAGCGGATACACAGATATTTTGTAGGACCCTGACACTACTTTGGACACGGAGAGATGATGATGAGATATAGGACACGTATCCCCATTTTCGACTGATCATCTGTACGACGGAGCGTGTGTCGGCATAGTAATATTGGTCATTTTATTGTACTACTACTTGTCACTACCACATTTTAGTTTGAGGGGTATTTTGGTCATTTTGATTTTTGTGAATTATTTTGTTATTTATTGCATTGGTGTTGTGATTTTTGACTTTTGCTAGTTGTGACTTTAGAGACTAGCCTAGAGTTTGACTTTGACTTTAGTGACTTAGTTAGCATGGTGTGGGACCCTAATGTAACTTAAGTTGGTCTTAGTTGACTTGAGTGTGGCTAGGGTTCATGAGAGGATTGGGAGAGTTTTGCATTTGGACTTATGGCTAAGGGGTTGAGCTAGCTAGCTAATGATCTTGGCTCAAAGCCCATTCATATGAAACCCTAACCCTAATCTCCTACATGGCCGGCCACCACAGGCCAAGTATGACCTAATTTTAGCCTATATAATATCTCTACATGACCACTTACCTTTTTTAGAAATTCTCCTTTAGGAAACCCTAATTTCTTTCCCCTTTCATCATTCCTCCACCAAATTGATCCCAATCTTTTGCATTTGATTCCAAATCTGGAGTAGAAGTTGAAGGAGACTAGCTTGCAAGGAGTGGAGCTCATTGGGACATTGCTTGAGGAAGAAGACTTCACAACTTGGGGCTTTTTCTTGGAGATTGGCTCTCTATAGGTAATTCCTTCAAATCACCCCTAAATTCTAATTTCTTTTCATAGATGCATCCATCTAGGTGTCCCCAGGCTGTAGGAAAAGTTTGGTGAAAATTCGTGTTGATTTGGTATCCGTATCGGTCGCGTATCAGTGTGGGTTTATAGGTGTTTGATGAAATGCCTCAATAAAGATTTTATTGTTATTTTTGAAATCTTTTTGAACAAATTTGTAGAGCTACATGTGCTCTTGGATTTCGTGCATGACTGAGTCGATCATCGGCTTTATGTCGTGTCGAATGGGGGGCTGGACACGCCGTACAGACCATACGAGTTGTGCCCTGCTACCCGACACTGATTCTGGACACGACACGCCACGTGGTGGCCTGAAACTTGGCTAGTGGGTCAGGGCAGTGACTGAAAGGTCATCCCCAAGCCATGCATGGCCACGTGTCATATCAGACACTTTCTCACAAACGCACGCATTTTGAACTGACACTGTTCAGTCGATTTCCTTCGACTGATACGTGAGTCGTGTCACGCACATACACGTCTTAGACTCAAATTAGGGTGTCGACCCTCTAGCCTACCCCTGGAGAACACGTGGACACGAGCACGAGGTGTCATGTGTCATGTGTCGTGTGTACGAACCCGTGTCCTCGCCGTACGAAGCTGTGTTGTGCAGTTTGTATCTGTGTATGTTTAAATTGTTCTAGACACTTTGTGTCCACTTGTGTGGACACGAAACCCCCTCTGACACACGAACACATGTACCTAGCATCTGTGCACACACTGGTTTAAGTTTTATTTGATTTTCGTTTGGAATTTGGGTTCTTTGGTTTTGACTAAACCTGAGAATCATTTTTTTACTGATAACTGAGTTGGGATTTTGGAATTTATGTTCAATGTTAAAGTTTGGATATGTTATCATAGCTAGGTTCAAATGATTCATGCTTAGGTGTGTATTTAGGGTTTTCATTTAGAATTTGGGTTGAATTCGAAGGGATATGAGTTTACTGATACTCGAAACTACTATTGTGTTCGAAATGGATTTGGGATATATATTGGATGTTATTATATATTGTTAACTGAGTTTAATTTGAATGTGTGTAAAACTGAGATGGGTTTTCTAAATGTTAACTGAGTTGTATAGGACTGACTGAGAACACATGTAAACCTGAGAGTTGTTCACTGCCAACCTATGTTGTAACCTGAGAACACACACCCTAATTACACACATATTACTCTATAACCTACTGCTGAAAACACACACCCTCACTATCACTCGTTTACCTGTTCACAAACACACACACACACACACTCTGTCTAGCTCACTGTCCACACAGCTGAACACACACACAGACACATGTACACATATCACTCTCTGTCACTCATTTACCTGTACACACACACACACACCCCATACAACTGTACACACACACGCACACACACACACACACACACACTCACCCCCTACTTATATATATATATACACCATGTTTGTGCCTTGCTTGTGTATTAGGCACTAGCCTATATGAATGCCTATATAAATATAAATATAAATATAAATATAAATATAAATATAAATATAAATATATATATATATATATATATATATATATATATAAAATATATATATATATATATATATATATATATATATATATATATATAAAACGTGGATCTTTATTGAATGAATAGGCGCAAAATATCGAAGCCTATACAGGAAAACGCACAAACGCGACAAAAAGAAGGAAAACGAAAAGTACGAGATGCGCACAGCCAAAAAAGAAAAAGAATCTTGGGGACTGCCTAATCAAGGGCCTCCAAGAACGTGTTGGGGACGTGAGAGCATCGCCTCCTAGCTTTGAAGCACTGTCTGATGACCTCTCTGTACAACTAAGTAGGGGGATTTGGCGGCCCTCATATCTGAATTTGTTCCTGTTCTTCCAAAGGACCCAAATACTGACGGCTACTACGATCTGATGTCCATAGGATCGGCTGCAGTAGGCCAGGAGATCGTAGAAGCCCCCGGGCGGGAGAACAAGACTAAGTCTATTGAGAAGCTTGGACCAAATTGTTGGCCCATTGGTCATATGGTCAAACTGATTTTAATAATTGATCAAACTCTGTCTCGATATATGGAGCTAGTTAGGACATCTCGGACTCTTAGACATGATCAAGAACGGCTATCTACTCAGTTCAAGAGCGAAGCGTTGTTTGCCTATTCGAGTCTGTATTTTTTTAAGCAATGTAATCTTTTATTTTATTGAGTCTTGAAATACAATGTACACCGAGTCGTACTGGCAAATAGGCTATTCTAAAATGATTTCAAAATATTTTTAAAATGTCCTTAGTTTTGAAAAACATTCGTATTTACAAAAGCTCCAAAAAGGTTTTTAAAATTCCTCAAAATCTATTTTGAAAAACCCTAACCTAACCATGACAGGGTTCGGCCAGAGTTCGGCCAGATTTCGGTTAGTGGCCGTTTTGTTTTTGAATTCCTTGAAACTTGGTCCTCCTGCAGTTGCGGATTTGACCGAGATTTGCTCATCGAGATTTGCTCATCGAGTTCTGCCCGAATTCTGCCCGAATTCTGCCAGAATTCTGTCTTTGGAACTCCTATAAATAGAGATGGATTTTGATCATTTTAACTCACTCATTCACTTTCAATCTTCTCTCTACTTAAAGCTTTCAGTCTTTCAAAGTTTTTTTTCGAGCTTTAATTTTCAGATCCTAAGCCAGTTACAATCCTCTAGTCGATTTGCCAGTACGGTACGGTCTAGAAGTTTCTGAGTGATTGTAATCAGAAGGCTTGATAGAAGAATACCTCTTCATAATTGAAGTTGGACGAGTTCTTCGTATCAAAGCTCGCGTTGTAGAAGTTGCAAGGACTTCGTAAGAAAACTTGCGATTTTGCCAATAATGGATTCAACTGGTAGCAAGAGTTCTACCGACTGGACTAGTCCTCAACAGAGGGAAACCAGTATACATCGCTGTCTTTGCGTTTGCTTTCTTATCTCTACCTTTACATTATTTAGTTGTGATTATTATTCTGTGATCTTGCTACTAACAATTTTTAATTAGCATTATTCTGCTGCCAACTCTATTCACCCCCCCTCTAGAGTATTCTGCTTTACAATTTCGTTCCTACAATTGGTATCAGAGCGGGTGTTACTGGTTAAGCAAGGTAACATTACAATTATTTATTCATTTAATTAATTGTTATATAGATCATAGCACAACACATGGCAATTGTAAAATTCACAAGTGAAGGCCAGGCCACAAACAGACCTCCACTGTTTGATGGTACGAATTATACCTATTGGAAAACACGGATGAGTTTCTTCTTAAAATCACTTGACTTTGATTTATGGTCTATTGTTATTGACGGCTATCAAAAGCCACCTCGTATAAATATTGATGGAGTTTTAATTGAAAAACCCCATAACAGATATACAGAAGAAGAAAAGAAAAAGGCCAGTCTTGACGCACGTGCTATTAACGCTTTATTTTGTGCTTTAGACAGAACTGAATTTAACAGGGTGTCTATCTGCACAACTGCTAATGAAGTGTGGAAGCTTCTTGAAGTCACACATGAAGGCATGACTCAAGTCAAAGAATCAAAGTTCAGCAGACTTACTCAAGTGTATGAGGTGTTCAAGATGAAGCCCAACGAAACAGTTACTCAGATGTTCGAAAGATTCTTGGATATTGTAAATCCTTTGTCCTCCCTAGGCAAAGATTACAGTTACCATGAAAAGATTTGCAAACTCCTGCGAGCACTTACCAAGAACTTGATTCCAAAGGCTACTGCAATCATTGAAGGGAACGACCTCACAACTATGTCCCTTGAAGTACTCATAGGTAAGCTACTCACTCATGAACTGGAGCTACAAGATTTTGAAGAGCCTGCATCAAAGGAGGAGACGATCGCTTTCAAGGCTCAGCACAGAAAAGCTGCTGAAGGTGATTCAGTCAGCAGTGAATCTGATGCTGAAGGTCAAGCACTCCTAGCAAGGAAATTCAAAAGATTCATGAGATATAAGAAGAAAGCCAAAGAAAACAATAGCAGCAACAACTGGTATCAAGATGATGCTGTTTGCTATGGCTGCAAGAAGAAGAGACAAATGAAGAAGGATTGTCCTACAAACTCATCATCAAGCAAGAAGAGCAACAGGTATGAGAAAAGGAACCGGAAGAGATCAACATCTCGGAAGTATGCCAACACCAGCATATGGCATGAAAGTGAAGCCAGCGACTCAGAAGACGAACAATCAGAAGACGCTGCAAATGTATGCTTTATGGCATCTGATCAGGTACTCTCTGAACCTGTAGTTGATACATATGATGACTTCACCTTTGAGCAATTAGGAGAAGCCTTCAGTGAACTGATAAGTAATTACAGGAAACTGCGTAGCAAATATCAGACCTCTAAGAAGGTACTCAAAGAGTACAAAGGTAAAATAGGAAGACTTACCGACCAACTAGCTGAGGTTAGAAATAATATTAGTGAGTCGGGTGAGCTTTCATCTGTCAAGCTCTTATTACACGAGACTACCAAGTCATCCGAAGAAAAAGACAAGGTTATTGACCAACTGAAAGAAGAACTTTCTAAAGAGAAGAAAAGTCTTCATTGTGCACAAGTCAGAATGGAAGCACTCACTTCTGACTATACTAAGTTGTATGACACTTCCAAAAGATTGGAAATTAGGTTAGAAAAACAGCCTGAGACTGCTTCTTCCTACCCTAACACGTGTCACTTACCGAATAATCGGAACATTTCCAAACCAAATACTGTCAGACCTAACCATATCAAACCTTTACCCCAAAAGGTTAAGCCCAAACAGGATTATAGGTATACTTTCTTCTATACTAGAAAACCTAAACCTACCAACCATGCACATCACTCAGCTTTCAACACTCAACATGCACAATGTCATTATTGTGGCCACACTGGTCATATTTCTCCTGTATGTAGAATCAGAAAGCTTGTTGATTTAAATATTTATGCATGGATACCAAAAGCTAACATTTCAGGACCCTATAAGAAATGGGTGCCAAAAGTTTTATCTGCAAATTGTTTTGTAGGTGGAACACCATTCAGATGCTAAAAGCAAATGGATCCTCGACAGCGGTTGTTCACGGCATATGATCGGTGAAGCTACATTATTTGCAACACTGTCGAAGAAGAAGAAGGAAGGTTATGTCTCCTTCGGTAATAACTTGAAAGGGTATATCATTAGTATCGGTAATGTTGGTAAATCTTCCTATCCTGTGATTACGGATGTCTGTCTGGTTACCGAGTTGAAACATAATCTACTCAGCATAAGTCATTTAGCTGATCATGGTTATGGCATCAACTTTGGCAGAGACAAATGTACTATAGTTGATAGTTCAACTGGTAGCACTATCTTTGAAGGTATCAGGGAAGACAACATATATGTTTTCTATTTGTTGGAAGAAACTAACATTTTAGGTAGATGCTTAATGGCTAAAAGTGATGAGAGTCATCTGTGGCATATGAGACTCGGTCACACAAATATGGACACAATCTCAAGATTATCTATGAAGAAGCTAGTACGCGGTTTACCGGACATAACATTCAAGAAGGATTCGTTATGCAGCCAATGTGAAAAGAACAAATCTACCAGATCTACATTCAAGTCAGTAAACGCAGTATGTACTACTAGACCTCTACAATTGCTACATATGGACTTATTTGATCCTAGCAGAGTTGCTAGCCTCGGAGGTAAGTTATATGCATTTATAATTGTAAATGATTACTCTAGATACACATGGGTATACTTTTTGACACGCAAGAATGATGCATTATCCGAATTTGTCGCCTTTTGCAAGAAAGTACAGAATGAAAAAGGTTACATGCTCACTCGTATTAGAAGCGATCATGGAGGCGAATTCGAGAATACAGAGTTTGAGAAATTTTATGACACACACGGTTTTGTACACGAGTTCTCCTGCCCTAGGACTCCACAACAAAATGGAGTTGTGGAACGTAAAAACAGAACTCTATCCGAAATGGCCAGAGTAATGTTAAACCAGTTTAGTCTACCCAAATATTTCTGGGCTGAAGCTGTCAATACAGCTTGTTTTGTTCTCAATAGAGTTCTAATTCGACCCAAATCGAAGAAGACTCCATTTGAGTTATGGTTTGATAGAATTCCATCAATTTCATATTTTAGAATATTTGGTTGTAAATACTTTATTCTTAATACAAAAAATAATTTGGGAAAGTTTGACGAAAAGGCCGATAAAGGTATATTTTTAGGTTATGCGGCCAAGAGCAAAGGATACAGAGTCTTCAACAAACGAACTATGATCATCGAAGAATCAATCAACGTCACCTTTGATGAATTGAATCAAATGACTATCGATGACAATGACGAAGATCTAACTGTACCAAACTCAACACCAGCTGATTTTCTACCAACACCAGCTGATTCTCCAAGAGAAGAACCCGGAAGCAGCTACCTTCGGAGTCTGCCTAAAAGATTAAAATTTACGGCTGATCATCCAAAGGATTTGGTAATTGGTGATATTACCAAAGGTGTAAGTACTCGTACATCCAGTAGAGAAATTGTTTCTAGTGTTGCATTCATTTCACAGCTAGAACCCAAAACTATTGATGAAGCATGTAGTGATAATTTTTGGATAGATGCTATGCAGGAGGAATTAAACCAATTTGAACAGAATCAAGTTTGGGAACTTGTTCCCAAGCCTATTGATCATCCGGTCATTGGCACCCAATGGGTATTCCGAAATAAACTGAACAAAAATGGTTTAGTGACTCGTAATAAGGCTCGACTCGTAGCTCAAGGATACAATCAGGAAAAAGGTATCGACTACGTTGAGACTTATGCCCTAGTTGCGAGATTAGAATCCATTCGCATATTATGTGCATTTGCATGTTTTCATAATTTCAAATTATTTCAAATGGATGTCAAGAGTGTATTTTTAAATGGTTTTATAAAAAAAAAGTTTTTGTGGCATAACCTCCAGGTTTCACAGATTTTAAAAACCCTGATCATGTTTTCAAGTTGAAAAAAGCTTTATACGGTTTAAAACAAGCCCCTCGTGCTTGGTATGATCGTCTAAGCTCTTTCCTACTTGACAACGGTTTTTTAAAGGGCAAGGTTGATACTACACTTTTTATTAAGTCTTTTAATGGCAAGCTTCTCTTAATACAAGTCTATGTTGATGATATTATATTTGGATCTACTGATGAATCTCTTTGTCAAGAATTCTCTAAGTGTATGCAGAATAAGTTTGAGATGAGCATGATGGGAGAGCTGAAATTCTTTCTCGGACTGCAAATCAAACAAACTGACAATGGGACATTCATAAATCAAGCCAAGTACACAAAAGATTTGCTAAAGAAGTTTGATCTGGACAATGTCAAACCTATTGGCACTCCGATGGCAACTTCAACAAAGCTTGATATTGATGAATAAGACAAGCCGGTCGACACACGTAAGTATCGAGGTATGATCGGTAGTTTACTTTATTTAACTGCTAGTCGTCCAGATATTATGTTTAGTGTTTGTCTGTGTGCACATTTTCAAGCTAATCCAAAGAAATCACATCTGTGCGCAGTTAAGCGTATCTTTCGATACCTTAAAGGCACTTCTTCTGTTGGCTTATGGTATCCCAAAACCAAGTCCTTTGACCTTATTGGTTACTCGGATGCAGATTTTGCTGGATGCAAAGTTGATAGAAAAAGTACCAGTGGCACATGTCATTTCTTAGACAAGGCTTTAGTCTCATGGTTTAGTAAAAAGCAAAATTCTGTAGCCCTATCAACAACAGAGGCTGAGTATATCGCCGCAGGACGTTGTTGTGCTCAGATTTTGTGGATGAAATAAACCTTGGAAGACTATGATTTATTTTTCACACATATTCCCATTTTCTGTGACAACACGAGCATAATTAATTTGACTAAGAATCCACTATGTCACTCTCGTACTAAGCATATCGAGATTCAACATCATTTTCTTAGAGATCATCATCAGAATGGAGATATTGACCTTGTATACATAGACACTAAAATCAATTAGCTGACATCTTCCCAAAACCTCTAGCACAAGATCGTTTCAATTTTTTACGTCGAGAATTAGGAATTTTGGACGTCAATAATGTTAATTAATTTTATTTTATGATTATATTTTAATACGCAAAAACTGTGTTAGAGACAAGCCAATAAAGAGTCTGTCTGTTACCACAACTACGGTTGAAGCGAAGCGGTACTTAAGAGTTCCCTGGTGAACCTCCGTTATCTGGGACAGTACTCCTACAGCTAATCTGAGACAGTCGCTGTGTAACAATATTTAATCTATAAAATAATATTAATTATATTAATTGAAGGTTGAAATTACTAATCTTTGAATTAAATTTTTGAAATGAGTCAATGAAAAAGAAAATAGCCCAAACCAACTAACAGAACCCGAGGCGAATTCGGCCAGAGTTCGGACCGAATTCGGTTAGTGGTATCTGGTTATATAACCAGAACCCGAGAGCCTCTTCTTCTTCATTGCTTCTAAAACCACCTTCACAGCAACAGCAGTCGCGCGAACCTCTCCAAACCATAGTTCTTCACTTCTTCATTTCTCCCAATCTACGTGGTGAAATCCATCCAAATTTTGGATTCGTGCGGAGATCGTTGTCCTCTACAACATACTTGAATTTTTGGGAGGTATAACTTCGTATTTTTCCTCTTTCAAATTCGTACATATTTACTTTATTTGCACAAAGCCGCCTAAGGGATTCAACCCCTTCAAGAGAAAGAAGACGACCAATCCTAGTGAGAAAAGATCATCTTCAAATCCACCCACGGATTCCCTCTTTTCACCGCGTTCGATGGATTTTATTTTCAAACCCTAGATCAAGCCCTTCTGTGGTATGGAGACTTTTCTATGAGATCCATATGCACAGGCGCTCCTATCAAATGGACTGTGTTTCCAGAACACCGCCCTTATTTTGAGGCATTAGGGTTACAATACTTTATTAAACTTTGTTTCCCGGTAGCTACTAATGCCATTAGACTTTTCTATTGCAATATCGTACTAAACACGTTTGACGTAAGTACTCGTGTTGGCGGACTAGATATCGAGTTCAATGATGTCCTCTTTTAGAAATCCTTGGTATTTCTAACGAAGGTGCACCGCTTGATGATATCACTGAATTTGATTTCCCCGACGGCACGACACTTGCTAGTTTCAAAGCTGAACTCTGTGCCCCTGATCGAGTTCGCTCTGGAATGTTCAAGGCAAATAACTTGAACTTGTTTAGTTATGAATTGCATCGCATCATCTACTCCACTCTCCTTCCGAAGCCTACTTCAAAGGATGATGTCACATCACTTGAGCTGTCTGCTATGTATTATATTCTTAAGGGGATTCCTTTTTCTGCCCCTATGACTATTATCCAGATGATGGGACGTTGTCGTACAAGAGATAGAAATCTCTCTTATGCGATGATTCTCCCACGCATCTTCCAGCATTTTGATATTGATCTGTCAACTTGTACTCAAGACCCTGAGCCCAAGTTTTGTAAGCTATCTCGTCGTAGTATGACTGCTGCTGCTCCTCCTACTGCTCCACCTCCTCCACCTACTCAGCAGTATGCCATGACCTTTGAAGGCATACACCAGCATCTTTCTGATTTGCACGTCTCGATGACGGATATGGCCCACGAACGTGAGTTCCGCGATGTCACTCGTTATCAGGCGATAGCAAATTCTCTAGCTGATCTCCGATTTGCTCAGACTGGACATTCTGCCGGTTCTATTCCTAGAGATCCAGCCTTTTTTGGTTATCGCTATGAGGATGAGGCTGTTCATGCCTACTTTCAGCCCGGTAACGCATATGATTGGTATCGTTCTGATCGTGCCCCTCCTCGAGACTTTGTCGGTGAGTTTAAAGCTGGCGCCCCTCCTCACCCTTCTGGCGCTGGTACTTCTGGAGCTGGTCCTTCTGGACATGCCGGTCATGCTGATGATGATGATGATGATGATGATGATGATGATGAGGAGGAGATGTGATGATGATATATTAGCTGATTACGAGATTTAGTTATTGTCTACTGTACACTTGGAAATGCTCCGACATTCCAAGTTTCTTTCTTTCTAGTTTTTATGTTCATTTCTTTTAAGGACTTATACTGGATATTTCTTGATGTCTCTTGAACATCATTTTATTTTTATGGGATGCGTAGTTTATCTTTCATATCAGCTTATTTGTTCTTTATAAGCATCTTTATCTGCTTCTATATTATAAACTGCTTGTGAACTACTTCTCTGTTATGTCTTGTATATTCTCACTGCATGAGATATTATTTTCTTGTGTTTCTTCACTGTTGTAGCTTATGCATTAATTGCGGGGGAGCCTATTTCTTCACAATTATTTTGCTAAGTGACAACGGGGGAGAAAAAGTATCTAATATTTTGTTTTGAGAATAATACAGGGATTGAACAATTTTTGAACAAGAACAATTTATGAACAATTTTTGTGGTATTTATCTCAAAAGATGTTATATCATTCATAGTTTGTCAATTATCAAAATAGGGGAGATTGTTGGCCCATTGGTCATATGGTCAAACTAATTTTAATAATTGATCAAACTCTGTCTCGATATATGGAGCTAGTCAGGACATCTCGGACTCTTGGACATGATCAAGAACGGCTATCTACTCAGTTCAAGACCGAAGCGTTGTTTGCCTGTTCGAGTCTGTATTTCTTTGAGCAATGTAATCTTTTATTTTATTGAGTCTAGAAATACAATGTACACCGAGTCGTACTGGCAAATAGGCAATTCCAAAATGATTTCAAAATGTTTTTAAAAATGTCTTTAGTTTTGAAAAACATTCGTATTTACAAAAGCTCCAAAAAGGTTTTCAAAATTCCTCAAAATCTATTTTGAAAAACCCTAACCTAACCCTGACAGAACTCGGCCAGAGTTCGGTTAGTGGCCGTTTTGTTTTTGAATTCCTTAGAACTTGGTATTCCTGCAGTTGCGGATTTGACCGAGATTTGCTCATCGAGTTCTGTCCGAATTCTGCCCGAATTCTGCCAGAATTCTGTCTTTGGAACTCCTATAAATAGAGATGGATTTTGATCATTTTAACTCACTCATTCACTTTCAATCTTCTCTCCACTTAAAGCTTTCAGTCTTCCAAAGTTTTTTTTTCTCGAGCTTTAATTTTTAGATCCCAAGCCAGTTATAATCCTCTAGTCGATTTGCCAGTGCGGTACGGTCTAAAAATTTTTGAGTGATTGTAGTCAGAAGGCTTGATAGAAGAATACCTCTTCACAATTGAAGTTGGACGAGTTCTTCGTATCAAAGCTCGCGTTGTAGAAGTTGCAAGGACTTCGTAAGAAAACTTACGGTTTTGCCAATAGTGGATTCAACTGGTAGCAAGAGTTCTACCGACTGGACTAGTCCTCAACAGAGGGAAACCAGTATACATCGCTGTCTTTGCGTTTGCTTTCATATCTCTGCCTTTACATTATTTAGTTGTGATTATTATTCTGTGATTTTGCCGCTAACAATTTTTAATTAGCATTATTCCGCTGCCTACTCTATTCACCCCCACTCTAGAGTATTCTGCTTTACGATTTCGTTCATACACAAATGTCTGTCGCCAGCTCCCCCGAAAGAAGGACATGCTTTGCTGATTTCGTAGAGTGCTCCTCGCAGCAGTGGCATCGAGACGCGAGGCTAAATCTCGTAGATCTGATGAGGTCATCTGTCAGAAGCTTCCGGCGGAGGGCTCACTAGATGAGAATAGACCATTTGATGGGGATGCATGCCTGCCATAACTTGGCAAAAATGATATCCGGCACCCCGCTGCCTATGGCCACCAGTCTGGCGGAAGCCAAAGTGAAAGTCCCACACGGGTTGGGGAACCATCTCCAAGTGTCGATTGAGTCAGTCACCCTCAGATTAGTAGCAAGAAGACAGGTAGCCGCTTGCTGGCCTAGCCAATCTCTGACCTTCATCCAATTCCATCCGAAACTACCCTCCCAAAGATCTCTGATAGCGTAACCCGATGGAGTTAGAATATTGGGGTGTATGGTATCTTATCCTAACCACCGCTCCAGACAGGCGGAAGAGCAACCGTCCCCCAACCGGAGGCAGATTAGGGGTTCAACAATGGTACGACCCCTGATTATGCGGTGCCACGATGTCGAGGATCTGGTGTTAGTGACCGCTACCGACAGATAAGAGAATCTGGAGTATCTCGCTCGTATGAACTTCGTCCATAACGAGGTCTCTATGCGCAACTTCCACCACAGCTTCATGGAGCATACGTCCACGATGTGGGCCAGTCTGCAGAAACCCAGACCTCCTTCTTCAGTGGGTTTGGCCATGGTCTCCCAACCGGCCTAGTGGTGTTTGTCCTTGTCGTCGCTATGTCCCCAAAAGAACTTGGCGAAGAGGGATTCAAGAGAGATGAGCACCTTCTTAGGGGGGAGCAAACGGCCAGGGTATACATCCGGATGGATGATATAACGTGTTTGATGAAGATCTTTTTGCCCCTTGGGGATAAGGTTGTATTGTGCCATCCAGCGACGAGTTTGAGAATCTTGTCTACGAGGTGCTCGTATATCCCTGAGTTGGACTTTCCATATACCAGCGGGCATCCAAGGTATACGAAGGGTGGGTAGGCTGTGCTGAAGGAGGTCATTCTGGAGAGCAGAGTTGAGCGGGTTCTGTCGACTTTGTGATGGGTGTAGATGACGCTCTCGTTGTTGTTGATGCGCTGCCCAGAGCAAGAGGTGTATTTGGCGATCGTACTCAAGATAACCTTGATCGATCCGCTGTCTCCAGAGGAGAAGATAAGAGTATCGTCGGCGTAAGCCAGGTGAGTGATGAGAGGACAGCCGGTAGTGGTGTGGAAGTGGTTGAAACCGGGCATTCTGGGCATGCTGTTGAGGCTTTTGCTGAGAGCTTCTGCCGTAATAATGAAAATGGTGGCGGATAGGGGGTCCCCCTGTCAAATCCCGCGAGTGGATTGAAAGAATCCCGTAGCCTGGCCGTTGATGACGGTAGAAAACCATGCATAGTTGATGGATCTGAATTCGATGTCAATCCATGGTTCGGAGAAGCCGATGGCCCTGAATACCCAGATCATGAATTGCCAGTCCGGACAGTCTTACGTCTTTTCCATGTCGAGTTTGATGGCCACGTTCCTCCCTCGACTGGAACTTCATACAGGTGATCATCTCTTGTGCGAGGAGATTGTTGTCAGTTATGTTACGACCTTTGACAAATTCTCTTTTCTCTTCGGAGATGATCTTGGGGAGGAGGTTAGACATTCGGTTGGCGACAATCTTGGATATGATCTTGTTAGTGAAGGTACAGAGGATGATCGGACGAAAGTCTTTAAATATTTCTGGATTGTCTTTCTTTGGGATAAGAATGATGTTGGTGCAGGAGATCGAATTAGGGTATCTGGCCCCTTGGAGAAAGGCTCTGGTGGCTTCAACTAAGTCGGTTTTAAGGGTGTCCCAGCAAGCTCTGAAGAAGACCCCGTTGAAATTGTTCGGCCCTGGGGCGCTGTGCTTATTAATGGACCAGACAGCTGCTCTGACTTCCTCTTCCGAAGTGGTAGTCAGGAGGGTCTCGTTCTCGAGGTCGCTAATGAGGGAAGGGATAACAGACAACAGTGCCCCATCTTTGATGACTCGCTCTTTAGAGAAGAGGTTGGAGTAGAAGTTCATAGCCGCAGCCTGAATACCGGCCTGATCGTCCACCAGGTTGCCGTTGTCGTCTAAGATCCGATGCAATTGTAATTTGTTTCTACGACCTTTGACGCACGCATGAAAGAACCTGATATTACGGTCTCCGTCGGAGTCCCAGGTCAATCTGGCTTTCTGTCTCCAGAATTCGGTCTCCACACTTAGTCTGGATTTAAGAAGCGCTCTGGCGAGGTTGAGCGAGGCACGGGCCTCCGGGGATCTGGTGATGGCAAACGAAGTCTCCGCGTGGGTGACCTCATCCTCCGCCTCCTTGATAGCCTGAAAGATATCGCCAAACGCCTCTTTGCTCCAAGCCGAAAGAGCTTTACGAGTGGCTTTGAGTTTAGCCGCCATCCGGGCCAGAGGGTCAAGATTCGAGACGAAATTCCAAGCGGAAGCAAGGACGTTCTAGAATTGGGGGTGGTGGCGCCAGAAGTCGAGGAAGCGGAATGCTTTGTTGTTGCTAGTGTGATTGTTGCTGATCTGGACAAGAAGGGGGGAGTGATCCGATTCAGTGGAGTTCAGATGAGAGAGGTTGGTGATCATGCCCATGTCTGACCAGCGTTAATTGATCATCGCCCGATCTAATCGTAGGTACTGTCGCCGATGGCCCTCCTGCATGTTGCACCATGTGAACGCAATACCGTGGAAGGGGATGGGGGTGAGGTTCTCGTGAAATGAGAAGTTGTTGAAGTCATCCATTGCAGGTTGTGGTGGAGGGCGTCCGCCGGACTTCTCCTCTCTGCAGGGCACCGTGTTGAAATCTTCGATGCACAACCAAGGAAGCCCATGGGAATGAACCTCCAGAAGGTCGGCCCAGAGCAATCTACGCTCGGGGTTGTCGCAGCTGCCATGGATGGCAGAGAGGATGGAATGGGATATGAGGACCGGGTGTTCAATCCAACTGGAGAGAGCCTGAGACGAGTCATGAATGATGCCAAATTTGAAATCTTGTGCTAGTAATATCCAAATGTCAATACAATCTGCAATGGCATGAGGGAATCCTAACTTGAGTTGAATGGCTTTGATTCTTCTTTGAGGGATTTTTGCTTCTATGATGATTAAGAGATATATGCGATTAGTTTTCTTGAGACTGAGAATTCTGTTCATCGTCGGTTTGTTGTCGAGCCCCCTCACATTCCAGGAGATGATGTTAAGCATTGGATGTGGAGATGGGGTGGGAGTGACCGATCTTCGGGGCGGACCTAGTTGTCCTTGTCGTCGTCTGCTTTTGTTTGTTTTATTCTTTTTGGAGGAGGTTTTTTTGGTGGATGAGATAGTGGGCCCGTTGCTTCCGATAACTTTGCTATTTCGGCCTGGTTCGCTGCTTCCATCAACATCTGTGGAGGTGATGGCTGGGTCGTTGTCGAAATCTTCTAGGGCGCATAAGGGGTTGTCGTGGTCCAGAAAGTCCGCTTCCTTGGCTTGCCAAAATCTGCCGGTTAAAATTAGGTTAAAACTGGCTTGAGTGTCCTTTGAGTGAGAGGGAGGATGTCGAGGGGGCTCTGCATCTGCCGAGGGGATGTACGGTTCGGATGAGGGGGGATTGGGTTCTGCGTTGGGGGACTGGGGTTCCTGGATCTGCTTCGAGCGGCTCTATGACAAGTCCTCTCCATACTGTTGGGAGCGATTGGTGGTTGGTTGGATGGAGGGGGCATCCACGGGAGGATGTGGTACGGTGATTTCTGGTGAGTTGTGGGGTTGGGTGGTGAGAGCACAGTTGGCGCTAAGGTGGTGTATGCGACCATAGGTTTTTGGGGAATCATGCTAGTCGGGGTTGGGGGAAGGGGGCTCGGTGGAGTCAATGGGGGCGTCGTCGAAAGTTGTTCCTGAGAGGAGTTCGAACGAATTATGGATGGAAAAGGCGGACGGAGAGAAAGGGATAATTGCAGAGCTGGTCGTGGTGGTTGTTTGAGGGTAGAGGCGTGTCGGACCGTCAATCCGAGAGGAAGGGTCCGGATTTGCAGAATTATTGATAATGGCGGGGTCTCTCTGAGCTATCGGTACGCGTTGGGTGCGCGGATTCGGCTTCTTAAGTTCTGGGTGAGCACGGAAGTAGTGCCGCATTAGGTGGCCACTCATCTGACAGTATTTGCAAAATATGATGTTGTTGTCATAAACCAACGGTTGGCTATGAGTTTTATCTCCGAGCTCGATCTCTATTAGTTTGGGGAGGTCATTCGCGAGATCTAACTCTACGCAAATCTTTGCATAATTGCACTTGGAGAGGTTGCGGGTTTCTTCAGCGATGGCTACCAGGGTCCTGAAGGAGCTGGCAATCCGTTTAAGGGTTGCTGCATGGAAGCAGACCAGGGGGAGATTGGATAGGGTGATCCATGTCGATATGATTGTTGAGTCAATATTTGGGTTGAATTCTGGGGACCATTTGACACTTTTGCTATCTGCATGCCGATTCTGGAAGTGCCCTTGGCCCGGACGATAGCATAGCCCGCTTCAGATGAGAGGTGTAAAAGTATATGCTTGGGGTCGAGCGGGGTGACCCAGTATGCTGCGGAGAGGCCCCACTTCGCGACGGGTTCCGCGGCTATGGTGATTTTCGGGCATCCGGATCCGAATTTGAGCACAAATGTCTTATTAAAGGAGGAGGATAGGGAAGAGATTTTCGACGCAACGAAGGGGACCCGGATGGGATCGCCTTCGGATGGTGATGGGAACTCAATTTCCGGGAGCTAGATCTCCACCGCCGGCTTTGGTAATGGCCTCCCCCGATCTGGCCGTAAGGCTTCGGCGTAAGAGGGAGCACGGAAGGGGGCTTGCATACAGGGGGTGTCCGGGAGAGAGGAGTCGCCGTGTGGGACCTCTGAGCTAGGATATTTGGGAGGAGAAAAGATGATAAAGTCGGGGTGCGACTCCTGGGAACTCAAGGGAGGGGGAGTGGGGAGAGTCGTCGGGTGCACTGTGGGAGCTTTTGGGGGTGCTGGGGGGCCCCTCGGTGGGCCGCGCGAGCGCAAGCCAGAAAAAGGTGGCCCTCCGGGAGATCCTCTGCGCTAACCAAGGGTTGCGCCTGGAGGAGGTCGACGTGAGGCACTAAGAAGAGGCCTGTGGGTTGCTCCATGATGAGGGCGGCAATATGCGCCAGGGAAACTCCCTGGGGGTACTCGACGTGGTGCACCAAGGGGAGACCCGCCATGACCTGTCCAGGGACAGCAGAATGGGTAGCCCCACGACGGTCACCGGGACTGGCCGACGAGCTAGAAGTAGCAAGCGCCAAGGGGCGTTCGCAGAGATTGGCTTGCACCAAGGGCCGCAACTCAGCGGAGTGGCCCAAGAGGACAGCAGCAGGACCGAGGAGATCTGAGGGGGCCGACCCATGGGGTCTACGCTAGGACGGCAGGGCAACTGGAACAGAGGAGGTCAAAACAGCGTGCCTAGGCACCTCGGGCCTTGCGCCATACTCAGTACTAAGCGCTCCTTCCATAGGAAGGGGGAAGCCTCCGTAGGCGTCGAAGAACTGGCGCTGATAGCAATCTGTGCCAAGGAGTGAGGTGGCAGGGTCTCACCCACGTGAGCGGATAGCTGGATGGAGACAGTTAGGAGACCGGCCCCACTGTGCGCCAAAGGGAGCGCGCAGTTGGCGATGCGTGCCAGTGGTCGAGTGGAGAGGGCTCCACCCACGTGCTCTTGGCACAGTCTGGTGACATCAGGAAGAACGGGCCCACACCCAGGGGGGTCTCCTCCGAGTGCGCCAACGAGCTGGCGCTGCAGGCGACTTGCACCAAAGGGCCGAGGTCGTGGGCCCCGCCCACGCGGGTGACTAGCGTGCTGGTTGCTACAGATAGGACATGACATCGGGGACCGCGTCCGGATTGATAGGGGCTATTCCCGCAGAGTGAAGGGATGGGGACTGGAGCGTTTTGAGACCAGCGCCCGGCTGAGGACCGGGCCCGCCACTCCTCCTCCCGGGCCCGGCGGCAGAGGGAAACACGACCGGAGAACTAACGGTGCCGGTCGTGGGAACTTCGGGGGGTCCAAAGCGCGTCGGTCGGGCTGCTAGAGAGAAGATGAAGCTGACCCGCGGAGGCAGGGCTGGTTCGCGAGCTTCATAGCCGCTTACAGAAAGGGAGAAGGGCGGTCGGCTGGTGGCTGGGAGCGAACCCACCACCGGCCGATAAGAGCAATGTGCTCTTCAGACCACTTAAGGGAGGTGGGGGGCCGAGGATGGATGGGGAGAGCGTGAGGGGGGGAGGGTGCTGCCGAGAGGGCTGCGGCCGGGGGAGATAAGGGTGACGATGCCGTTTGTGTCTCCAACGAGATGGGGTAGGAGACGAGACTTCGCCGGGGGAGAGGGGGCCGGCCTCTCCCTGTCGTCGGCCAATGCCTGTGCGTCGGCAAGGTCGGGGGAACGGGGTAAGCAGGCGGCGAGGGGAGCGGATCCGGGAGGGGAGAAGGGGGGAAAGGAAGCCATCATATATATATATATATATATATATATATATATATATATATATATATATATATATATATATATATAAATATTTTAAGCCATCATATATATATATATATATATATATATATATATATATATATATATATATATATATATATATATATATATATATTGTATAGGTATATATATACATAGTTTGTATTTGTGTGTGTGATAACTTGTTTTGTCCTTTTGATTGTATTTGAGTGCTAGCCTAGGCTTGGTTAGGCTTAGTGAGACTTGTTGGACTAGGTTTTGACCTAGTATAGCTTGGTTGACCTAGTTTGACTAGTGAAGTTGACTAGAGTTGACCAAGAGTTGACTTTAGTCTAGAATGACCTAGAATTCATATAGAATACGTTCAATATTACCATTCTGGACATGTTGTGACCTGTGTTGCTCTAAATAGGACTCATCTACTCTGTTTGGACATCTATACTCATCGGATACTCAGGATATCAGGCGAGTACATTCTCTGACCGTTTCATACTTGATAGGATTTATATTTATGCTCTAGATTACTTTACTTGATGCTGTAACGTTGTTAACACGGATTGGCACTATATGGATCCTTTCATGAGATGTTATCCCCCTCGGGAGCATCGGGATATGTCATATCATGTGCTTTTCACGTACATCATGTATTCATGTGCTTTTATCATTCATGTGCACTCTTATGATTTATGTACTATCATGTTCACGGAGCCCCTCATGTATACTTCATGTGCACCCATTTATGGGCCCCCATGTGAAATCATGTACAATAACATAACTCACTACTAAAATAAGGAAAATTAGCGACGTCAGGATTCGTCGTTAAATAATGAAAATCCGTCGCAAATAGAAATTAGCGACGACTTTAGCGACGAAACATGAAGGTCGCAGAAAAGCTAGTCGCAGATGACAATTTCGTCACTGTTTGCGACGTCACAACCAATGTCGCTAGGACGTCGCAAAATTAGCGACATATAGTGGCGTAACAGTACGTCTCTAAAGCAGATATATAGTGCGACCACTTAGCAACGTCATTTCTTTTGATGTGATGACATGGCATGCCTGCCCCGTCAGCAGTGTAGCAACGTACAGCGACCAAATTAGCGACGTCATCTCTCTGCCACGTCAGGTACTGAGCGACAGATAGCGACGGATAGCGACGTAATAGCGCTAATTAGCGACGTCAAGATACGTCGCTATACGTCGTAGATCGTCGCTATACGTCACAGATATTATAAATTTTTGAAAAAAAATATGATTGGTATTTTTGTTATGCTATGTGTCTGTGTTTACAGTGTATGTGAAGTGCAGTATTCAAACCATCGACAGTTTCGCTTACTATTCTATGTTTTATCTTGGATAGAAAGAGCAACAGTTCAGGGTGCACTTTTCAGAGCTTCCTCTTCACGTCCTTCACCTTCTCGGGATCCTTTATGATGTCCCGAGAAAGTGAAGGATGTAAAAATGAAGCTCTAGAAGTATACCCTGAACTGTTGCTCTTTCTGTCCAAAATAAAATATACAACAGTAATCGAAACTATCGATGGTTCCGAACTCTGCATTTCACAAACACTGTAAACACAAACACACATCATCACAAAAATACAAATTATATTTTTTTAAAATTTGGGCAGCAACTCCTTTATATATCAGATCATCGCTTATAACCCAGCGTAGGTATATTTGTCATCCCTGTCGCAGATATCATCATAATTAATAGTCTCCCATCATAACAGTCTACAACCAATAGATGAATAACAGTCTCCCATTATAACAGTCTACAAAGTAAATATCACAAACATACATGTCCAAGTAAATATCATACATGTACTCAATGAAAATACTAACAAAGTAAATATCACAAACATACATGTCCAACAAACGTACATGTCCAACAGAGTCAAATAAGAATGAAAATCAGTGTACTAATGATCAATGGGCCCATAGGGCCAATACATACAAAGATGATAAAAGAATCTACTGGATCACTGAGGATCCCTGCTACGCATCTAAGATAACATGAACTCAAACTACTCTTGTGTAAGCTGCACCACAGGGGCAGGAGGAGGTAGTACAACGTCTGGAGTCGGCGCCGTCGATGGACCAGGAGGACGTATCTGCTCTAGCTCTTGCAGTCGGTCACCATGTGCAGCATGGGTACACACCATCCTCTGAGTAATCTCCTCAAGAGAAGTATGTAGCTGGGTGAGTGAGGCAGTCACGGTCCTCTGCTATCCCTCCAGCTCGACCTATCTATGCTCCGTACGCTCCGTAGACTCGGTGAGCGTGTGCAAGCTGCCAGCTGTAGCCTGCTTCAGACTCATCAGCTCTTGTATACTACGCTCGATCGCATCAAATCGTCCGGTGATCATCGGATCGTCGGATCGTCGCTCTGCGATATGGTGATAAGAAATCTGCTGCTGTAACTCGCGACGCAGCTCGTCGATCTGACGACCAATATCCTGAGCTCGTGATGACGCCTGTAAAGCTGGAGACTGCACACTGATAGAGGGGACCCAGGATGATTCTGAAGCCAAATATGTGCCATAGTAACCCGTACCGTAGTACGTACCCTTCTGAAGACCACCAACGGCGATCATCCAGAGGTCGTCCGACGATGGAGCTGTCGGCGGCTGGGAGGAAGTACCAGCTCCTCCCTCTCCTGGCGCACTAGCAGCAGCAGCCGCCTCCTATTATAGCCGAAGATGCTCGGCCTAGAACATTGTTTGCTAACGTCTAAGTGTTTTCTAAAGTCTATATTGATATCTATTTTCCTGTTTTCTAAATTATAGTAAATTAATATAAAGAATAGAACGTACATATGCATGCTTCACCCTATTGTCAATAAACTCCCCAGCCCTCCGATGGGTGACCAGAAAGACGGTCACCATGTTGGGGTCCTCACCCTTTTTACCTGTTAAAATATATTATCTATTTTTAGTATTAAACATTCTATCCAACTATATATAAAATGATGTTCGATAAAGGAAACGTACCAGACGACAAAAATGGTTCGTCATAGGAATGGAGCCACCACACCACTTACTGGCGTTCGACCGTGCCACCTTGGCCTTGTCAGACCGCTCCTGGAACCTGAACTCGCCGAATCTAGCCTTCATCGCAGTCCACTGCTCTGGCATAATCCAACCATGGATCGGCTTTTCGGAGCGATCACGAGACTTCTGGTCGTGGATCACATCACGGATGAGCTTGCCTACGACGACAGAAAATTGGGCCTCGATCTTCGCCGCCCAGTATGGTGGATAGAAATAGGTCCTCTACAAGAAGTAAAATAGAAAGAGTTGTATAATATACACAAATGATTATCAAAATTTAAAAATAAATAATTTTTTACCTTGAAGTGGGCCAACCAAAAGGCCTTCCTATCTACGGGAGCATCTAAGTAGTTAATCCAAGGCCCACCATAGTTCTGCCTCAGAAATAACCCCAGCTGTCTCTGTACTGCAGGAGGCCGATATCTATACAATAATAATTTTTATGAATATATATGTACATATAATCATTTAAGAAATATATATTAACTAATTAACTTACTTCGTAGACCCGTCCGTCCAAATCTCTATAAGCGTCTCGTCCGGAGGAGGGCATGAAGGGTCGCTCTCACCTCTTGCCTGACCAGGATCAGTCTGATCGCCGTCCTCTATATGTTCGGTGTCGGCTCTCCCCATGGAGCCGTCGGCAGGAGGAATGCTGGACACGGAAGGAATGCTAGACGCGAAAGGAATGCTGGATAACGAGGAAGGTGTCGTCAACCTGCTGGAACTGCCCTGTCCCGGTAATGGACCGAGAATAGAACGGTACACTGGCGTACTCGGAGATGAGGATGATGGTACGAAATCTGCCTCCCCAACCTGAGGCACACAGGACTGCCTAACATAATATCCTCCGCGTCGTCCTCCTGATCTAGTCATACCTAATAATAACATATGACAATAAAACAAATATACATATTTATATGATAGACAACACAGATTTTTGAAAAATATCATGGTCACAAAATTGTCACTAAAGTGTCAAATATGATGATAAAACAAATGTACAGATTTAATCCTCTTCTGAAAATTCATCTTGTTCGTTTAGCTCTTCTTCTTCTTCTTCTTCACTTTCATCTGCATCTTCCACTTCAGATAATTCTACTTCTTCTACACAATTAGATGTGTAATGAAGAACTTTCGTCGTGTCCACTTCTATAATATTTGTTACAAGAGGTAGTTCATCCTCTTGATAAGATATATCGTCAATCTTAAAGGTATTTCTAGCTTTGGTCTTGCATAATGCCCACCAGTCCGACCTTGTTGTTCCCCGTTTAGGATAACTTATGAAGTACACGAGCTGAGCCTGACTTGATAGGAAAAATAGTTCATAGGCTTGATATCGACGCCGATAGTTTATATCCACAAGACCGTGCTTTTTCTACTTTCCAACCTTGACCTTCAATCAGATCGAACCAATCACACCTGAATAACACAATCTTAGCAGGCTCTATTTTATAACTATATGTCAGCTCCATATTCTTCCGTAGGACGCCATAGAAATCGTTGCCCGTATCAACATCTTTGTAGTTCGAAGATCTAATACACAAACAACTATTTTTGGTGGAATCGAGATCCACAAAGTTGTCTCTGATCTGGCAAGTTGTTGACTTGAACCTAAACCCATTCACACAATAGCTTGGCCATATTTTTGCAGCATAAATTGGTCCCTTGGCTAGCGTTCTAATTGACTCATTCTCAAGTCTTGCGTATGTACGATCGACCTAAATACCACGGAAAAAGAAATTAAGCTCATTCTCAAGTGCATATACAGAAAGGTAATTACAGAGTTCTCAAGTCTTACATATGCACTCAACCATGATGGAAAATAATGCCTCATTTCTTGTTCTAGTTCTTCTTCTGTTATGTGTGGCCTACCCGACCTCACATCATCATTAAATATGCTAAAAACAACATCGTTCAATTAATGTAATTGTATAATAATCAACACTATTAAAATAATATAGACGTATTAATTACTTACCCTCCAGCTTCTCTACTTAATGCTCGTCGCAGTTGAGTAAAACATACACCTGAGTAGCCCTTAGCTCATCATCGTTCAGATATCTCTTCTTTATTTTACCCTATGGCTTTCCTGGAGCATTGAATACCTTCAGTATTGTATCATTACATTCATGATCTCCGTCGTCGTTTCTGGAAGCTCTCGTTCTATTAGTTGCAACATGAGGCTTGAAATACATCGAACAAAAGTTCGTAATCTCCTCGAGAACATAGGCTTCACAAATATAACCCTCGACCCGTGCCTTATTTTTCACCTTTCTTTTTAGGTGATTCAAATATCGCTCGAACGGGTACATCCATCAATATTCGACGGGTCCACCAACACGTGCCTCATAGGAAAGATGAATCGGCAAATGTTCCATAGAGTTGAAGAATCCAGGAGGAAATACCCTCTCTAGCTTGCACAGTGTTACCGCAATGTCTTTCTCTTGCTTTTTTAGACGATCAACGAACAATTTTTTAGAACAAAGATCCCTGAAGAATATGCTAAGATCCGTTAATGGATCCTAAACTGCCTGTGGTAAGAATTTCTGAAATGCAATCGGAATTAACCTCTCCATGAATACGTGACAATCGTGGCTCTTCATACCCGTCAATTTATTTTTCTTCAGATCGACACATCTTCTCAGATTTGACACATATCCGTCTGGAAATTTTAGGCCCTGGATCCACCGACAAAGTCTCACTTTATCCTCCTTGTCCAGTGAGAAAATTGACTTCGGTAGGAACTGTTTTCCATTCTCCTCTATCAAATGCAACGTAGGACGCTTGTATATTTCTTCTAAGTCCATCCTGACCTTGGAATTGTCTTTCATTTTTCCCTTTATGTCCATCACAGTATTAATTATGTTATCAAACACATTTTTCTCAATATGCATGACATCAAGATTATGTCTGATCAGATTGGTACTCCAATGTGGCAGATTCCAGAATATGCTCCTCTATGTCCAGTTATGATCTCTACCAAATCTATTGCACTTGTACCCAGTTATAGGATCTTCGATAGCACTTAGAAAATCTCTAACCTCCTCCCATATCGTGGCTCCGTACCACCTTGGCGGTGGATCACCCTTCTCTACAACGTCGGCACGGAGTGCATTCCTGTTTTTTCTGAACGGATGATCTTTTGGCAGAAATTGTCGATGACAATCAAAGAAGCACGGTTTTCCTCCGTGTTTCAAGCGAAAAGCCTTAGTACAGTCCATATAATACGGACATGAGAGACGGCCATGAGTGCTCCATCAAGATTATATTCTATAGGCCGGAAGGTCGTTGATGGTCCACATAAGGGTTGTCTTCATCTGAAAATTCTGCTTCCTGGAAACATCGTACGTATTAGCGCCTACTTCCCATAACTGATTCAACTCATCTATCAAAGGCTGTAAATACATATCAATGTTTCTCTTGGGATTGTTCGGACTAGGAATTATAACGGTTAGAAAAATGTACAGAGTCTTCATACACATCCAAGGCAGTAGGTTATACGGAGTGACAATCACAGGCCAGCACGAATAGTGGGATCCCAAAAGACCAAAAGGAGTAAAATTGTCAGAAGATAGCCCCAACCTGACATTACGTGGATTTAAAGCAAAATCAGGATACACTCGATCAAAGTGCTTCCACGCTTCTCCATCGGATGGGTGATCCAACACTCCTTCAATCTGTTCTCGCATGTGCCAACTCATATTTTCGGCCGTCTCTTTCACCATAAATAAGCTTTATAACCGCGGCGTTAAAGGCAAGTAGTGCATTGAATCGGTCGGTCTTCTTGCACCGGTAGACATTCCTGTACTAGTTGTCTTATAGTGACCAGCACCACAAAATCTGCACAAATCTACGTCCTTATCGTCTTTGTAGTACAACATGCACCCATTGCGACAAGAATCCATTTTCTTGTATCCTATCCAGAGCGATCTCACCATCCTCTTAGACCGGTAGAAGTCTTTAGGTAACTTAGCACCCGCCGGCAAGATCTCCAGAATCAACTCCAACACTCGGTTGTAGCATTCTTACGACATGTTAAAATCTGACTTAATTCTCAGCAGTCTTATAACCACCTTCAACGGTGAATGATCCTCACAACCAGGATACAATAGAGTCCTTGCATTCTCCAGCAACTCTATGAACTTTGCAGCATCGACATTGGGTGCCTCCTCAGCTGCATCATAATTATCCGGAATAAAACTAGGCCCCGTAGCATCGAAAACCATGTTCACGCACCCGTCATCGTATGCATGATTATCTGAAACAAAATTAGGTCCCGCATGCAAATACGACTCAACATAAGGCTCCGGCTCTGATGCTAAAGACATACGTTCTTCGTGTGCGGTCCACTGATAGTAATTAGGCGTGAAACCCCTCGAGTACAAATGATATGTCACTTCCACTTATGGATAATATTTCACGTTATGACATTTCACACACGGACACTTAATTTTGGTGCCGTTCATGTACTGAGGGAACGCCTTGGCAAACTGCAGGAACTGCTCTACTCCCGCTATGTATTCATCCCGTATACCGCACATATCATCAGGACGATGATTGTACATCCATGAACGATACCGCAAGTAGTAATTCATATCAGTAGAAACTCTATAAAATAATACACTTGGGACCACCAAAATTTATTAATTAAAAGAGTTATTAATTAATCGATAAATTAATAATTATTAATTTATATATTAATTAATATTTTATTAATTTATAGTAAAATACTTACGTAGTTTACAAACACCTTTCAAGCTTCCACTTAATTATTGTATACAATGCATGTGCATTTCAAATGAAGGGCCCAATTTGAAAGAAACCTTCAATCTCCCACCTTATTATGCTTCTTGTGTTCAGTGTATCACTTTATGGACATTAAAAATATTTTCTATATAGTAGTTTACAAACACCTTTCAAGCTTCCACTTAATTATTGTATACAATGCATGTGTATATCAAATGAAGGGCCCAATTTGAAAGAAACCTTCAATCTCCCACCTTATTATGCTTCTTGTGTTCAGTGTATCACTTTATGGACATTAAAAATATTTTCTATATAAATACAAGATCAAAATAGGTTAACACAAACAAATCATACACACAATATGGCTTCCCATCTTAAAGGTGTGAAAAAAACAACAATGACAGACGAGATTCGAAGAGCATTATGCAAGCACAACAAGGATAATCCAAGTCTCACTCAAAAGCAATTGCAAGAATGGGTTCATAGTAACTATGGTTTGCAGGTGAGTCAAGCGACAATATCGAATACAGTTAAGCGGTCTTTAGAGTATCTCTCACTTGCTCCCAAAAGAGGCGATGTTAAGCGACACAAACCGGCAAAATTTCCTAACCTAGAAAAATCTCTCTATGAATGGATTCTTCAATATCAAGAACATGTGAATATGACAGGTGAACTAATCATCGAGAAGGCAAAAAAGTTCATGAAAGATATGTATCCAGTGGATACTCCAGACTTTACTTTTTCTATTGGTTGGCTTGGAAAGTTCAAAGCAAGATATGGAATTAAAAATTTCCGGCGTTTCGGAGAGAGTGGATCTGTTGAAATGGAGGGCATGGAGGACAAATTAAAATCCATAAGAGACAAAGTTGATCAGTTTGAAATGAAAGACATCTTTAATATGGATGAAACAAGTTTGTTTTTTTATTATTTTATTTTATATTTTGTACTTTAGTGATGTAATTATTTACATGTTTTGATCTTAAACAGGTTTGTTTTTTAGACTTCAACCGGATCATTCCCTTGCAACAATGTAGCTTGAAGGGAAAAAACAAGACAAGGAAAGACTAATTGTTGCTATTTGCTGTAATGAGGACGGTTCGGAAAAACTTCCTTTATGGATTATTGGGAAATATGCTAAACCAAGGTGCTTCAAGAATGTAAACTTGAACAGTCTGAACTGTGAGTACCGTGCTAACAAACGAGCTTGGATGACTGGTGTGTTATTTGAAGAATATGTTCGCCAACTTGATAAAAAAATGGTTGGAAGAAAAATTCTCTTGATTGTGGATAATTGCCCTGCTCATCCAAAAATTATTGAAGGATTGCGAAATGTTGAATTATTTTTTTTGCCACCAAACACAACTTCAAAAATTCAACCTTGTGACGCGGGGATCATACGAGCTTTTAAGATGCATTATCGTCGTCGATTTTATAGAAGTCTTTTGGAGGGTTATGAATTAGGGGTTCCAAATCCAGCAAAAATAAATGTGTTAGATGCAATGAATCTTGCAATTTCAGCATGGACTATGGATGTTCGTGCAAATACAATTGCGAACTGCTTTCGTCATTGTAAACTTCGATCAACAGATAACGTGACTTTTGAGAACTCAGATGAAGGTGGTGAAAGCACTCAAGAACTCCAGAATTTGATCAAAGAGTTGGGTTATCGCAATGCAATGGATGTCGAAGATGTTCTGACTCACCCAGAAGAAAATGTAGTTGCACAGTTGTTGACTGATGAAGAAATTATTGAAAGCGTTATTGGAATTAATAAAGATGATATCGATGAAGAAGATGATGAAAGTTCTACAATGGAGCCCCCTTCGCGAAACGAAGCTATTAAAGCGGCAATCATATTGAACAATTTCTTGTTGAGCTATGAGAAAACAACACCAGAAGTTCTTACCATGCTAAGGAAAATTAGAGACGAGATTCAAGGGGAAATTGATTTCAACAAAAAACAAAAGACAATTGAGTCATTTTTCAAGAAACCTTCATAAATCATTCATGTAATATGCTATATATAAGGAATTATTAATTTATATTTTATATGGGGTCTGAAGAAATTATCAAAAATGTATTATCTTATAATTTTAGCGAATTATTAATTTAGCACCCTATCCCCGAGTCGGGACCGGCCAAAAATATTATCTTAGAGAGTTTATTAAATAATCGAGTATTAATTTATAGAGTTTCTACTGTATTTGGAAATAATTCTGCAAAGATGGACACACAATTATCTAATAGGCACAAATTCGTATCATAAATACCTACACTAGTATTATAACTTGATATCTAAGTTCCAAAATCCTACCGTACTTGCATTAAGAAATCACCACTTAACCTATTATCTATATATCCTCGTATCCTTGTCTACCTTGTATCTCACTTAATAATATGTGTGTGTGTGTGTTTTTTGCACTCTAAGTATTTATTATAATGAGTAGTGTATCTTCATAATTTGATTAATGAATTCTGTTGGATAACCTGAACAATGAAATTGTATCTCATATATATTGCTACATGGGGGTATGTAACCCATAGGTAGCTTGACACTTGTCTAATATCCAATCCTTAGACTAAGGTAATAACCCATACCTTAGCTACTAGTAGGTAATACTCACTCTATTATTACCTTATCATATACTATCTATTATAGTATCTTATACTCATCAATAACTTAACTAACACTAAAACCTTCTACTTAATTTTCCAATAATATACTTTACCTATTACCTTACACTATCCATCAACACAACCTATTACCTATGATACCAAGTATCAACTCCCTATTTCCTTGCATGCTGTCCCATGCACAGACCTTGCACACACACTTGTGCTCTCTACTGAACAAGGCCTGAAAATAGAAGTGATACCTTGTGTATCCATCCCTCTCCTATTCTCAGGAAAATCCCATATTATTGTCAAGACCCTTACCCAAGATCGATACACACACAAGACACATTCTGTTCAGTTTCTCCTCTCCTATGCCAGGCTTGAGCACAAGTCCCCTCTACCTCTACACACACACACACACACACACACACACACACACACACACACACATTATTGTGCATAAGTCCCCTCTACCTCTACCTCTACACACACAACCCGAGCTCTCCCTACTTTCCATACTGTAACCTAGGGCTAGCTAGGGCAAGTCCTCTCTACCTCTACCTCTGCCTCTATACACACACACACACATTATTGTGCACAAGTCCCCTCTACCTCTACCTCTACACACACAACCCGAGCTCTCCCTACTTTCCATACTGTAACCTAGGGCTAGGGCAAGTCCCCTCTACCTCTACACATACACATACACACATTATGTGCACAAGTCCCCTCTACCTCTACTCTACACACACAATCGAGCTTTTCCTACTTCCCATACTGCAACCTTTGGGCTAGGTCTAGGGCTAGGGTTAGGGTTCTCGTGTCTGTGTCTGTGTCTAGATAGCTAGGGCTAGGGTTAGGGTTTACCTGAAGAGGGTGGCTCGGTCGAAGGAGGGAGGCGGCGAGGAGGGAGGCTTCGTCGTCGTCGGAGGAGGAAAATTTTTGGAAGAAAGAGAAGGGGAAATGAAAGTTTCGAACGGAATATATTAAAATATTAGCGACGTCTGTTTTTGACGTCGCTGAACGTTGCCATGTAGCAACATAACTTAAGTTACGTCGCTGAACTTCTCTATTCAGCGACATACTTTATCTCATGTCGCAGAACGTCGCTATTCAGCGACGTTTTGCGATGTCTATCAAAAGGAGTCGCTATATTCAATATTTAGCGACGTTACTTTATTCCGTCGCTAAATTACATCCCTAATAGAGCAGATTTTAGTAGTGACTTGTCTGGATCCTTGTATATTGATTAGGGTATGAGAGAGTATAAATGGTCATGTGAACAATTCCAAAGTAGTGTAATCATGTGCAAACTCTTAGTATAATCATGTGCAAATTCATGCCATTCATATGTCTATCTTGTACTCTACATCACTAGCCACTATTAGTTCTTTACTTATAGTAGATATTTTCTTACAGCCATCTCTTTTACTTCATATATATTCTTCAGCGTTTCACGTATCTTACTCTATAGCATGTTTATATTTTCTATCATATTATGAATTGCGTGAGATGTATTATGCTCGTTCCTATCCTGACTAGACCAGTTGAAATACTACAGATGATATTGAGGAGTTCTGTCCTACGTACTACGGAGGACCAAGTCCTTACATAAGACATTACCCCAGTAGTCTAGGCTAGTTAGCTAGACTAGTTATCTTACTTTATTGTCTTGTTTTATTTTTTTATATATTATGTACTTATTTGGGATATTGTTATTCTGGTTGTTGTGGAGATGTTATCTTAGACACTTAGACTTTTCTCCTGTTGTATTTCATTTGGCGACTTTCATATCTATCTATCTTGTCGTATTTCTACCTTAGCTGTGATTGAGTTGTACATTTCTATATTGTCCTCCGTTCGGAGAGTATATATTGTACAGGTACCTTATAATTGTTAGGTGTATATGACCTAGGATAGCGTTCTACCGTCGATACTGCGGCGTAGGCTGGACGTACCTACTTTTCGTACCCCTACACTGGGTGCGGGTTATGACACTACTGGCCTTCTGATTATGGATTAAATGTGACAAGGATTTGACATGTTCTACATTCATTGAGTGGGGAGGATAGTCACTAGACGTAGGGGCTACGAGATTAGTTCACTTGACATTGATGCATGATGATTGCCTGGAGGGAGCGCCAATGCACGAGTATGCGTGACATCATAGAAAGCCCTATGCGTCGAAAGTTGTCCTTATTTGCATATACACATAGTAGATAGAATACCCCTAATTTGTTGTGCTTTTTCATACCATAGTGACATGTATATTATGTATCTTGTTGCGTCTCGCTGAGGACCTGGTTTCCTTTCAGGTTGGCTGAGTAAATTGAAGAGTTCTAGTCGAATATTTGTTGAGCACCCATTTTATTGCAGGTATTACTCTTCAGTAGTATATATGTTTTATTTCTGCATTTTATATCTGCTTGATTGCGTAGTATTTATAGACTCATTTATTCTCTCGAGTCTATTCGGGCAAGTTTGATTATTAGGCTATAGACTAGTATTCATATTTTCCTTTCTTATGCTTTTGTTATATGGATTGAGATATTGAGTTGATATAGTGATAGTTACACCATTTTTAACAGTTTATATGTATTCGAGTTGGACTAGAGTCCGGTTGAATACGTAGTTGTCCAATGCCATATGGTTCGGTCCTGCATATTTTGGGATTGGGGCGTGACAAACTTCATACACATGAGTTTTCCTCCACAGGCTCGTCAACTTCAACTTGAGTGAAAGAAAGGTTTTGATCTTCTTGAACACTTTTGAAGATTTAAGATTACAACTCTTGAATATTCTAGCACTTTTAATTGGATGACAAATTAAAGCTTTATTGAATAATAGTGGAGCTCTTTGGTAGATGAGAAATTTATGGCTCAAATGGATAAGTGTTTATGAAGAGAGAGGAAGTCTACTGATACAAATACAAGAAGAGGAAGCATGTACTATAGCCGAACGAATGATCCGCCTGTTGTCCGAGGGCATCCGACTGACCATCCGCTCAAACAGTAAAGGCTAGAAAACTTGCTGTTGGATGCATTAAATGCTCACTAATGAGAACGTTAGATTTGAAATTCAAATTGCCATCTCAACAAGAATGGATCATCCGATGGTGATCCGCCAGATCATCCATTTGGACCCACAAATACTTGATGTTCCAAAATGGAAAGTCCGACGGATTTTTGCGAAAATTCGACGGATGATCTATTAGAACCAACAAAAACTTGTTGTTTTAAAATGGATCATATGACGGTGATCCACATTAATGCGCCGGATCATTCCTTTGGACCCACTCATACTTGTTCCAAATTTTGCAAAAATTCGACGGATGATCCGCCTTCTTCATAGTTACTCTTTTTAAGTTTGTTATCCATACGAAAGTGTTTACACTAGTTTTCTATGTATTACAGGCTCTTGTGAAGCTAGATCTTGACTTTGTGAAGCTTCTGCATTCCTTGATTATGATCCAATAATCAGTCTGAGTGCTAGTTGATGGAGATCCAATAACGAGTCTGAGTGGTAGCTTGTGGATGCATGAATATGTCATTTGGTAGAGGCTTTCTTTTTAACCTGAGAAGTAGATAAATCTAAAATAGTAGAGGCGTTAATTGTAAGTATCAAAATCAATGTGCCAACATTCTTTCCTATTTTGATAATTAACAAATATATTATTTTGGAGAGATAGCTCCCCGTAATTAAATATCTCTCCCTTAACACAACTTTTCCCCATTTGTCACTTATGCAAAATGAAAGATGAGATGCTAAGAGCAGTAAAACAAAGAATAGAGTAGATAACAAGCATATTCATTAAAAAGGTAAAATAGCTGGATAATACACACATCATACTACTCCCTATTGGGATATAAAAGACAGGGACAAAGACGCACTTTAAACATCATTTATACGTCCCTGAAGGATTACATACAACTAAAAACAACAACTTATTGACTCCAGGACAACACCCACTAGTGCTTGGGATCATTAATTATTTGGTTCATCTGCAGGGTCTGCATCATCAGCCTCCTCATCATCAACCCTCACTGCATGAGTGAAAGAGCCATAGGGATCAATGTCATCCAGATACATGAATCCATAGACATTCAGGTCAGAAGACATGATGGATCAGAGTACCCAGACTACGGGTGGCAGCCTGGATGCGTTTGGAGGTGGCGATGGTGAGGGAGTTGAAATGACGGTCAATGTATCGACGAATCTCAGGGGGTATAGGCGCCAAAGCTGGAGGATTATAAGAAGTGCCAGTAGGAGGTGGTTGAGAGGCTAAGGGTCATAATGAGGACTGGAGGGGTCGCTGCATCGCCTTGGCAAAAAGAGATGGCTTCTTAGCCTTTGGACAGTTGGTGAGCTTGTTGGCCTCCAGAATCATGGTGATGTACATGTCATAGAGGAGAGACCGGTGGATGGACTCTTGGATCCGGATCATGGAGTACATTATTGTCTTGCCAAGAGAAAAAGACTGACGGGCAAATAGATAGTACATAGTGATACGCTCCTCAGTAGTGAGGCTATCCATGTTTTCGGACTTTGGGTAATAGAATGGCAGAGAATACGATGAAGATCATGGTAAAAGGGGCACAGGTCTTTGTCCTTCGGTTTGAGAGAGGTGGTACGATCATAGATGCAAAAGATGAATTCTTCAAAGGTGTAGTATGGGGAGAGCTTGATGGTGTCTACAGTATATGGAAGACTGTGAAGGTTGGGATGTTCTGGAATACCAAAAATGGATGCCAGAGAGGTGGCATTGACAGTAATCTTGATGCCACCGGCCATTGTCTCGAACTTTGGACTGTCGTTACTCGCTGTAATATTGCAGTAGAACATTTGAACAACGGCAGGATATACATCCACTTGTCTCTCCAAGAGATGGTGAAGCCGACGTCGTCGAAGATTTCCTGATGGTTTGGGAATTAGAGAAAAGAGATGGGCTTGCCGGTGCTCATGGGAAGATTATAAAAAATATTGAACCAATCGCGGGATTGATGCGTCGTGCGAAAGATGGCCGGGTTATGGCCATGGGCGGTGGGGTTGGGTAGAAATGTCAACGTGGGTGGAGGAGCTTAAGAGGAGGAAGAGGAGGCGCCATGGCGGGAGCATTTGTGAGACATGGCGCTGGAGATATCTTTGGTCGAATTTCAGCAGATTTTGGGGCGGATGATCAGTGGATTGGTAGGGAAGTGTGGAGAGATGAAGAAGGAAGCGGGATGTATGAGTTTTAAAGGAGGGGAGAGGTGTAATAAATGAAGTAGGTGGGTGTTTAATGAGGGATGTGAAGGGTTGAAGGGGTTTTGGGGTAGTGTACAGCCGGTTTTATGGGAAAGATATAATTTTGGGGAAGAGGAAAAGGCAAATTTTTGTTCCAATCTGTGATAGAAAGATGTAAGCGGATCAACCGTCGAAAACATGTGGTTATCCGCCTATTGATTTGGATATTTTGAAAATTAAAAAATAGGGAATGGAATGATCGAAAAAGGTGATTCCTACCAGTTGTAACAAAAAGGATCATCCGTCGGACTTCCGCGGAAGTCCTCAGATTATCCGTCGAATTATCTGGTTTGATTTAGAACGATTTTCAATAAGGTCAATTTTGCGACAAATACAAGAGAATTGATCTTCGGCAAGAGGCTTGGCGAAGATGTCGGCTAGTTGATGCTTAGTATCAATAAATTCAAGACGGATGTCGCCCTTAAGTTAATGATCACGTAAGAAGTGGTGACGAATTACAATATATTTAGTGCGTGAGTAAAAAATTAGATTTTTAGTAAGACTAATAGAGCTAGTGTTGTCACATTTGATTGAAATACCATTTGAGGAAATACCATAGTCTATAAGTATTTGTGTCATCCAAAGGATCAGTGCACAATATCATCCAGCCGTAATGTATTCGGCCTCAATTGTGGAAAGGGCAACTAAGTTTTATTTCTTACTAAACTATGACACCAAGGATTTTTCTAGGAATTGTCATGTACCGCTAGTGCTCTTTCGGTCAATCATGCATTCGACAAAATCTGCATCCGAGTAGCCGATAAGCTAAAAGGATGAAGATTTTGGATACCAAAGTCCCATATTAATGGTGCCTTAGAGATACCAAAAATGCGCTTAATGGCACATAAATATGATTCTTTGGGATTTTCTTGGTATCATTCACATAAGCAAACGCTAAACCTGATATCGGGACAACTAGCAGTTAAGTTAAGCAAGCTACCGATCATACCTCGATACTTACGAATGTCATCGAGACACCAGTTTCATCTTGATCAAGCTTGGTCGTTGTGGCTATAGGAGTTCTTATTGATTTAGATGAGTCTAGTTCAAAGCGCATAAGAAGATCCTTTGTATATTTTGCTTGATTGATAAACGTGCCTTGAGGTTCTCACTTGATTTGTAGACCAAGAAAGAATGATAGTTCTCCCATTATGCTCATTTCAAATTTGTCTTACATACCTTAGCAAATTCTATACATAATGTTTGGTTAGTGGAACCAAAGATGATGACATCAACATAGATTTGATCTAATATAAGTGTGCCATTGTGAGTTTTAATAAAAAGTATGGTGTTAGCTTTTCCCTTGGAGAAGTTGTGAGAAATGAGCAAGGAGCTAAGACGCTCATACCAAGCATGAGAAGATTGTTTGAGGCCATAGAAGACTTTGTGAAGTTTAAAAATATGATCAGGAAATTGAAAATCTTCAATGCCAGGAGGCTACTTGACATACACCTCTTCTTTAATGACACTATTTAAAATGACACTTTTGACATCCATTTGAAAAAGCTTAAAATTATTAAAACATGTAAAAGCACACAACATTCGAATGGATTCAAAATGAGCAACCGGAGCATAGGTTTCTTTGTAGTCAATGCCTTACTCTTGGTTATAGCCTTGAGCAACCAATCGAACTTTGTTACGAGTGATGAAACCATCCTCATTAAGTTTATTTTGAAACACCCACTTTGTCCCAATAATGGGATAGTTGTGGGGCTTAGGAATGAGTTCCCAGACATTGTTTCGCTCAAATTGATTAAGCTCTTCTTGCATTGCAATCATCCAAAATTCATCATTAAAAGCATCATTAAAAATTTTAGGCTCTATTTCTGAAATAAAGGCCATATTTGTGCAGTGATTTCTTGTAGAAGATCTAGTGCTAATCCTTGAGGAAGGGTCACCAATGATAAGCTACTTGGGATAATGGGGGACAAATCTCCATTCTTTGGTGAGATCCCCTTAAGGAGACTCAATTGGTGGAGAGTCTTCAGGTGGAGTAGTCTCAACTTCATTACTAGATGAAGGAGCACTGGTATCTCCAAGCGAATATTTTTCTAAATTAAAAAAGATGTCATCAACATCATTCGAGGAGCTAAATGTGGAAGTATTAAGTTCGTCGAGATTGACTCCTCGATTATAAGACTTCTTTTGCTAAATATACGAAAACCTTTGCTATGCATAAAATAAACAAGGAAGTTGCTTTCGTAGGGTTTTTCTTCAAATTTGCCTAGGTTATCTTTGGTGTTCAAAATAAAGCATTTGCATCCAATTTTTTAAAAAATATCTAATAGAGGGAATTTTGTCAAACTAAAGCTTATATGGAGTTTTCTTAGAAATATGACTAATCAAGACTCTATTTATAATATAACATGTCGTGTTAATGGCTTTCACCCAAAAGTATTGGGTAGCTTGTATTGGTTTAATATGACCCTTACCATATCGTCGAGGGTTCTATTCTTTCTTTCCATAGCACCATTTTTTTGTGGAGTTCTAGGGAAAGCAAAATCATGACGAAAACCATTTTTATCACAAAACCTTTTAAAATCGACATTGTCAAATTCTCCTCCATGATCACGTCTAATTTTTTTTTATCATAATATCTTTCTCATTTTGAATACGTTTACAAAAAGCAACAATTCATGAAAAGTATTACTTTTATTTGTAAGAAAGATAACCCAAGTAAATCTCAAAAAATCATCAACTAAAACAAAAGCATTGAGTTTTCCACCAAAACTAGCTACTCTACTAGGATCAAATAAATCTATATGAATAAGTTGGAGAGGTGTAGTATTGCTCACCGAGTTGATGGATTTGAAAAAAGAATTTGTTAACTTACTCTTCTCGCATTCTTCATATACCATGTCTTTCTTGAATGGAATGCTTGAGAGTCCACTAAGAAGCTTCTTAGTGGCCAGTCGGGAGATGGTGTCCATGTTGGCATGACCAAGTCTCATATGCCAAAGCCAACTCCCATCATTCTTTGCTACTAAGCACCTTCATTGTTAGTGCTTTCAACAAGATAAAGAACATAAATATTATTTTATCTAATACCTTCATACATAGTAGAACCGTTTGTACTATCAAGAATGAAGCACTTGTGTCTTAACAAAGTTAACATCATAGCCATTATCCGTGAGATGGATAATGCTAAGAAGGTTGTGCTTAAGATTTGTAACTTGGCAAACATTCTTAATGCAAGGATAGGAAGGGGAGCCGATATTACCATGTCTAAAGATGTACCCCTTTAGATTGTTACCGAAGGATACGTGTCCTTCCTTCTTCATGAATTGCATTGTAAAAAGTGAAGCATCATCTGTCATATGCCGTGAGCAACCGCTATCGAGGATCCATTTGCTTCTAGCATGCGATGGAGGGTTTACCTAAAACACAAGTTGAAGATGAATACTTTGGTACCCATAAATGTTTGGTCCTTGACTGTTAGTTTTAGGAACTCATTTAAATATTTTGTCACTACCGCATTCTAGAAATATGAGTAATTTAGGCTTTTGTGTTTCATGGGCATTTATATCATTTTTAATTAAATAATTGTTCTAGTGATATATTATATGTAACTATAGTGCTATTCTAATTAGATTGACTAGATGATTAGTCATGACCCTAGTGGACCTAATTAGCGAGACAAACAATCATCAAACCTATTTTAATAAGTTTAATTAGTCTCTAGTTAAACTAGTAAGTTTAATTAGAAGATCAGGCTAAACACCCGATTAAGAAGAAAGGCTTTTTCTCTAAACTTGTCATGACAATAGAGAGGGACCTTATGGACATTTCATACTAACCCAAACCCTAACCTAGATCTATTTTGGCCGGCCACATGCCACCCCTTGGCTATAAGAAGAATAACTCTTCTTCTTCCTTCTCTCATTTCAAACCCTAACCCTAGTTTAGAAGTTTCTTCCCCAAATTGTTCCTACCACCAAATCTTATCCAAATTTGCCCAATTTGATCTCATTTTTCTTCTCTTGGAGAGTAGAGAACTCTAAAAGCAAAGCATTGGAGGTTGGAGTACTTGGAGCTTGGGAGCTTCTAGATCTTGGAGCCATTTTATTGGAAATCCATTTCTCAATAGGTAAAATATAATCTAAACCCTTTAATTTGTATTAAATAGCATAGAGGCATCAAATAGGAACCTTTAGGAATACCTATGCTGAGGAGTTCTGACTCTTTTTTAATCATTTAGAGACTTTCTCCTTTATATTTTGACCCAATTTGGAAAAATTCGAGAATGACATTTCTAGGGTTTGTGCATAGATTAGATAGACTCTAATTGTGATTAAGAATGTGTGGGTGTGCTTTGGGTCAAGTTTGATACATTTGGAGTGCGTATCATGGGCAAATCACAATGTGTCCCGATATGTACGCCAAGTGTTTGACAAAATGACCAAAAGAGCAACCAACGTCCAAAATTCAGTTTTGACACTTGTTTTGGATATATATATATATATATATATATATATATATATATATATATATATAATGAAAAGGCATTTTATTGAATTGAAAAAGCGAGGCTGAAAACGAGCATTACAAGTGCCATGAACCCAAAAACGCAAAAGTCCTGGAAAACTAAGTTGAAAATACATAACATTAGAAAGGCAAATTTCGAAATTTCGAAAAATTTCGAAAATGAGATTAGTGTGGGCACGCGGCCCCAAGGATAAATCAGCGCGCTACCCGAAGCTACGGAGGCGCTGTCCCACGTCACGAAAATCGATGTGTGGGGTCACTTTTTTTTTTGGAAAGTAGCTTTTCGAATTTTTGAAAGCAAGTTTCAAAAAATTCGAAAGACGAACCCACAGCAAGTGCGGAAGAATGCCAAGCACGCTACCCGAGGTGTGTGGTGGGTGGGCGCGGGACCCTATGAGGGTGGGTGGGCGCGGGACCCCAGGAGCGGGTGCGGGTCCCGAAGCTACGGCGCGCGCAACGAAGCGCGAGGAGCGACGGGCGGCCCGCCGGCACGTCGCATGGAGCGGGGACGAGGCGGCGGAGGGGTCGGGGGCAGGTTCGCGCCGACGGTGGAAGGGAGCCAGCTGCCGGCGAGACGCGGAGGGGGAGAGGAGGGGGAAGATGGAGGGAGGCAGGGAAGACGGGGAGGGGGAGACGAGGCGACGTCTGCCGCCGGGGGCGGGCAGGGCGGCGCTCGGGGGGGGGGGGGTGGGCGGAGGGGGGTAGGGGGGAGGGGAGAGGAGGAGGGGAGGCAGGCCGCCGGGCGGAGGGAGCAGAGGGCTCGACCTCCGGTTGCCTATGCCGACCGGCTGCTAGCGTATGGGCCCCCCGCCTGCGATCGGAGGGCATAGCGGGTGCCAGAGGCGGCGTCGCCGCCGGCTGGAGAAACTCGACCGACGACAGGGAGGGGGAGGAAGTCGCTGAGGAGGTCGCCAGGGTGTGGGAGGTGAACGACGAGGCGTGGGTCGGAGCGGGGGCGGGGCGCGGAGCGACCGCCATGGCCCACGATAAGGGGGCCGCCGTCGCAGGGGGGATCGCCGAGGAGGAGGAAGGGGAGGGGGAGGGGGCGGGGGCCGGACAAACGCCGCCGAGCGCCGGAGAGGGCGAGGACGTCAGCCACCTAGGAGCGAAGGAGGGGGGCGCCGGCCTCGAGGGAGGAGGCGCCGCTCGGGAGTGAAGCGTCGGCCACGCACGCGATATATATATATATATATATATATATATATATATATATATATATATATATATATATATATATATATATATATATATATATATATGTATATATAATCACTTCGTTAATTCTTTCTCTATAAAATTGTGGTGGAAACTCCGCACGACCAACAACTTATGGACAAGATTTATGAAAGCCAGGTACTTCAAACACATTCACCCAACTCTGGCCATATACAACAGCAGATCCTCGGTGGCCTGGCATCGCATCCTCGTCCGTCGCGACCTCGCCGAGCCTGCAATGAGACTCATATTGGGGACAGGCGAGTCGAACCCATTCCTGGAGCGATGGACAGGGGACAGCTTAATCCCTAGCCTCTTAGAGATCCCGAGAAATAGCAGAATTAGAGACTTGTGGAACTATTCTACTAACGGCTGGAACTGGGACAAAATCCGGGAATGGGCAGGTGAGGAAGCGGTGGACAGCATCCGCCAGATTGGTATCTCCATAGGCAGCCAAGACGATGAGCTTAGATGGACGCTCGAAGCTTCTGGGCATTCTCGGTGAGGTCCGCAAGGAATGCTATCCTCGGGACAGGTCAGCCGCATCACCCCATTGTGCACTATTCGCAGAGCTGCATCCCCAAGAAGTGGTCTATCCTCATGTGGAGAGCCATTAACAAGAGACTGTCCACCAACGATACCCTCATCACAATTGGGATTAGTCTTACGTCTGCCTGTAATTGATGCCCAGATCGTCAAATGAAGACCACTGGCCATATCTTTTGTCAAGGGAAGCAGCCAGGTAATTCCTGGAGGACCCTCAATTAGCTCTATAACATTCTGCCGGGCGGCGAACACTTCCACGATCTAGCTGGCGCCTGGGGATCTGCCTCCCACGGCCACCAGATCGTCGTAGCGGCCACCACGTTGGTGTTATAGAAAAATTGCAACAAGGCGAGATACGAAGGCCATCAATACTCTGCCGGCCAGATCATCCGAGAAATCTTCCGTCAGTGCCGTAAGCGGAGTTCCCATTGTTCCCATACTCCGAGTACCTTTTGGTCCTCCACCCTCCCCTAGCCCTTGCCAGCGGAGGTCCTTCCATCCCTCTTCGATCCCTTTTGGTGGTATACTTGTATAGGCTTTGTCATTTTGTGACTTGTATACTTGGCCAGGCTTCGGCATTTTGAGCCTTTTTAATAAAAGGAGAGGGGTTAATATATATATATATATATATATATATATATATATATATATATATATATATATATATATATATATATACATATATATATACACATATATATATATACATATATATATATATACATATATATATATATATATATATTATCACCTTTATATATTATCACCTTTATAATTGTTTAGTGTTAAATAAGAGTATTGTATTGATTTGGGTATAGATTGGGTGAAGGGAATACAGTGGACTGCTTTAGGATTATGTAGAGGGGACTGCTTTGGTACTGCTATGCGTATTAAGTATGAGTGTGTTTATTTATCAGTTGTATAGAGGATGTCTATATCAGTTAAATAGCCTTTTATGTATCAGTCCTCTATACCTATTTGTATCAGCTAACTGATAGGAGAGAGGAAAGATGGGCTCGTGTAGTAGGCCACATGGCAGGGGTAGCACCACACTGCTGTGCATGTGGACAACATGTTGTAGGGTGCAGCAGCACCTTAGATGGCTCGGGTTTAACTAATACTAAGTAACAATAGTGTGGGTCTGTTGGAAAAGTAATAGGTAACGAAGGCCATAACAGTTGGTATGAAGAAGGTGGCCATGTTTGTATCAGTCCATGTAAGAATAAGCCATGATACCTCAGTGGCTACTGTCACATGTGAAGGGGGTGTTGGCATTACAGCAAAGCAGCTGTATGCTAATGACTCGAGCATAAGGGGAATAGAACTGATATGTTATATGTGGGTGTATGAGAGGGGAATAGCTAAACTAATGTGTTAATATAGATGTATCAGTTATATAGGAACCTATATCTGTTATAAGGGGACCATATATGTATCAATCAATGTATAGGAATATAGAAGCATGAAAAATTTTCAGCAAATGAAGCCCCATGCGCCCAAGTCAGTGTAGCTCCATGCGCCCAAGTCAGTGCAGCTCCATGCGCCCAAGTCAGTGAAGCTTCATGCGCCCAAGACTAGCTCCCCCGAAAGGAGGGCGCATAGCCTGAGATATGGCTATGCGTCCAAGCCTGACTCAGTCAAAGCCATGATCAAAACGTGTACCGAAGCACACGGCCACATCCGTCTCCACGAGCTGTCGTCAACCGAAGCATACGGCCACGTCAACACCACGACCAATCCAAGATCTCGCAGCCTGTATATGCCTACATCCTATGCGCCCAAAGCAGGACTATGTGCCCACATAAAAACTAGTGTATTTTCTCATGTGGGTGCATAACATCATGCCAGGTTAAGAACGACTATAAAAGGGGGGCCTCATCCTTCTTCAAAATACAGAACGGAGAGCATTTTCAAGAGCCAAATTGCTGCACTTCTTACCAGTGAGCCGAGAGTTAACAATTTTCTTAGATTTTCTCCTACTTTTGTAATCGGAGTATCAACGGAGTAAAGGAGCAACTGCCGCTCGATCTCCATCGTCCCATTCCCTAGAATTTTTTTTGTACTCGGGGATCCTCAGCGCAGGATCTCTCAGGCGTACTCGATTTGTGGTGCCTTGCGCGAATAAAAGAAAAGACAACATTTTATTCTTCTTTTTTGTGTGTGTCCACAAAAATGTCAACTCTGCTGGGGACTACCTTTTCCTCTGACGAGATGGTGGTGACGAATCTGATACCGACAAAGTGGAGAGTACTCAGAAGATGCTGATCGTAAAGTTCGATCAGCAAGCGTTCGAAGAGATGCTCTCGAGGGATGGCTCTACTCCATCAAAATTAATGAAGCCAAACAAGTCTCACAAGACTGGGCTTCCGAAGGCTCGCTGTGTATATCCTGCTAGTGTCATAGCAGATATGCAGCTGGAGGACTCTGTCACATGGGCGCATGACTCTACCACAGAAGTTCCCCAAATGGAGAAGGCTCACATCGTTCCGGGCTCAACTAGCCCAGTAACTTCTTCCCTACACAACCAACAACAGGGTGTTCAACACCCGAGACTTGGCAAAGGAAAATACTACGATGCCAAGAATCGGGGTGCACGACACTCTAGCCGAATCCGACGAGGCTCACAAACGAAGGAGGCCAAATTGGAAGAAAACAATGCTGCTCCACCAGGCATTCGCCCAAGGGAGTGTTTGGGCGCATAGCCCCAACCAGAACACTTCTGTCTTCAACAGGCTGGGCATCCAGAGCCATGCGCCCAAGGATATGTGCCCAAGATATACGCCCAGGCTCTCTCGATCCATAATATGTGCCTACATCAAGGAGGCTCAGACATGCTGTCAAGGAGAATGCGCCCAAGGCCAGTCTCCAAAGCCTATGTACCCACAACAAAAAGACAGGCCCCAATGCGTATAGCACGGGACTGTCTTCAAGGACATCACATAACTTAGGTATGGGGGTTGCCCCTGCACATGAACTAAGTCTGGATGTGCGTACTCTCCTTACGAACTCGCATACAAAGCTCTACGATGAATGCAACATGGGTTGTAAGGCAAAACTACCTTCCGCTGACTTGCTCGACATGATAAATCATAAGCACAAAGCAAGGAAGAACATAACAATTCATAATGTGCCTCTGTGCACCAGTATTGTTATCAACTGTTGTTGCTCCAAAGCAACAAGAGTGCCTCAGAAAAAATCTGTATTTCGACGGCTACACTTCTCTGACGATGAGAAGCCACTATGTGTTTCATCCAACATGGCTTCGTGGCATCCCCCTTACGGAAGCCCCAATCAAAGACGATGGACTGCGAACCCAACTTTCTCTCTAAGCTCCGCAAGAAGAAGAAGGAGAAGTCTACCAACAGATGGCCAACAGGCTGTCGCATCTGAAGGAGTCTATATGGGCACTCGATCAAAGGCAAGACTCCGTATGGACGACGAAGATTCCTAAGCCGGGGGTAGCGTTCCCTCAGAATCTGAAGCAGATGACCCTTACACTGGGGTAGCCTTCCAGAGGACGATGATCCCTCCGAATTCGATGGCGACTATCTACCTCCTCTACCTGAAGATGAAGGACTTATCCACTCGGAGACAGACTGTATCAGCACCAGTTGTACTGCTTCCTATGTTCATCCTCGTATGTTATCTACATACATGGTAGATGGAGAAAGACCTGAAGAAGCCAGTGATCAGACTAGCAAACGGCTAGAGGGTCTCGAAATAGCATTCGCCAAGATCACTGATATGCTTACCAGTATCATGGCAGTTCAAGGTGCTGGGGCTGTTCCTCCACCTTAACAAAATGCCTCGGCCCACGTTAGTCCGGCTCACAGCAACGGCCCTCCTTCACTAGAAAAGGAGTATTATTTTTTTGTGCCTCCTCCAAATCTTGCAAATACCGAGGGTGGACCTTAGCCAATAACGCCTGACAACCGTTCAGCAGCTATTTCTCAACACCTGCTCAATCAACAGGATGCAATTGATTCCTTGGTCGCTCGCCTCGACACCATCTCATTCAAAGACGAGCTTCATAAGATGGGGATATCTCAACCGTATCCCCCTGAATGGGAGAATGCTACTTGCCCTTTTAACTACAAGCCGCTGACGCTAAACTCATTTGACGGTTTGACTTCTCCTCGTCAGTACATGACGTACTTCAACACACAGACTCTGCACTTGCCCAGAGACAATCTATTCCTGTCGAAGCTATTTATTAGCACCTTGTAGGGGGTAGCCTTTGAATGGTTATGCAGTCTTCCTGACGGGTGTATCAATTTATTCAAAGACTTGGAGAGATTATTCCTCAACAGGTTTTACGAGAGTGGCATACATGTTAGTATGTCTACCCTCATCGAGACCAAGCAAAGGAGGACTGAGTCTGTCATCGCCTTCATCGAACGATTCAGGCAGCTAGCACTGAAGATGCCCTTCGGCATACCAGACTCAGAACTTATGGATACTTGTCGATATAACGTCCTTTCTACAGTGAAGTTTTGTCTAGGTATACATAAGTATGATACATGGCCCGCTTTCATTGGGGCTACTGATTCTGCTGAAAATGGCATTCCTAACTTGGAACTACTGGGGTTGAAGACACCCAAATCCGAAAACAAAGGCAAGCATCCTCAAACTATCTATGTTCGTAGGGGCAAAGGGAAAGAAGTCTTGAAAGTTGACACATCCAAAGGAGCTTCCAATTCTCATGGCGCCTCCGACAAGCCTAAGGAGACCTTCTTCTTCGACGAAGACGATGTCATTACCATCATCCACACATTGATGAAGGGCAATAAGTTGACATTGCCTCCACCACGACGTCCTGCAGAGGCGAGCCAACTCAATGATCCCAAGTATTATCTCTATTATCAGTACGTGCATCACTCCACCAAGGACTGCATCATCCTGAAGAAGAAGATACAACAGCTTATCAACAGCCAAGTGATCAACCTCGAAGCTGAAGATAAGGTCGTATCTGCTAACATGATCTCTCTTCAGTTTGGCAACTTTTCTCCTACAGAAGTCCCAGACGGCGTGGTCCCGATCCCCAAGGCGATGATGGAAGTCATCAACCTACTACCAGATCGTAACTCGACCTTGGTCCCACTCACAACTGAACATGGTGAGATCATGTGGGTCCACCCAGACCTTGTCCAAGAAATGATACAGGGGGTAGCACCTCCCAAAGCAAGAAGGGGTACGAAATTCAAGCCATGTCATATGGTATCCTCTCCCATCTACGAGGTTCTATCTAGCGAGATACGATCGAGGAAGACTTATCTCCGGACATACGATCCCGTACAAGAAGAAGTAGTACCTCCGTAAGCTCCTGCTGCCCCGACAAGCTCGAAAGCCGGCCCATCCAAGCCTTAAACCACGGACAAATCCAAGCAGAAGGAGATACGGTTTGACAAATCTTTAAAGGCTCCAGCTCCCAAAGGCATGGATCGGCCCTACAACTTTGATATACTGGCTCAGCTAGCCAATATACCTGCCAGGTTGTCTCTGTTCGATCTATTGCGACTCTCTAAAGAAATGCGGAAGGCCTTAAGTGAGGCATTACTACACGCTAACTCTTACCTTGCTGAAGTCAAACCTCCCGTTAAAGATCCTGTCTTCTGTCCCCACTGCCATAGTACTATGGAAGTGGTGTCCAACATCACCTTCTCACAGGAGGACATGCTACTCAAGAATAATCGTCATGATAGACCCCTATACTATACAGGGTATATCGGGACAATCAAGGTAGACCGCATGCACGTCGATCCAGAATCCTCCCTCAGCATCATTCCTAGAAATTTGCTTCAAATTCTGGAAATCCTTCTGCACAAGCTATCCGCAACCAACACAACTATCATAGCTTTCAATGCTGGTCGAAGCCATCCGCTGGACAAGATCCGTCTCAAATGCCAGATCGGTGATCTCCGAATGGAGGTTTCCTGCTATGTGATCGATGTTAATGTATCCTACAATGTCTTGTTGGGACATCCATTGATACACGAGAACATGATCGTTCCTTCCATACTTCACCAATACTTCGAGTACGTCAACAGTGACGGTGTCATGAAGTTAGAGTTTGCCGATGTCGATCCTTTCAAGGGCATCGAAGCTTACTATGGGGATTCGATACTTTACCAATCTCAATCCCCCAAGGATGACGGCAACGAAGCTGACAATAAAGCTGAAGCCAGTCCATCCTCTAATAGTCTCCTGATTATCCGAGTCAAAAGACGCACTACAAAAAAAGAGAGCTTTTGGGACGTCATTATTAGATACGCTAATCTAAAAAGTTCTAAAAACTTAATATTTAGGACGCTTATTCATTTTGTAACAAAAAATAACATTATTTAGGACAGACTTCTAAATGGATCATAATAATGTATATTTTTTGAGACTACGAATTATTTTTGTCCCAAATAAACTTTTGGGTCGTCCTAATAAAACTTGGCGGGGAAGAAAAATAATTGACCGTCCAAATTTTTGGCCCATCCCATTTATTCTTTATTTTATATTTTAATTTTTATATTAATCTTAGCCGTTTGATGTGAACGATTCAATCTGAACCATTGATAGATAAGTGTATAGAAGGAAACACATTCCCTAACATTCATTTCCCTCTCCAAGCCCTAAAGGATTCCCAAATATTCATATCCCTTCCACGAGCCTGCCCGTGCCCTAGAGATCTAGTTTTATTTGCACTCCTCCTCTCCTCTCTTCCTCGATGGCGATTGGCAATGTCACCCCGAACTTCTCTCCCTCCTCTCCCCCTCATAGGAGCAGTCCTCCCTCTCCTCATCTGACGTCGGTGCCGTCCCGACGACCCCCATCGATCGCCACCACTCCACCGGGCTGAGTACCTAGACCATCCGTTGCAGTGGATAAACATTTCCTGGTCCTGTCCGTCGATTGCATCTTCCTCGTTCTCGGAGTCCGCTTCTTCCTCATCTCGCACCTCTTCTTCTTCTCCCCCCGGCCATAATAGGTTCGGCTTCTTTCTATTTTTTAGGGTTTTCCTATCCCAATTTCCTTCTTTTTATTTATGGTTTACTCATACTCTAATTTTTTTTCTCGTTTAAAACCTCTACATATCTACGGAGACACACGGCTGAACCACTAGACTCATGTTTGATTTTTTCTTCTTGTTCCACCAATTTTACATAAGAAAATTGATTTTAATTTGACATATGAGTTCTTGGTTTAATTTGATATTAATTTGTGTTTATATTAGTATTTAACAAATTGTCATGATATTATACTTTGGACTCGAATTAGATAAATTACTTCATGCATGATCAACACACTTTTTGTTGTTGCTTTTTTCCCTATAAAAGTGGAAGTCTTTGTGTTTGGGAGAATACTACATCATATAAATATTAAATAGTATGGACACTTGTATTGAGAGGTTTTTGCTTTAGCATTTGCATTGGCTTCGTACATGGAATATTTTTTTATCCCTCTTTAGGATTTTGCTACTATCACCAGCATGTGAGTGGACAGCCTCCGACACTATATATTGAGTTATTATTTAGATGGCAGGATTGAGTTATTATTTAGATAGCAGGACTGGACTATGGAATTTCCTTTATATTCCTACCAATATGTGCATGTTTGGTTGTGTTAACACCAATTTTTACTATAGCTTGTTTCTGTGTGAATGGTTCTGAGAACATTAAGTTTTAGGAAGCAAAAAATTACTACTTTTTTCCTGATATAATATTGTATCATATATAGAGATTAAGGTGTATTCATTATTTACTACTTTAACTCTGCTATTAGTTCTACACTTATCATTAGTACTGATGCTAAGAAGTTTATATGTCTGACAAGGAAATAGCTTGAAAAACTATAGGCTCAATGATGCTTCAAAGTGTTCATTTATCTCATTTTAAAGGTACAAATACAAGGTTTTACTTGTTAGAAATCAATATTACAATAGGAGGTTGGTCAGCTTAGAGAGAGTAAAAGCTGAGTAATAGGAGAATGTCTAATGTTGTATATTTACGATCTGCTATATGAAGTTGTAAATTATTTGTGTTCAAGTTCAAGGCTTGTCAAGCTTAACCAATCATCGATTAAATCTTCAACTAGAAAACGAAATCAAGAATAGAAAAAGAAATCATGAATAGACATCTCACCTTAAAAGTTCAAAATAAGGCTATTTGTGTGCTTAATTAGAACAAGGCATGAGCTGTTTGAGTGTGGTAGAGTTTGAATTTAGGCAACTCGCTGTATGAAATCTTGACAAAGATATGTTATATACGCAGGAAAATAAATCTTTATTGAGACTCTTCTCTCTTCTTCCCACGAAGCTCTAGTTATAGAATTGCATATGAGCTGTGATTAGTATGACAATGTTCTCATACTAATTGACCACTGTCATCATAGTTCCTATTATGTAACACTACAAATTTTTTATATTTATATGCACTGACAGTCACCATTTCATCGCATTACTGATTCCATTATTTTTTTATCAAATTAGTGGGGTATCTTGAGTTCTGGAACAATTTTTTTATTATCTCCACAACTTCAATTTCTTCTATTTCAATAGGAGAAACTATAGGCTCGATATGCTAAATCATCTATACTTGATGCTTATTATCTCTGATGATAGTCATACTACCAGAAAACTTTAGTAACATTTAAAGTGCTCAATGTACTTGGTTCTTCAGTATGAACTCCAGTGTTATGCAAGGAAAGGACTTCTTCAATTGGTGATTTTGTATTCTTTGATAATTGGGGTAAAAAAAAACTTACTGAAATAGGGGTAGTGGAGTTGCATTAAAAAACATCAAGGATAGATCTTTTAGCATATGACAATTGTGATATAGTTTTCTTATGTAAGCAAAGTAGTAAATCGATGAAAAGGCCCAACAAGTTGTACCACTGTGCAATATGTTCCACGGATATTCCCTGGAGGGCTGTATCAGTTCATTTTTGTGTATGTGACACGATACTACTTCGACACTCATGTCCCATATGGACTGCACATGTACATCAAGATTTTGATAGAGAGATTACAGTATATTTGTTAGGCATCTGTCCCCAACATAAATTGGAAAAAAAAGAATGTGTCATTTAAGATGTCAAATACTAAATAGTAAAAAGGAAGCAAAGTCAAGCTCAAATGAGGAAGCATAATTAAAACTTTGATTAGTTAAATTCAGTACTATGTCCTCTCATTTCTTTAGATATGTATTCCCCACAAGCTTCCATGCTAATGCACATATTTATTGACGTTTTGCTTATTAACACAACACCAATTTAGAGTGTCCTAGTGTATATCTGAATTTGAATGTATGTGTCATGTCCAATTTGTATCTGATATGAATGCGCACGGCCACCCGACATGAAACTTGATAAGAGTTAGTTGTTGTTTGTCCCAGTTTCCACATATTTAATTGGTGAAGGTCAATGGATCATGATAACATTATTCTTGGTGACATATTGTTTTGAACTTGTTAACATATTAAATAGAACCTATCTGACATTCCCTAGCTTACTAGGAAAAGGGAAAAATAATGAAACCTACCCATGGTTGTTTAATACTCACCTTAATTAATTTCTTACAGAATTATAAGTGCAATTGAAACTTACAAGAGTTTGCCTTGGAAGCTTTTGTTTGATAAAATTTATTCTTCACTCAGGTTTTTATACACAAAACTTACAACAGTTTGCAATTGAAACTCAGCCATTATTTATAATTTTCTACAGTTTTAGATCAGAAAAGCTCAAGTTAATTAGGTACAGCTGATTCGTATTGTATCAGCTGATTTTTTAAACCATGGCCATAACAAGCGCTTAAAACATAGTTGATTGGTTTGAGCCAAACCAACGACCGTTATTAGCCAATAATTAAGGTATCAAGCTAAAATTTAAAAATTTTGAATCAAATTGAGTTTGAGCTAAACCAATTTGAGCAACAAGCTAAAATCTTATGGTATTAGACAAATATTAGAAAGTTTCGTGCAAGGTATCAGCCCAATTAATTTCTTTTTTCATTTGAAATATGGAACTTAAATATTCCCGTTCCTGTAGATCAATATTCCAATCCAAACCATTAAAACTTCCAAAAATGGTGGTACCTATACTCATAGACATGATCTACTACAGATAAGCATATCATGTTTTTAACTCCTTTTAAATCTAGTAGAACATAGAAAAACTTAATCACGACCACCCATGCGGTCAACTACCTACTTCTACCATAAACTTTCACCACAATTATAGGTTCGTTATATGAATCTATATTGAAGCAGGAACTTATTCACACTTGGGTGGTCCTATCAAACTACATGCAGGTTTCTACTCCAAAGATGAAATTACTTTTTCTAATGGATTTTTTGGTTTCATGAGTTCTATTTAGTTTCTTTAAGTTGATCATTGCTATTTTAATGAATATAAAATGGACACAGATACAAATACGGACACAATATTGATACGATTCCTTATTTGAACGCATTTTACCTTAAATTGTATCTTAATTGATTCTATATTGGAAGTTATTAAGGTCCATTGTATAGAACTTTTTGGTGCTAAGACATGATACTCATTTTTACCTAGTAAAGCTACCATCATGCTAAGTTCATAGTATAATCAAGGGCTGAGGAAATCTCAGAGAACCAAAAGCATACATATACAAGATTAAATATGAGCTGGTAAAGTGAATGTGTGACTTGCGTGGAATAGCTACAACAATTCACACATGACTGACAAATAATTAATAAAAAAATCCTTTCACTAAAGCCATGGAATGAACTATTTATATTTTAGTTCACAGGGAAAAATTGCCAACTAGCAATGCCATAGACCCTTATATTTCATAGTTCAGAGTTAAAAATGAAACAAAATCATTTCAAATGCACATAACTTAACCAATGATAATTTGTGAACAATTTTTATAGAAACTCGAAGACCTATTGTCCATGTTCCATATTGAAGAAACACTGCATTATGGGTACACCCCTAGTGTCTAATACCTATGCTGCATACACACAAGAAAAATACAAAAAATTCGATATTTATACATGAATCTATGTAATAATGTGCACTTTTATGATAATGCAAAAATGGACCTGAGAAAGCATGTTGCCCAAAAGAATGACAGACACTGCATCAGATATATCATTCTCTTTGGCTTCAATTTGTAGAACAATTCCAACATCAGCAAGTGCCAAGGAAGAAGCATCATTTATTACTTTAGAAATCTCAAATCAATAAGAAAACCGATATTATTTTAGTCGTATGAACTCATGAATACATAGGAAATGCATCTTGATATATACTATATAGTATATGTTGGAAAATATTCCTAAAGAATGCAATAAGGAAAAACTGCAAAAGCTAGAATTGGGATTCAAAGGGAGGCCAACATAAGGCCCTGCCTGGCCTTGCAGCCAAGGGTAAGAACCCCTGCTGCCTACTTCCTGTTGCAGTGAGGCCAAGAGCAGTGGCCTAAGGCCTATGCTAACCTGAGTGTACCTATGTAGCTATAGGAAGATCCCCCCTGCCTGTATGCAGGACAGGAACTCCTACATCCTGCAGCACACTTGTGCAGCACCAGCACTAGGCCCTGCCTGTGTGCAGGGTGTTCCCTGCCTAACTGTGCACTACAGGGGCTTCCAAGTCCCTGTCCACCACCTATGCAAACAGGGAGTGGCACCCTGGCTGTAGTGTGCAGGCCACGTCAAGGCCTATGTGCTGCCTAGCACACAGCTCACCCCTCTCTTGACACTCCTTATCTATCCCTCACACACTCACACACTCACACAGGTAATTGCACAACACACACTCCTTACATTACCTACACATGACTGCTACCTGAGCACTCCCTAACCCCCTTTACATAGGTAATACACCCACATAACACCTGCCTGTGTGCACATGCAATAAGCCCTGCCTTGCACTGCAGAGGGAGGGGGTATTTCCCCTGTTGTTCACCCTTGTGCAAAATCAGTGTGCGTATATATATATATATATATATATATATATATATATATATATATATATATATATATAATTTTAGAAAAACATGGCTGATAGTTCAATCGAAATCCGATATATCGGCCGAATTCTCCAATTTTTTCATGCATATGAGAATAGGATATTAGAGGTGAATAAGTGTTTTCTAATCAGGTTACGTAGGATTAGTAGGTTTTTATATTGATACGATATATATTACTATTTTTTTATTCGTACTTATAATGCTATAATTGTTAGTTTGTTACCATGTAATGATGTGATGTTATGTTACATGTTTTTTCTTAGTTATTTACTTAGTTTTAACCTTTTAGGACATTTAGTACATCTACAATTTGAATATGATGGGACATTTAGAAGCTATGCAGGCTAGCCAAGTAGCTAATTCATGTGAGATTGATCAATTAGAATCTCACAGTTATCCTTTTTACCAATAGATTCATGTTCCAAAAATTATTGATTAGAATGTAGAATTTCTTATGATCATTGGTTGCATCTAATTTAACTAATATTGTTGTTATTATTAAATAAAAAAAATGAAAGCAATACCATGTTAAAGTAGTATTTTGTGGCAGTAATCCCATGCACCATTGTTTATCTATTAAAGGTTATGCAATTTATGATGTCTTATTCGGACCTTGCCAACATATGTTGTATTTGAAAATGTTACGGGTGTTAGCTTTGCATGTGATTTGAGAAGGACATTATTGAAGGATCTGCTAATATGAACCTTGCATTTGTTGCACAAGTCTTCCTGCATAGGTGATAGCATGATGCCTTTTCTTCTTTTATTTTTTTTTCTTTTCTTTCTGCAATTTACCTAATATGTGTTTTACTTTTAACCTCATCTCTCTAGCAATTCTCATTCACGTTGAACTTATATTAAGTAGCTCTGCTTCATCTCCATTTGGGCAGGCTTCTGAGACAGACTAGGACTAGGCCAAATTTGCTGGAAAGGAGTCCTAAAAAGAACTTTGATTATTTGAGGTAAGAATCCGTCGCTTACTTTATGCTTGCCTGAGATTCAAACTGATGATCCATTATCTAAACAAAAACAAATATTTTTATGATTGCAAGTAGTTAGATTCAAACTTTTGTAGCCTTACTTTAAGTAAAACTACTGGAAAAAAATTGTTATTTAATGACTTTATAGTTGGTTTATCTTTGTATGACTAGTGATATGAGAAAGTAGACATTGTTCATGTCCACGCAATGTCTACATGTCTTTATTTCAGGATATGGTAAATAAGAGAGGTTTCACAAGGACTGCTCAAGTTTTAAGTGTGGTTGTGAACCACGTGGGATTTATTTGGATAACAACTGCTCCAATGGAGGTAGAAGTGCCTGTTTTGGACTTCATTATCTGCAGGTTGTTTTTTATGAGGCTGATTTGTTTACTTCTATTTGCAGGTCATTCCAATGCTTTTTGTACCTATTTTGCAAATGATGGGAGATGCCACTTTGGAAAATCAAATATGTTTTGGACTTGTGTAAAAAGTTGTAGATTTTATTTTGTAAATTAAGTGAATGCTTAATGATGTAAAACTTGATAGGAGAACACTCGAAGTGATGTAAGACTTGGATTTTATTTTGTGAACAATGGGATATTACCTTTAAATATGTTTTATAGAAATCGTTTTGTTAATGTTGCGGTTACGCTTTGTTAATGTTGCGGCTACCATATGCATTTGCTATTAAATAAAATATTTTTGTATGAATTTTTGTTGTATATAAAATTCAATTATATATTTTATATATAAACAGGAAATTAGTAATTCCATAATAATTTAAACAATTGTTAAGTTTTTTGGACGATCATAGTACTGTAACAAAAAGTAAATTACTTTTTTTGGGACTTTTTAAAATTTCGTCCCTTATTTATTAGGACGAAATATATCTGTTACAAAAACTTGTTTTTTGGGACAAATTAATAAACCGTCACACAAAAGCATAAATTTAAAAACTTCTGAGACGTTTTGCCTAACCGTCCTTTAATAGTAATTAGGACGGCAATATCCGTCCCTAAAGTTTTTGCCACGCCACCCTAAGGGGACCGTCCATTCCCGTCCCAAAGGTCGTCCCAAATATTTGTTGGGACGGTAATTGCCGTTTTTAAGACGGTTTTTTGTTGTCCCCAAAGGTCACTTTTTTTGTAGTGACGTACTACTCCAAAAATTACTCCGAAGCCTCTCACAATCTGGGTGAAAAAGAAGAAACCTGACAAGGTCAAGCCACTGACTATCACTCTCAACACACTACCAGAATAAGGCACTTTAGCGACGCCTAAAGACGTCGCTAAAACGCCAAAAGACGTCGCTAAACCATTATAGCGACGTATTTAGCGACGTCTTCCTTTTGTCGCAGAAACCGTAGTCGCTGTTTGGAAAGACGTCGCTGATCGTCGCCAACACCGACGTTTACCGACGCAAAGTTACGTTGGTAATATATCGACGTTTATCATCGTTTCGTCGATGACATAGCGACGTTTATGATGTCGCTATATGTCGGTATTCCCTGGGAAAATTATCGACATTTTTAATGTCGCTATACGTCGGTATATAGTACCGACGTTTGGTGATGTCACTATACGTCGGTATATCCTGGAAATATAAGGTAAAATCCTGGAATATTTACTAACGTATAGCAACGTTTACCGACGCATACCGACGAAACTGACGTCGCTATACATCGGTAGCCTGGCAATATATGCCAGTTTAGCGACGTCTACCGACGCAATATGCCGTCGAAACGCGTCGGTAAACGTCGATAGACATCGCTAAATTTGAAAAAAATAAAAAAAATAAATTACAGTATGCAGTTTTCTCCACAGAATCATTTTCTTCCTGTAGTTTAATCTGAAACACAATATATGCAACCAACAGAATCATTTTCTCCATAGAATCATGGGTCTACACAACCAATTACCAATGTATCTATGCAACCAACAAACAAGTGTCACAAACAAATAAGTGTCACAAATAAATAGAAAGAAAAACAAGTACTCAACTCAAACACTCAATACAAAAAGTCCTAATTCGGACTACTGGGGATCTGGAACAGGAGACGATGCGCCGTGACGAAGGGTTAAGAAAAGCTCATAGTCCTCCTGTGAAATCGACACCGATAAAGGATGTAGTTACGTCGGTGGAGTCGGTGTCAATAAAGAAGGCAGTGGCGCCGGCGGAGTCGACGACGATGAAGGCGCACCCGGAGGACGATAACGCTCCAACTCTGAAAGTCGCTGGTGGTATGAATCCACGATAGATAACATTCTATCACTGCTATCAGCCATCGAATCCTGTGCCAATCTCAGCCTCTCGGCCATGGACATCTGTGATGCCTGCAGATCGAATACGCTGCGCTCCGTCGACGCTCTAAGATCGGTGACGCTCCGCTCTGTCCGTTCAGTCACATGCCGGAGCTCCATAATGCTGCGGTCGAGCGCATCCAATCGTGCGATAAGCGCAGCCTCATCCGACTGGTACTGAGACTATTCCTGAATCCGTCGTAGCAGTTCGTCCCGGAGAGACTCCATCATCTGGTGGACTCGGGCAGACTCCTGGGACGGCTGTGGAATATGCACCCTAGCGGGGATGCCCTAGAGGACTGGCTGACAACTAGGGCGCCATAGGATCCCGTACCATAGTACGTACCCCTACGGAGGCCACCAGCGGCGGTTATCCACAGCTCGTCTGCCGACGGAGCTTGAGTGGGCTGCGAGGAAGTACCGGCCTCTCCCGCAGTAGGTGCACTAGTAGCCGCCCGGTCCCGAAGCCTCTGATACTCGGCCTAGAAAGTATGGATAGTACTCTATGATTTCTAATTTCTAATTAATTACTTATTATTACTAACTACATGAATATTTATTTGCATACATATTTACTAAGTAATATTAAATTTAACACGAAGTATTATAACTAACAAATAGTATTGTAATACTTACATAGGCTTGCACGACTCTCTCGTCAATAAGGGCTTCGCCCTTCCGATGGGTGGCCAGGAAGACGGTCACCATGTCGGCGTTATCGACCTTCCTTACCTGTAATTAAATATATTATCTTAGTAATAATTTATCGGATTTGCATTAAAATAATATTTTTGAAAGAAAAATACGTACCAAACGACGGAAATGACTTCCACCTCTGGATAATATTTCAAGTTGCGACATCTCACATACGGATACTTAATTTTGGTACCGTCCATGTACTGAGGGAACGCCTTGGCAAATTGCAGGAACTGTTGTACACCCTCTATGAATTCATCCTACACACCGTACATGTCATCAGGATAACGGTTGTACATCCACGAACGATTCCTTAAGTAGTAATTCATATCCATATCTAATTGAGGATAATTTTGTAAGATAGATACATGCATATTGCAGTCAGTGAATGAATGTTAAGGCAGTTTAGATATGGGTGCGCAACATAAAATGTTCATTCATTTCATATATTACAAACAAAGAATTTGAAGGAAGAAACAAAAACAACTGTGTTGGAACTAAAACAACTGTCTTGTGTCAAAGTGTCATATCCGATAGACCGATACTAATTCGATACGATCGATACTAAGTACATACAGTCGAGGTATAATTGTACTTGTAGAAGTACACGACACTAAGTACATACGGCCGATACTAATCCGATACGGTCGATACTAATCCGATATCGATTTTGATACTCATCCCAACTGTCCAATATCGATCTTTTGGGTCTACAAGAGTTACTTCACCTAATTTGTCAAGAAAGGTAAAACTTTTTAAATTAATATCCAATATCGACCCTTTGGCCTGTGCTTGAGCAGTATTCTAACTCAAACTATCTATCCTAACTAATAAATTAATATCCTACTTTAACATCTACTAACTCTCATATTCCTTCTAACATAAACTAATATCCTAATCTAAACTAACCCTTTAACTGAAACTAATATCTAGACAATGCTAATCATGAACTAAGACCCTAACCTGGAAGTCCACACTGCTCAAGCACAGGCCAAAGGCCAAGTTATAAGGCAAAATACAGGCAACTGCCTGTAGCTACAAGGCAAAACCAAATGTTGATGGTATATATACCATCAACATTTAAAAAGTTTACTTGTCTTGACAAAATGAGTGAAGTAACTCTTATAGACCGAAAGGATACTCTATACACTCTATGTTATACGATATACCAATCATACCTACACTTCTAGGATACTCTATACACTGTAGTAATGAATTGCCCTTACTAATGATGCTCTTAGGTAACATATTTAACAGATGAGATTTTCATGTTGCACTTACGCATTTGTAGCTATAAACTGATTGAGGAACAACATATAGGTATGGGAATCAGTATCTGACTATTCCTATGAGTATTGGTATCGGCGATATCAGTAGTAGACTTACTAGCTAGGGTTTTGGTCAAACTCTAGCCCATAAGTTCAATTAGCCTATTGGGTTCATTTCTAGGTAATCCTATAGATATCTCAGGGTATAGGCTAAGGTACACTAGGTCAAGCACATATGTATGCCATATATATACTATATATATATATATATATATATATATATATATATATATATATATATATATAGTATAACTCATATCCCAACAATACCTACATATATGAAACTGCAAACCCAAACTTATCCCAAACTGGAACGTAAACCCACAAACTGAACTGAACTACAACCCAAGCTAACTCATAGACTCACAAACTTAACCTGGGAATCAAACTCAAAAGCAAACCCTAACTCAGAACTCACCCAAACTCCCAAACAACATACAACATTCAATTATATAGCCTATTTATATAAATACAGAAATAATGTAAGAATCGTATCAGTCTACAGAACTAATATTTTGGCTAGGGATTACCTAGTTGGGGCCGGAGGAGTGGGTCGTCGAGGGGGCAGGGGGTCGCCGGTGGGGAGCTGGAGATGAGGGTGAGCGGGGTCGCCGGTGGGAGCAGGGTCGTCGAACGGGGTCACGGAGGGTCGGGGGCCGAGGGGAGAGGGTCGCCGAGGGGGAAGGGGGTCGCCGGAGGCCGAAGGGGGATGGTCGCCGAGGGGGAGCGCGCTTTCGTTTGGGAAAATTTTGATCGAAAAATAATGGGGGGAATGAAAACTGAAAGCCCTATATTTTCAATTTAGCGACGTCATACATATGCGTCGGTAAACGTCGCTAATATTAGTAAAATTAGCAACGTTACAGTAGTTACGTCGGTAAACGTCGCTAATATTAGTGATATTAGCGACGTTCGTCGACTTATCCGTGATGTATGTTTTGTTATACACAAAAAAGTCATAAAACGTCGCCGATCGTCGGTAATAGTGACGTATTGCGACGTTTATAGATTACGTCGCTAATTCCTTAAACGTTAGCGACGTTTTAATAAAATGTCACTAATTGCGTCGCTAATATAACTTATTCTAGTAGTGACAAGACACCCCGGGAGGATACTACTGACGCCCGTTCCCCCAATCCTGAAGAATTACCCTACATGGTGAACTCGGCCAAGACTATGGCTCCCCTTCTAGATGATGATCCTCTCAATGAGTATATTAATACTCATAACAATGTACCTTCGGCGAATGAAGTTATCCCTGAAGAAGAACTTGCGTATTTCCTTAGTAAAGGTTTATCTTTGAATTACTCCGATGTCTATCAATCTGTAAACTACTACATAGATATGATATACGCTCTAGAGAATGACATAGGACCATACCTCTGCATGCCGGTCACAACACCTCACCTGCAGGAAAACGTTTACCCTGAAGATATCCTCTACTTCATCATTCCAGCCAGAATGAAAGATGAAGAGCTAAACATCTTCTGTCGTATAATTGGCGAGAGAAAGTTTGTTCCAGACTCTACTTCTCCCAAGCACAACACAGAAGCTGACTATGACTCTGTGAAATGTAACTTTTTCGGTATAGTTGGCAGACCAAGAACATCATCCAGAATATGGAATATGACATCAAAAGCAACAAAGGGCTAAATTATGGCCGAGGTCGACGGTTGCCAAAACGACACTTTGCTCTCCCCGACAAAACCGAGAATTACTATCAATGAAGCGGTGTTGGTTTAGGCTTTGGGCTATGTCTTTCCTCCAATAACTCCCGAAAGATCAGATGATGAAGCAGATCGTTGTTCTCATTCTTCTGATTCCTCCCTCTGGGACTCAGACTCCAGCATCGACGACATGTTTAAAGAAACTCTGTCCATCAACATGGTTTTCGTTGACCAAACTACAGACGATGTCCAATCAATCAAACTCAAACAATGGGCTCAAAAGATGGATACTAGGTTGGAGCTGCGCTTCGAACAACGGGAACCACCTACCGAAGACGAAGTCATCCAAGTCAATCTAGGAGATGAAGCATCCTTCAAACCAATCTTCATCAGCAAAAGCCTATCTGGCGATGAACGCCAATCTCTTATACAGCTTATAAGAGAACACATCGACGTCTTCATATGGAGCTATAAAGACATGCCAGGCTTGGACCCTAAAGTCGCTATGCATCGCCTGAATATTTTGTCTAAAGGTAAGACAGTGAAACAGCAACAACGACGATTCCGTCCAGACGTCATGGAAGCCATCGAGAATAAAGTCAAGAAGCTCATTGCCAGTGGATTCATTCACGAAGAACAACACCCAGACTGGGTTTCCAACATTGTTTCAGTCATAAAAAAGAACGATAAAGTTCGAGTCTGTATCGACTACCGTGATTTGAACTCTGCATGCCCGAAAGACGAGTTCCCTCTACCGATCACTGACGTAATAATCGACAACACTTACGGCTTCGAGCGAATGTCCTTCATGGATGGGTTCTCAAGCTACAACCAGATCAAGATGTTCTCTGACGACGAGAAGCACACATCTTTTTTAACACCGTTGGGGGTATACTGCTATACGGTGATGTACTTCGGATTGAAGAATGCAGGGGCAACACACCAGCGAGCCATGAACACAATTTTTCGTGATTATTTGCACAAAATTGTGGAGTGATACGTAGACGATATCGCAGTCAAAAGTCATCTCAAGGACAACCACCTCCAAGACCTGAGAACGGTGTTCGAACTAATACATGCACACCAACTCAAGATGAATCCAACCAAGTCTTTTCTGGGAGTCTCCAGCGGTAAGTTCCTTGGTTTCGTCATCACTTCAAAGGGTATACATCTGGACCTGCAGAAAGTGAAGGCTATTCTCGACATGTATCCTCTAAGAAACCTCAAAGAGCTACACAAACTACAAGGAAGGCTAGCCTACATCAGACAATTCATTTCGAACCTCTCTGGAAGGTGTCAACCATTCACTCAGCTCATAAAGAAAAGCGTATCTTTCGTCTGGACTGAACAATGTCAACGCGCATTCGATGACATCAAGGCGTATCTTACAAGCCCTCTAGTATTGGTAGCTCCAATAATGGGGAAGCCCTTCTTACTATATGTCCTCGCTATGGATCATTCCTTTGGTGCCCTCTTAGCTCAGAAGAACGAAGGCGGCCATGAACATGTAATCTACTACCTCAGCCGTACAATGGTGGGTACCGAGCACAGATACACACCGGTGGAGAAGGAATTCCTTGCAATAGTATTTTCCATCCAGATTATATCTAAATTCAACCATTTCAGAATGCTCATGACTAAACCGGGCTCTCTCAATTCTCGTTTAGCTACATGGGCAATGTTGCTGACTCCATATGATATGATCTTCGTTCCTCAGAAGGCAGTAAAAGGCCAAGCATTAGCTGATTTTCTAGCAGCTCACCCGGTGCCGGAGTCGTCCAAACTCTACGACGAAATTCCCGACGAAGTGGTGGAGTCTAATACTGCAACTGAAGAAATCCCCATTTGGTGAATGTTCTTTGATGGTACATCAAGAACAGGACCCAAAGGAAATATCGTGGCTGGAGTAGGTGTCGTGCTTGTGTCACCTGATCATCTGGTTATGCACCGTAGATATTCTCTCGTGGAACCATGCACCAACAACGTGACCAAATATAATGCCCTATTAATCGGCCTATAACTGGCAAAGCAACTGGAAGTTGACTATCTAGAGGCTTACGGCGATTCTAAGCTAATAGTTAGTCAGGTCCGAGGGGATTATGAAGTTCGCCACGAAGATCTCATCCCCTACCACAGAGTAACAATCGAGCTGGCGTCTACCTTCGTTGGATTCTTTATCGAGCAGGTACCTCGATTACAGAATATAGAAGCAGATGCTCTAGCCGGTCTCGCTGCTTCCTTGACCGTTCCTACCAATACACAGCAGTCGATCACAGTGTCTGGTCGAGAATTATTTTGTGTGAAAGATGCCTTGTATATTCATCACAATTATGTAGCGGAAACAAACATCGATGCTAAAGACTGGAGATTTCCCTTCATAGACTATGTTGTCTATGGAATCCTCCCTGAGGACCCGAAGGAAGTAGTATCCATCCAAAGGCGATTCCTCAGATTTTACTACGACACAGCTACCAAGATGCTATACCGACGCTCTTACGACGGGTTACTGTTACGATGCTTATCAGACACAGAAGCCAAGCATACACTCCGGGAGGCTCATGATAGAGTTTGTGGTGCACATCAATCAGGCCCCAAATTACAAGATCGCCTCAAACGAATGGGTTATTACTGGCCCACAATGATAGCGGATGCTGTTGAATATGCAAAAAAGTGTAGAGCTTGCCAGTTCCATGCAGACTTCATTCATCAGCCTTCGGAGTTTCTACACCCGACGGCAGTGTCTTGGCCATTTGAAGCCTGGGGTATGGATGTCATAGGACCAATCAGTCCGCCATCCTCCAAAGGACATCGGTTCATCCTAGCTATAACCGATTACTTTTTCAAATGGACGGAAGTGATACCGCTCACCGAAGTAAAGACATCAAATGTGATCAGTTTCATCAGACATCACGTCATCTACCGCTTCGGCCTACCTCGTAGGATCATCCATGATAATGGTCCACAGTTGGTAAGTCATGCATTCTATCGATTCTGCGATAGGAATCGAAACCAGAACGTAGCCTCTACTACCTAAAATCCAGCGGCTAACGGGCTAGCAGAAACCTTCAACAAAACCTTCATAAAACTTCTCAAGAAGTTCGTGTCTTCAAATAAGCGCGATTAGAACGAGAAGCTCGGTGAATGTCTATGGGCTTATCGTACAACGGTCCGGACTCCAACAGGCAGTACGCCATTCTCTCTGGTTTATGGGAGCGAAGCAGTTCTTCCCCTAGAAATCTAGATTCCTTTTCTTCGGATAGCCCTAGCCCGCGAGCTGACTACTGAAGAAAGCTATCGTCTGCGACTCCAGGAGCTCGAAGTGCTAGACAAAAAATGCTTGTTAGCTCAGCAGCACATTGAGCTATACCAAGCACGTCCTTCCAGAGCCTTCAATAAAAAAGTGAAGGAAAGGATCTTCCAAATAGGTGATCTGGTCCTAGCAGTTAGAAAACCGACGGTCATGACACATAAAACAAAAGGGAAATTCCAGCCTAAATGGGAAGGTCCTTTCGTCATAGAATCGGTGTATTCCAATGGTGCATACCTTCTGACCAAGCCTGATGGTGACTTGCTCATGATGCCTATCAACGGCAAGTTTCTGAAGAAATACTATGTGTAACCTTTTTTTGTTCACATATGTTCAGTCATGTAAATGTATAGTGCGATGTTTATATGATTAAAAAAATAAAAAAAAACTATATAACTATTATCCGTATTTCAAGAGTCTTGAATACGCCCTGGATAATAGGTTCTCTAAATATTTTCCAGTAGAATCATTTCCGTTTTTGACTCTGTCCAAACTCGATTTGACGAAAATAAGTCACGTCCCCATTACCTCTGAATTGTTTTCTGATAAATATTTCCCCAGTGGAATGATCAAATGTTTTGCCACGTCCACATAACCTCTGAGCAAAGCATTCATCAAGGATAATCATGTCTATACTACCTCTGAACTATCCACTTCCTCCAATGCTATATATCTTTTCACGTCCATATTACTTCTGGTTAGATATAGAACATCCTCTGCTATTACGTCCATATTACCTCTACTAGCAGCATTCGTTCAACTTATTATCTACATTCAAATCATTCGAATATAAATCGGATAATAGGTCCACATCAAAAATTCTCCAGCGGAATACCTACCAGAAATATCCATGTTATGTCCACATTACCTCCAGCATCGATATTTCACAAAACCACATCCATTTTCGAAAAGATTCTTCATTTTGTACTTAAAATGTCTATCAAAAGACGAAAAAAAGGGTACAAGAGCCGTGACGGCTAGAAAAAAAGAGGAAAAAAAGAAGAGAAAGAAGTCACAAAATCTACGGGATACACAAGCGGTTTATGCTGTCCCTCAAAGCAACAATCTCGGCCTCAGATTTCACAGTAGGTCGACGTCGTGCCTCTTCTTGACGAGCGGCTTCATCTTCAAAGAGGATCAGACTCTGATGCTTCCCCTCCAACTTCGTCAGCTGCTCTTCTAAAAGGACAGAAGCGGTGGCAGTCATGGCAGCCTGGGATAAATAATTCTCCCGTTCAGATGTCGCCGCCCTCAATTCAACTTCCAGCTGAGCGATCTCGTTCCTGATCTGCGTAATGTGATAGTGCTTCTCAGTGATTTGTGCAGCCAGCCTGTTCTTCGAGGCACCACGGGCCTCACTTGCAGCATTGAACTGGCCATACTGGTCAGCCAGCTCGCCAATCTCCTGGACGAGGGCGTCCTTCCTTACCTGGAAGGTAGCCTTCTCCTCTGCAAGAGCTGTCATCAAAGTATCGTCCTCTGCACGAAACATTGACGTCGGACTCCACTGTTTGATGTCTCGGAACCTGGCCACCTGACCCTCCAGGTCATTCAGGACCTTCCTCAAAGTGTTGGCCCGCTCTTCATAGCCAGCTATGCTCTCGAGGGCCGCCACTTGGCACTCTGCAACAGCCTTTATAGGGCCAAAGGCGACATTCCGATTTAGGACTCTAGGAAGCTTCACTTTCAATACGGAGTAGAGAGCTTTGACAACTTCCTGGGCCATCTCTTCATCCTCGGTGGAGGTCGTCGGAGAAGAGGCTTGGAAAGTTTCTTCCACTTCAGGAAGGAGTACCTGACAAAAAGCAAAATTTGACAAAAAAAATCCATTTCCACCAAAAACCACTCCTGATTATCATGTGTCACGTCCATATTACCTCTGATGCCGATATTCTTCCGACTCAACACCTATACCCAATCCGGGATAAAAGATACGGTGTCAAAATCGTAAAACGTATCACGACCATGTTACCTCTGTTGGGTTTTGTTTCAAATCTATCACCTGCACCACCGGTGTGTCAAAGGGTAATAGGTCCACATAAAAAATTCCTCAGCGGGATACCCTTTACACAAATACGGTATTTATCTCTCTAATACAAGCACCACAGATACCAAAGCAAAGAATGGAGCGAATGTACTCTGTTTATTCAAAATCAGTTACATTCACAGGACTACATATCATGAGCAAAACAAAAAGTTCTCCATCTCTTCATCCGGACAAGAAGTAGAGGATTACATTTGATGTCCAAAAAAAGAGGTGAAACACAAAGCTAAAGACAGATAAAAATACCAAGACAAAATACGAACATTTATCGGAATCCGTGGTTCCTAGCTGTGTCGAGGCATATACCATTTCCTCAACCATTTCGCATATGAAGGATCTATTTGATTAAGGTCCTCGACCGGGTTAGGTGGGTCAGAACTCTCAGTACGACTACCCTCAGATTTGGGCTCCTCCTTCACAGCAGCTTCGATCTTAGGAGTAATTCCTTCCCCGATGAGCGCCAATTCTTCTTTTACCTTAATTTTTGGTATCACCTCCTCCTTAACGAACGGTGACTCTTGTTTGATGAAAGAAGACAGCATCTCCTCCTTCACAAAGGTCTCAACCTTCAGTATGGATGCTGCAAAAAGCATTGGTAGAAAGAAAGTCAGACGCATGAAATTGCAGAAAAAAACTAAGTCCTGAAGACACCAATGCGTCCAAAGGGCTATGCGCCCAAAGGGATACGCGCCCAAAACAAGACATGCGAGCGCATAACACACGAACAGTGCGTGGGCGCATAACATGCCACTGCTTAGAGGGCGTATAACATGGCAACACTTGGGCGCATAGCACACAACAGTGTTGGCGCCCGACTTCTATGGACGCATAGTAATGCTCACAGAAGTATGTTGCCTTAGGTGCACGCTCCCGGGCATAAGAAATGCCCGAGCGTCGCAAATTAATGCTCGAGACTTCGTTTTTTGAAGCATGCCCTTACCCAAAATCAGGTCCTGGACTGCCAAAGATGCTGCCGCAGGAGGAGAGTCACTCGGCGCAGCCCCCTTGTCCTTCGCGGATCTCTTGGCGACCTTGGGAGACATGGTTCTAAAAGAAAGAAGACGAAAAGTTTTTTTGAAAAATTCAAAAGAATAAAGAATAGTGAACTTTCTCTCTCCTCTAGGGTTTATTTATAGGCATGGGCCACTTCATATGCGCCCACCTATTGTATGCGCCCATTATGACTGTATGCGCCTACGATAGCCTATGCGACCACGTGAAGGATCAGCTCTATGCATACTATGCGACTGTCCCTTGCTGACGTGGACAACGTATAAAGGATGGACCGCTTCAAATTCCGTTCCGATGAATCTATCAGTTTGAATTTTGAGAAAAGTCTCAACAGTCGTATCTCCTTGTCAGGCTGGCCAAACACTATGCGCCCAAGGGGAGAGAGCCGTGCTATGCGTCCATTGCCTCACGAGAAGGCGATCCATGCTTCTTTCAAAGTATTTCAAACTTGTTCAAGTATCAAAAACTTTGAAGGAAGTCTTGTAGAAGCATGAAAATTTTTCAGCAAATGAAGCCCCATGCGCCCAAGTCAGTGTAGCTCCATGCGCCCAAGTCAGTATAGCTCCATGCGCCCAAGTCAGTGTAGCTCCATGCGCCCAAGTCAGTGTAGCTCCATGCGTCCATGTCGGTGAAGCTTCATGCGCCCAAGACTAGCTCCCCAGAAAGGAGGGCGCATAGCCTGAGACATGACTATGCGCCCAAGCCTGACTCAATCAAAGCCATGATCAAAACCTGTACCGAAGCACACGGCCACGTCAGTCTCCACGAGCGGTCGTGCACCGAAGCATGCGGCCACGTCAATACCACGACCAACCACGATCTCGCAGCCTGTATGCGCCTACATCCTATGCACCCAAAGCAGGACTATGCGCCCACATAAAAACTAGCATGTTTCCTCATGTGGGCACATAACATCATCCCAGCTCAAGAACGACTATAAAAGGGGGGCCTCATCCCTCTTCAAAACACAGAACGGGAAGCATTTTCAAGAGCCAAATAGCTGCACTTCTTGCCAGTGAGCCAAGAGTTAGCAATTTTCTTAGGTTTTCTCCAACTTTTGTAATCGGAGTGTCAACGAAGTAAAGGAGCAACTATCGCTCGATCTCCATCGTCCCATTCTCCAGAATTCTTTTTTGTACTCGGGGATCCTCAGCGCAAGATCTCTTAGGCGTACTCGATTTGTGGTGCCTTGCGCCAATAAAAGAAAAGACAGTATTTTTTTGTGTCCACAAGGAAATGTGTGTTAGTCCTACATCCTATATGTATCAGTCATGTATGTGAGGAAGGCACGAGTTAGCCATATAACAGGGTATTAGCAGCAACATCTTCTGCAAATAGCGGCAATAATAAGTTGCATTAACAGTAGCAACAATAGTACAAAAAGCGGTTAGGCTTGGGCAATATCATTTATATAGGATATAAGTTGTATCAGTCTTGTAGATACCTAATGTATCAGTCCTATGTTTGGTGGGGGCATTTATACATATATGTCTTGTATCTCTATGTACCAGTTATGTATATAGGATAATTGAACCCTGTATCAGTTATCCGATAGCAATGTATCATTCCTACATCCTATATGTCTAACAATCAACTGATAGGTAAGATAAGGGATCTTTGTATTAGTCCTAAGAATATGTATTAGTCATGTAGGAAATCTAAATCAGTTTTATAGGAACAAGTATCAGTTGTATAAGAGTATGGGGATGTTGTATTAGTCCATATATAAGGGCTATGGCAGCAATACGAACGTATATGCAATAGAGGGGTATCTCCCTAGTATAGGTACCCATAAGTATAGGTAATAGGAAATAAAGATTTACCTACGACTATATAGGTAATGAAATTAGCTAAGTAAAATAGGTATAGGCTACCATAGTGTCCTAGGATACCTAGTATAGCCTAGAAACTAAGGTATGGTCCCAATATCCTAGAAACAGACTCCTTCAACTTATAAATGGCTAGTTTGTTTAGCTTTGACCTAGTTTGACTTTCATGGCCTAGAAAAGGCCTAGAAGCATATAATTAATGCATTTAAATGAATTGTTTACTCTAGAACACCAAGTAACTCTTTGAATTAATATTAGGTCTTGGTGATGTCGGTTCGGACGTCAATCCTTAGTCGTTGCTCAGGATATCAGGCGAGTACCTACCTCTAATTATTTTTTATCATAATAGTATCTATATTACTTGTTCGAGACTAATTTACTTGATGCTGATGCGCTCTTACATGGATTGATGCTAAATGGATCTTGTTAGGAGATCTTATCCCCTTATCGGGTACATCGAATATTATATGTGCTTGTACCTTATCATGTGCATCGTGTGCTCCATATATTCGTATTATTCACTCATGTGCTTCATGAGAAAAATTATGTACGTAACGTATCGTGATCAGATCCATGCATATTGATTGGGGTGGTGGAGTAGAAGTTGTTATGTGATTAAATCCCTGAGTATTATCATACGCATGTCGATTATATCTTTCACGCATAATCGAGTTACCGTAGAATAATCATGTGCAACCTAAACGAATCATATAACTCTTTTGTGCTATAAATCGCTTCGTGTTTATTCTAGTTTATCATATTCTCTATCTTAGTACTCAGTTTCCTTATATGTTTATGGTACAATTCCTCTGTATTTCTATTCTAGTACATCATGTATATTCTTCTATTGTGAATTATATATTTTCTACCATGCAATGAATTTACTTTATGAGTTATGTACTTCGTTCCAATCTTGACTGGATATATTTTCCAGAGGATCTGGAAGACTTTTGTACGACATATTATGAAGCGAGCGTCGATGCCACTTGTGACCTGGATTACCAGAAGGATCCTACTCCTTGTATTCGTATTATTCACTCATGTGATTTATGTACTTCATGTGCTTTATTTTCTATCTTTGCCTTTGGATCAGTTTCATGGCATCTTATAAAGCAGTAAAGCATATATTTCATGGCGAACATGTTATCACTAATTTGCATAAGCAAACAGGCAACATATATATATATATATATATATATATATATATATATATATATATATATATATTTATATATATATATATATATATATATATATATATAAAACACAAAAAAAACACAAAAAAAACACAAAAAAAAAACCAAAAAAAACAAAAAAAATATATATATATATATAAAAGAAAATGAGGGATATTATTAGCCAGGCTAGCACCTGAGCAAAGCTTGAGTCGCAATCGGCAAACCACGGAAGAGCAGCAAATACACCCAAGCAAGCACCGAGCAAGGCTCGTACGAAAATGCCACAACAAAGCAAGAAAGAAAGTCAGGCAAGCACTGAAAAAAGGCTCGAGCCAAAAAGCCATAGCAAATCAAAAAAGAAACAGGCTCTCGTAAGCAAAAAACATGTATTCTACAAAAGGCAAAATATAAAGGGATCCCAGCTCTAAGTAACCCCGAAGTTAGGGAATCCAAGAAGCTGACTGCAGTATCCTGTAAGAACTTGTATCGTACCATCCTGTTTCATACCTGTTTGGCGATTTCCTTGATCAATTGATTAGGAGAGAAGATGAGTCCCTCATATCTCCCTTTATTACGATTCTTCCATAGAATTCAGCATACCGCTGCCACCACCACATAGTACAATTGAGCGCGGGTGTCCCCACCATTCTTCCAACCTGTTCTCAAATGATCCTCCATTCACTTGAATCCCTATTTCCCGGTCGAAGAATTCCATACCTGAGCCGCCACACTACCCTCCATCAGAATATGCTCTAGTATTTTCTACTTTGGGACAGAGTAGCAACGTCATCGCGATGCCATAGCGAAGCCATGAGCTCGAAGTACGTCATCCACCGGCAGCTTCCCTTTGATAGCCCTCCAGGGAATGATGGACCATTTCAGCGGGATCACTTTGTGCCAGCATCCCCGAACGGATCTTTCGACATGCCAGCTCCCCTTCCCACCCTTAAAGTCGAGGCCAAAGAGAATTTGCCATTAGAGTTACCTTTCCATAGATGCACATCCTCACAATCCCCAACAAAAACTCTGGCCGCTAGCATCGTGATTCTAGCATCGTCACCAAGAACCCTCATGATGGCCTCCTCGTCCTATCTTCCTTTACGCGACCAGAACCCCCTGATTTCAGTCGGCACATTCGGGTGCACCCTCTTAGGGATGCAGCCCACTCCAACCTGCCCACTTCAACCTGCAATCGGATAAGCTGCTCCCTTTGTCCCTTCCCCTTAGAAGTCTCCTCTAGATCGGTAAATCTTTGCAATTAGCCCCGACACTCGATGAGAGCTGAAATCTCAGATATTTTGCAGACATGAAGTCGGCCCAAAGTAGTTTTCGGGTTCTTAATTTCAACCAAAGTTTGATGGAGAAGGCATCTACCACCTCCCTCAAACTTCTCACACCCATCCCGCCCTCCTCCACCGACCTAGCCAAAGACGCCCAACTCACCCACTGTCTCCTCGAGCCATAGTGGGAATTACCCCAGAGGAAGCTATTAAATAACTTACCAATGTTTACCAGTGCCTTCTTCGGCAGATCGCATACAGATATTGTATGAATCAGGATGGAGCCGAGCATATGCCATATCAATATCAACTTGCTACCCATTGATAATGAATTAAGATGCCAATCGGATATCCTGGCCTTAACCGAATAAATCAGTTTGGCAAATAAGCTAACCTTCTTCCTGCCGTAGTGCATGGGGCAGACCAAATACATGAATGGGGGAGTCTTCACATCTAATCCCGATAGCCTCCGGATGTCCTCTTGCTTGGCCTCCTCTATTTTATCATGCACATCGACAATGCTTTTACTTTATTTCATCTTCTGGCCGGAAAGTCTTTCATACTTGATGAAGAAGTCCCCAATTTTACGGATAGTCTGATAATTAGTAGACAAAAAAAATACTAAGAGGTCATCCGCATAAGCAAGATGCAAGATCATCGGGCACCCACTTATCGTCCGATACTGGAAGAGAGTCGACCCATGACCCATATGAATCAGATTGCGGCTAATAGCTTCCGATACGATAATGAATAAGGAAGGCGATAGAGGATCATCCTATCTAATTTTGCAAAATGATTTAAAGAAGCCCACGGGGCTTCCATTGATCATCACCGATAACCAGCTCGTGCTCACCGATCTCCACATAACATCAATCTACTTTTCAGAAAACCCAAATCGCCTCATCACCCAAATCAATAATTGCCAATCAACTCTATTGTATGCTTTTTCCATATCGACTTTAATCGCAATATTACCTCCCCTATTGTCATTTCCTATTATACTAATCATCTCTTATGCCAGCAAGATGTTATTAGTAATCTCCCGTCGTCTCACAAAGCCACATTGTTCCTTGGAGATCAGGATCGGAAGCAAGTCAGTCATTCTATTGGCCAGAAGCTTTGCAATCACTTAGTTTAGGAAATTGCATAGACCGATAGGTCTATACTCACCAAAATTTGCTGGGTTCGACACATTCGGAATCAATACCAGTAGGGTACTCGCCATAGCCTTCGGGTTATGCAACCCTTCTATGAAGGCGATGATCGCCTCAACAATGTCCTCAGAGATCGTCTTCCAGCATTCCTTGAAGAAGTTTCTCGAGAAGGCGTTCAATCTGGGTGAGATATTCATGTCCATACCTCTGATAGTCTTCCAGACCTCTTTCGTAGAGATCGGAGAGATAAGCCTCTCATTGTCTGCTTCAGAGATCACCTGCGGAATGACTTAAAGTAGGTCAACGTCAAAGAGGACTAGTTCCTTAGACATCAGCTTCGAGAAGAAGTCGATCGCCCCCTTTTGGATAGCATCCGTATCCACCATAGTTTGCCCGTCGCTGTTCACCACCTTATGAATGAAGAGATTATTTCTCTTGTTCTTGACACAATCATGAAAGAATTTTGTGTTCGTATCCCCCTCCACATCATATTTAATTCTTTCCTTCTGACGCTAGAAAGCCTCTTCCCTCGCAAGAAGAAGCTTGAGGTTCGTCGCTGCCTTGCCCTATTCTCTTCTGTGGACCATGCTTCCCGTGGCCTCAAAATTTTTTTTTGCCTGCGCTGCCTCTTCCTTCGCCTTCCTAACCTCCTCAAAGATATCGCCAAACCGCTGCCGGCTCCACTTGGCTAACTCTTATATCGTATTTTTTAGCTTTAGTGAAACATTGATGAGAGGATTCTAATGAAGCCTTCCCTTCTATGCCAGCTCAACCACCCCCTGAAACTTTGTAGGCTCCATCCAAAAATTTTGGCGTTTAAATACTTTGTAGGTATGTGGGCTCGAGATGTTAACCTTTATAAGAAGGGGAGAGTGATCCGAGGAGGACCTAGTGACAGAGCATCTATAGATACCTTGGAACCAAGCGTGGTTCGCCAGTAGTTGATCCAATATGGACCTCTGATTATCGTTGCCCTCCCTCATATTAGTCCAAGTGAATTGGCTACCCGAAAACAACGGGCTAGATAATTGTCCATCGAAGATGAACTAATTAAAATCTACCATTGATGTCGTAGAAAGAGGATGCCCCCCATCTTCTCGTCGCGGTGTGTCACGGCGTTGAATCACCCCTACAAAGCCAAGAAAGATTGCCATGGTTACCTTGAATCTGTAAAAGTCTATCCTAGAGATCCTGCCTCTTCTTGTACGTCTCCCCATGAACGAAGGACATGAGACTGTCCCCACAAAGGCGTGGGTCCTCCATTAGAACCGTAAAAGCTTGGTCGAAATCATCTATAACCCTGATATTGATCCCACTAGCATAGAACGGCTAAATTCCCTTCGAACCTGTGAGAATGGATTCAAATCCCAGCATCATTCTAATAGAGTTTGCCTTACCTTTAGAAATTTTAGCCTCCAAAATAACTAACATAGAACAGTTATGGAGCTTCCTTAAAGACGTTAATCTGATCATCGTCTACTTGTTCCCAATCCGCCTCGCATTCCAGATAAGGAGTTTTATCATGAGGACTTTTGGCAATCGAATCTGGGCCCTTTTGACACTGATCTAAGGGACATAGAGCTCTTATCAGTTTTTCGCTTCCCTTTTCTACCAGAGCCTTCCTTTCTATTAGGACCACCCATAAAGGCTCTTTATTTGGTGATGGCAACATTCATATCGTCGTAGCCAGATCGATGTTGCCCCATCCCGGATCGCTCCTCTGCGTAATCCTCCATGTTGGTTTTTTGCTTGATCTAGCTGCTCCCATCCTCTGTGATGATACAGATGCTGCTCTCTGAATTGGCATTGTCCCTTCCTTTGTAATTCATCGTGTCACCATTCCCTGAGTTCTCCCCCTTCACACCTTGTCTGACCACTCCTCTATCCGTAGTCCCTCCAAGCAGCGAGCGGTTGGGCCTCTAACCGAGGTTGAAAGAATTTCTCTTTCGTCAGTACTAACCATCCCAATGCCTTCTGCCTCTCTGTCATCTGAGTCTCTAGATTTTAGTACATTCCTTTTCTGATCTTGGTATGGGGTGGGCGTCCACGTTCCTTCTTCCGTCGTCTCCCCCTCCCTTCGTCCTGTGATCTTCTTCCTCTTATCCCCGTCCTCCCCCTGCATTCCTTTCCCGTCCTCCTCCTGCATTCCTTGTCCGTCACTGGGAATTATCAGAGTGGCCACCTCTAATGGAACAATTATGTCTCCTTCTTCCTTATCCCCTCCCTCTCGGACGCTATCTCTATAGTATTAGTGGTCTTCCCATTGATGACATCCTTAGAGACTCTGATAACAGAATCTCCTGACTTTTCCATTACCTCCATAGTATCAGTAGTCTTTCTATTGATGACATCCGTAGAGACACTGAAAGCAGAATCTCCCAACTTTTCTACTACCTTCATAGTATCAGTTGTCTTCCCATTGATGACATCCGTAGAGCCTCTGATAGCAGGATCTCCCGACTTTTCCAATACCTTGCCTCTGACTGAGATGATTTTTTTCGATCTGTTCTAACTCCTTCATAACTTCCTTTCCTTTTTGCTCTTGCATAGTTTGGAATTGTGTCTGAGATGTAGACATTCCAAACAATATTGGGGCATAGATTCATAATCAATCTGCTGCCAATCGCTAAACCCATCAGAATGGTCGAGCAAGATTCTGGACGGTTTGGCTCTGCTAGTGTCAACCTCTACCAGAACACGATAGCAACTAGCGCATGACATGAGCTCCATCGCCTGTCCACCTTAAGGGGGCACCCAATGCACCCAACGATAGCAAATATTGAGGCCTTACTAAACAAATAAGGAGGAAGGTTCGGCAAAGAAATCTACACCGGGGCAATAGAGGATTTCTTGCTTGGGGAGAAGGAGAGGGACCACCTAAAGATCCTCAAAGGACCTCCTGCTGTAAAACCCCTAATTTTATTATTGTAAATTTTTTATCATTTAAAAAGACTTAAAAAAGAATTTTATGCAATTTATGATTTTTTTTATTATTAGAAATGACCTTAGCCATTGGTGAGTTTTGTAGCACAAGGCGACCATGAATTTTGGCACGGAAGACGTAGCAGTATGCCATGACTAGTGAACTAGCCATGCCGTGGGAGGCCTAGCCATAGTTCTGTCCAAATTAGGAAAACCAGGCCAAATTGTGAATTGACTTATTTAAATAATATTTTAATATTATTATTATTTTATATATTGATTTTAGATGAATCGGTTTGTCCAATTCAGCCCGAACTTGGCCCAAACCAAATTTAAGCCCATATAGGCATGTGGGGGGACCAAGGTGTCCATGTAGGCATGTTTTAAGTATGTACTAATATTTCCTAAATTATTTTTAAAATTTTATGTTTAATCTCTAATTATTTAATTATTGGTACAAAACTTATATTTTATTATTAAAATAAGGTTCCCAATATTTGTACAAATTTTTAGACCCGGATAAGAGGCATAATATATGTTCACCAAAAATTATCATTTGATTATTTTATTACTTTAATTTATTATTAATGTATTTTTGAGAACTAATTCAATGCATACTTTTATTTAGTTAATTGTGATTTTCTTGCCAACTAAATATAAATAGGTATGTAAGTATATTTAAATATACTATATATATGGTTAGATAAGATTAAGGTTTTAATTTGAATTTATTGAGATTTTTAGAAGTGAATATATATATATATATATATATATATATATAAATATATATATATATATATATATATATATATATATATATATATATATATATATATATATATATATATATTCCCACGCGTGCGGGCTCAGTATGATCGTGTGTCCCACGCACACGATTCTTGGCCTGTCGTATGGAACGACTTTTGGAGTGCGGACGTAGTCCGTTGGCCTTGTCATCATCGCCGTGCACACGCACCCCGCGCACTCCGCGCGCTCCAGAGCTCCGTTCGGCAGCACACCGTCTTTCGACGACAGTTACTCAACACCTCGCTTTGCCCACGACGCCGAAGAGACGCCCTCGACGACTAAGGGTGACCGCCCGTACGACGGCCACTGATTCCTTGCCGACTGCGACTACCGATTCCGCCCAGCCGCCCGTTCTATGCGCACGACGCGCATATTGGCGACAATCGCCGACGCCCTTACGATCGAGCCTGCGATCGTTTATGGCGGACGTCTTCTCGTCGCCCTCAGCAGCGCCGCACGATGGACCGCGTGGTCGGCCTGTCGCTTATACCCGTGGGCGAATGGTGCCGATTCCCCGATCCGTCGCACGACGACCGTGCACTGAGTTTGCTACACGGACGCCTCATTCTGCCCCACGCAGGCTCAGTTCGTAGCCCTATATCGTCAGACCTCCGACGTTTTGGGTGCCCCGTATCGCACAAGCTAACTCATCATCGCCCTATATATATATATATATATATATATATATATATATATATATATATATATATATATATATATATTAAAGGTTTTAAAAAGTTTGTAAAAAAAAGAAAAAGAAGAAGAGGGCATGTGTGGTCGGCCCACATTGTGGGAACCGACCACACACAGCAGCTAGTATGCCACCCCCACACCCAAAACAATGAGCAGCAGCAGTTGCAACTAAGGATGGGCCGACCCTTTAAGTCTTTTGAAATGATAAAAATAATAATAATAATAAAATTAGGGGTTTTACACCTGCCATGAGCCAAACGCCCTTTAAATGAACCTTCAGAAAATCTGCCTCCGTGGTTGGCCTCACCAATAGATGTTTATGGTCCAAGACCCCCGCCGAGATATGTTCTTTGAAGCCGAGCCCCTCCAGCCCACAGTGAATCGAATCCACCGGAGGTCGAGAATGAGAAAACTTCCCAATCACTGCAAATTTTAGAGGAGCTACGAGATTTCCAACCTCCTCCGCAAAGAAGAAGATGCATGACGCTCCTTTAAAAGAAGAATATACCCTTTGGGCCAAGGTCAGCCGTAAGGGCAGAGCCTCCTTAGAAACTGAAGGGAGACCTCATGCTGCCACCTCCGCGTAAGAGGCCCCCATTCAGGGCTGAGAGCCAAGTTCCCATCAGAATTGCATGAGCTGCCAGAGCCTAGGTCAAAAGAAAGGAAGAAAAAAGTGAATATATATCGTGTTGTTTCGTGGTGACTTCTTACCATAAGAATCTTTATGTGTTGTTTCGTGGCGACTTCTTACCAACTCATCGCACTCACCCTTGCATCATTGCAAGGTGAATGTCTGTCATCTTTTCTATCATGTTAAAAGTGATCTTTGTGCAGGATATATGTACCTGTATTATTCAGCCCATCGGCCCTTATCTATATGAAGGCCACTGGCTTCTCCGAGCCAGAATGAACTATATTTCTCAATGGCATTGTGACACTACCCATTCAACCTAGGTTGTAATCCTTACTGAAGGTCCCGTAATACATCAATGCCGAAGCACGACTATTTATTCCTCATAGGCCAAACAGTCCTGGTGTCCCGGTGATCTCATTCTTGGAAAACAAACCCATGCACGGGCTATATCCAAGTCTATTTGACCATGCAATACGCATCTAACTCATACAACCAAATATAGTCTGAGTCCGAAACTCAGAATTTACATCATCTCACTTAAACATTCTTCTATCTCATGTTTTTATTGGCACAATGCCCTAACCCAACATTTATAAAATTGAACGATCTGAAGGCCCTCAACATTTTAAGGTAGCATACCGCATTCAACAGTTTCAAGGCAATTATGCTCATATGCATGCTTCGACTCATTTATTCAATATTCTATGAACCCATGCGCTAGATGCACGCCTCGATACGGTGTTTCAATGTTCTACGACTTAACGTTCATTGTTATACGATTTGTGCATTCGATGCAGGCCTTGATATAATCATTTTGATGTTCTAACATGACTTATGTTCATTCTGATTCATGCAATTAAGGCATGCATCGATAGAGTATTCAATGTTCTATGGCTCGTACATTAAGACACTTACCTCGATACAGTATTCCAATCCTTCTAACTCGTAAATGGAGGCATGCCTTGATAGATGTTCTACGACTCATGCCTTGGTGCACATTTTGATTTAATTGTTTAATGTTTCGTGACTTTTGTATTTGATGCACTCGTCGATACAGTTATCCCATGTTCCATTTCGATTTGTGTACTTGACGCATGTTTTTCCTTAATGTTCTATCTTAGTGCACGACACACACTATAAATTCTTTTATTCGAGTCATGCCCGGGGACATGATCAGTTAACTTAGCATACAAAGGTATTCAATTAGGCTTGACAGAGTAGGAAAGTAGGGTCAAAGTCCTCCCACCTTAGATGATTCACCTTATCATTTTGCTGAGCCGATGTGGCTCGATTCTTTAACTCCATTGCATGGCTAACTCTTTTGACTTAGCCATTCGAGCACTCCGTACACCGTTTAACTTCCTGATTGATTCGGCCTACCGTGCCTATGTTACAGCATATTGCGAACATTGCGAGGCGATACTTTGAACTTCTACAGACTCCGTTGCAAATAAATTAAAATATCGACCTCTTATAATTTAGCATAAAAGCTTAGCCTGCACATGAAACAAACAAAAATCAATATTTGTTCGAATCGAACTTATCATCTCTTCGGGTCAACTTAGTACTTGCATCGATTTGCATCGATACTTCATCGGGTCAACTTAACTCTTCGAGTCAATGAATTAGCATAATGTACCATATAGATGTAGGGCATTACATAATATACCACTCAAAATAAAGTCCATCCTCGAACCAAAACTAACACTCAATCCATGCATTTTACTATCTCGTCCCACTATCGTTGTCCTATCTCAATCGTGAAAGCTTTCATTAACATACTATAGTCTTTTCCTACAGGTTGATTTAAATTTAGCACACAACTCAGTTTGGATAATACATATATTTTAGATGCCCTAGAAATATATGCATTTCAGCCAAACCCAGTGATAGAGAATTAGAACAAAGCTAACAGGTATAACTTCAATCCTAGAATACTTTTCATTGCGTGCTTTCGATCGAACTTATTCTCCAGCATTTCGTTCTCATAATTCTATCACAAATGCATATTCGATACATACATGATTACCCAATAAAAGTCACGGCATGCGACATGATTCAAAATCGCATTACTCATTTTCGTAAGTTTTGTACTGACTATCAATCCTATGCATTGTGTAAAGCTGCCACTCATCCGACCGCAACGAGTCTCTACTGCACCGTAGCATCCGAAGCCGCTGCCGAACTATTTCTGGAGCCTCACATTGCAATTATCTTGATACGATATCCTTTTATTGAATTGCAAATGCATCAACATCCAGGACTACCCCCGCTTATCTACATCATCAAACATCATGCTTAAACTTTTCCAACACAATTTAACTCGACGTTGCACAAAGGCAACAATCTATCTAACACAAGAGTTCAACTCGAAGCAATGATGCTAAAAGGCAACAATCACTTTTAACACAAAGGTCTTCTACGACGAGTCTTATGTTCGATTCCTATCGAGTAGGAATTTCTAGCCAAAATACCAATCCAAATTTAACAACTCAATCTGAGCATTATTCCCTTATCCCATGCTCTCGTACATAGCACAATTCTGGAAATTTTCTATTCGCATCGCTAAGTTTGTTTGTAAATTTCTATGTCGATAATCGACCAACAGACTCATTTGAGTATTTGTTCGACCAATTATAAAAATTTGACCAAATCATTTTCAACCGAAAGCTGTTACATCAAGTCTCGAAACAAAATTTGATCGCCTAGACTTATCATCAACATGCACCACATTATATGCCTTTTCGACGCAATACCTTATGCGCCATCAAACAGGTCATTTTATTTGTTTGTAGTATTTATTTTGATTTGGCGGTCCAGTCTTCTAAGGTCGTTGTCCCGAAGCTACGCTCGATAATTGTAGATCATCAACATGGGACATTTACTATGAACAATGATATATCTTATTTCGGAGCCAAATTACGTTTCGACGAATTCTATGGGACTATACCCAAATTCAGACATAATCATTTCTATCTTCCCAACTGAGACGCAACTATTCTCTGAATAACTATTGCACTAACATTGATGATTCTATAATTCATAAAAAGCTACTCATTTAGAGTCCAAGTTTATCTACCCACGGTCAATATCTAAGCCACCATACGCGACAAAACTATCGTCCATGACTGTATAGTCTTGTACTGAATCGATCATCAATTTTATGATAAACCAATTTGACTTCCCGTACAGTTACAATTTTTTTTGATAACATAGGCGTGCTCCATTTTGTATTCTCACAGCACCTTACATTTTATTGCGCATTTTGATACGCTATATTGATTTTAATAGCGCGAGGGTCAACTTTGAATCCATATCAATGTCAACTTAAATCGCATCGCATTCATTAATGTTTGTTAACAAACATTTCTAAATACATCACATCGTATCCCAATTTGCTGCATCTTGCTATAACTTGATCGTGTAACCGAGTTACCAATTGTCCAAACATCAAACCCTTTGATTATATGATCATACCCTCTAAGTTTCACATGACTCGGTTATACTCAAATGAGTTTTCTCTCCTCGCAATCGACTATTTCTATTGGCACAATTATCTGCATCAACTAACATTGATCATCAAACTCGCAATTCATGCGACCTAATTATAACGTTCGAGTTTCCTATCCAACCGATTCGATTATTGCTTCGAAGCATAATACTTTCGATACTCTTAGCCATTTGACCAACTTAAAATTTTCTTCCGACGTATCATTTATTAACACAAGTCTGCACGTAATCTTTCTAACCAATTATCGAAGAACACTTGCTTCAACATACCATCATATAAATTTTTAATCGATACTAGATACTATCCCATTTGTTCTAGAAAAACCTTCTATAATTCACACAAGCTATCGTATAAGTGGTATGGCATATACCACTCAAAAATCGAGTCATTCATCGCAAAAATTGTATGGTGTATACCACTCAAAAATCGAGTCATTTCTCTTGCATCATACTCGATATCATTCAACATCCATTCTGACTAACCATCCTACGGTTATCATGTCGACCACAACGTAACTTTCAGTTATTCAAAGTTTGACACAACTAGACCAATGTATACATTCGCTTTACTCAAGTTCGACGCAACCGAAATGACTCGTTCTTCTCGGTTTATGATTTTCAATTCCATCTATAGCATCTTGTGCAATGTTTTATTCTCAACATTTCAAAGACATTACTCTAATCTGTTCGACACATTCGACATCAACTTGCATGTTCATTTGCAACGCATCACTCACAATTCAATTCATTGCACTGGATGCAACAACATCCTTTAATTTTTTTTATATTGATGCAACCAATATTTCTTATATCGACTTATTGCATTGAAATAACAAACTTCTCAATTCACATCTCATGACTTGCTACACTTGATGCAACAATTATTTTACGGCTCGTTGCACTATTATGCAACAAATATTTTACGACTTTACTCGACAACATCGTGTACATTTTGAAACACTTACAACAAAATATGCAATATTTTATTAGACTTATTGTATGGAACATCCAGTGTGGCATCGAGTAGAGTCAGGAGTCATTTGATCGTAGAAGGCAACTTTGGAATTGAAACGAAACAAAATATCCTGAAAAATTGAACCTAGAGCTTTGATACCATTTGTCATGCCCCGACTCGTCGAATCGTTAGTTCTCGCATTAATTCAGTCAAATCGATCATCCTCGTTGGGGAATGATGCCTTACGAGTCTGGAGTTGCACTTGTACAAGGAAAGAATAAAATTTCTTTAAATGGTTATCTCGAATCACAATATTTTGCAGCGGATGAAAGAAGTCATATTGAAGTTACTCAGAGTATACTAAATAATTCTCTTGATTGAATATGTAGTGGAATTACAAAGGCTTTCAAGTAGCCCAATACATATGCCATATTGCTTATAACACTCACGATCTTTCTGGACCATAAAGTATTTTATAGTTCAATACGTAATGTCTTCTATATCTTGGCCGCACCATCCTGTTGCAGGTCCAAGGTTCAATACGGTCGCACACCTCAAAACGCTAAAGCATTCTATATCTCAACGCATCCAAGCAAAGCTCTACTGCGAGCAAACCATTTACTTGTCATGCCCCAGTTCTAAAAATGCAGAACTGAGCCACGTGACAATGGACAGCGAGTATCACTCCAATGGTTATCCTAATTTAATGGAACCATTGGGGTAGCACTTAAGCTGTAAAGTACAACAATAGTGTAAATAAATGCTGAAACTCAAATGTAACTAATCTCATCCACAAATACGATCCATGAAACACATAGAGATAAAGAGTCTACCAATGTGGTGAAGTAAATAAGTCTGAAAAATTATCAAAATTGAATCGAATGTCTCGCAGGAAGAAACCTACTAGTAAAATACATAGTGGAAGAAAACAGCAAGATGAACAGATCTGATAACCAGCTAACTAGATAATGGTATCAGATCAACTCTACCACTGAGTCAAGGGTAGTCTCTTGGAAGAACCTCATCCTCAGATGTTGGTCCTACTCCTGAATCAACCTCAGATCTATAAATCTTCGAGTAATCCTCCTCGTCTAAGCCTGGAAGAGAAAATCATGTCCTCAGTGGGACATAGCAAGGTACATAATATGTAAGCCAAGTGTACAATAGTGATTATAAATTGGTAAGGTAAATATGACTGTACAAAGTGGATGAATCTAACATAACCAACTAAATGCAATACAATTTTGAAAACGTCACTAAAATACGCGGACTGTCACGGTGTACCTCGGAGACCTGATAGGCACTCATGCAAACTATTATGTAACCTACAGTCCTGGTAAGGAAAGCTGTAGCAAACTATACAAATTTCAAAGCTCTGGTAATAAGACAACGACATACTCTGAGGGAAAGTGGCCCAATCACATGGTGTATGTTCACCCTACCCATCTGACCTTGCGAATCGTGTCTACGAGATGCTCGGTCAGATCCTTTATCTAGGATATCGAGTCATAATAGTAGTACAGTGTAGAATATCAAGTCGTCGACCTAAAACCATATACGTACATCCCGTATACCAAGAAGTTATCAAGTATGGGAATCTGTCAGTAATGTTGTGTCACATGAACATGTCCTAGGGCTTGATGAACCCATAACGATTCGTCGCGGTATCGCAATATACTTTCTAATATCGATACCCGATGACACTATCGTCCATCGGTACCCGAATATGATTCGGATGCGAGATACCGAATATGGTCCTAAGGCGGTATAATATCATAAACAGAACATATATTTAAGAACCAAATAGGGAAACAGAAGTACAAAATGACAAATGACACTTGCCTGGATCCAGATGTTGAAAAGGTGATGTAGCCGGTACAACGTCCAAGTCCGAAGAGTTCCAAAGATCTGGAGATATTTTAGTAATTTAGGTTTTTGGTTTAACAGATTTGTAATATATTTATATAATATTTCATAATATCACAGATACTATATAGGAATTTGGCGATACTTAATATAATGTAGCTAGTTGGAAAATTCCTTAGCATGCATGCATAGCAAAGTGCATATGTACACAACAAGAATCAAGTATTTCTTTTCTATACCAGAACTCATTCACCATTGTTAAGTTCCCATTTCTTTGTACCCTTCGTTCTCAATTATAGACATTCAAAGGGATTAGACCATCTGCATGCTTCTCTTTTTCCCTTCTAATATTCTACTATATATAGTTTTTATGGGTACTTTCGATGTTTCTCTAACTATTCTTCTTTTGACATCAACTTTAGATTAGACATAACATAAGTCTGAATTGTATCCTCAACTTTCACACATAATTCCTCCCATCTCTATTCTTGCAGCCCCTCAAATCACCCATAAACTTTCACCATACAGAGCCATTACTAGCTAAGGTATTTATTAGAGCTTGCATTTGAATCAAGAACACCATTATGCATTAATCCTCTAGTATTCAGTACACACACATTTGTATATTTTCAAATATTTTTCTTTCTTTTTTTGGGTGCTTCGTATTCCCTCATCAAGGTTCTTTTTTTCGAATAGGGCACACACTCAGCAATGCCAAGTTTGCTATCGAACACAACACAAAGGGATATTTGTCTACCCCTAAATAATAAGAAGGGGTACACATAAAAAGCGCCCTTCCATTCCTCTCACGAACTACACAAACTCATATGATTATTAGTTACCAAAATCTCTCGATCTACGTCATGTCTGTAACTCCACATTCCATTTCCTAGTAAATCACATATTTTTTTCTAAATTCTTTATTAGTTAATTTATTATTCGTTATTAGGAGTGACATTTTAGTAATTTCTGGATTAAAAGTTAGCTAATTAGGAATTCATAAAGTGGGAGTGGCAAATCTGTAAATAATCATAGGTGGATTGGTTTATCCATATTTGAGAGTGGGGTGGCATTCTTATAAATATCATGGCAGGATAATTAGTTTTGGTAATTTTCTATTAGCCTTTAGCCGAAGGATTATTGTGGGAACTTTCTAGAATTAATTATTTAAGACATGTGCTCTTAATTAATTTACATGTGCTCTTTAGTTAGTTATAACTAACTTCTTCTAGACTATTCCAAGCCTATGTGATTCTTGGGCCTATGGCTTGAGACCAAGCCTATAAATAGGACAAATCTCTATTAGTGCTAATCATTCCCAAATTCCCATGAGGTCCTAATGATCGTGTCCATATTTTGTCTGTGTCCAACCCATATTCCTCGTGTCTAGCCATGTCGGCATGTCATCCCATTTCATTAGTTTTCCTACACAATTATATTTACATCATCTTCCTCGTGTCCTAGGACTGACCCTGAGGACATGAACACACCATCATTCCAATACGTCTTTCCATATTTTGTTTTCTGTCTGTGTCCTAGCCACAGGATACTGTTACACATTATAGAAACCCAAAACCCTAATTTCTGCTCCCGATTGGCCGACCTCTGGCGGAGCTCCGCCTCTCGTAGCTACCGGACCCCTACATGCGAGCCCTTGCTCCGCTCCTCCTCCTGCCTCCCTCGAGCCCTTGCTCCGCTCCTCCTCCTGCCTCCCTCGAGCCCCACAGCCAGCAGACTCCGACTACCTCGCCATCATTATCACCTTTGACTGCCTCGCTATCATCGTTACCTCCGCTCATCATCTTCATCTCCACTCCGTCGTCGATCGGACTCGTGTCCTTAAGCAGCGCACTCACCTCGAGCCGCATGTTCGATCAACATGCATCTCGATCCATGTTCTTTGCCTCGAGCAGTACGCTTGCCTTGAGCTCTATGCCAACTCGAGTGATGTGTCCAACATTGAACATAGGAGTCTTTTGCCTGCACTCGTCGGAGCCGATCGTCGTATCCTCCGCCTCTCTCAAGCCCGGGTCTACAGATCCGCCTTGGGCCGACGACCAACCACTCCACCTCTTCTTGAGCTCGTCGTGGCTCGATCTAGCCACTTTGTCGAACACGACCGCCATTGCCGCCTCATTCTTCTCTGGAACCTCCACCTTTCCTATCGTCGGACCCTGCACCTTCTTGGCTGTCCATCGTCGTCGTGCCTTCACCAGATCCCGGTGAGCTCCTAGTCGCTTCCTCACAAAGCAGCATCACCATCACCTCTTATTTTTGGCACACCTTTGCGCCAGCAGATCACGAGATCTGCAGTGCCATCCTTCGACACTATCCACTACCGCAGCCTTGTGTGTCGTCTTCCTGCTGTGAGTTCTTCGCCTCCTCCTTCTCCTCGTTCTTCTTTCATTTCTTTAGGGTTTTACTTGAGGGGATGGCTGCAGAGAGGAGTAAAGTAAAAGAGATGTGTGTTATGTTAGGGTTTTTAAGATGTTGTGTCGGGTCGGCCTATTAAGCTAGTGGGCTTGGGCTTGGTTACAAATAGAATAAAGGTAATATTATGGTTTTGATTTAATAGGTTTTGTGGGCGTAAAGACTGGGCCAGGTTTGGTTAGTTGAATAAAAAAAAGACAAAGGGTTATAAGGAATTGTAGGCTGTAGCCAATAAATCTGTGGGCTGGGTTTTATGGATTGGGTCAGAACCAAATCAGTTTAGTTGGGTGTAATATATTCTTGGTTCGGTTAAAGTGTTGGGCCTAGTTCTAGTTAATGAATATGGGTTTTAGATGCAGGATAGAAATTTGGGATTTTAAAGATTTATTCAAGGTTTGGGTCCTGTTATATGGATTAGTTTGGGCTTTTAAGAGATAGGCCTATAATAATTTGATTTTTGCTTGATAGATTTTTGTTAGAATAGTATATTAATGATACTTTATTTTAATAGGTTGAACAAGAAGCAATTGTAACAAATTGGATTAAGGTAAGTACACACCATACTTATGTTTTTTAATACATTATAAATGCAATGTTTTCTTGTCGTGTCATGTCTCATATTGTGACATAGTCTTGACACGGGATCCTGATTATTGTTCATGATTGTGTCTTTGATTGTGATTTTCGTTTATTGTTCATAGTCGTGTTCATGACTTGTTTATCGTATATTGGACATGACTTGTGACATGTTAATCGTATTGATCACGACTTATTGTTATTGATTATTTCGTGTCTTGGGGAGGGAAAATGCCAAGTAGGTATGTGGTTACCCTAATTGATATCATTCATATCGAAAATAGCAGACATAAACTTCACGTATGTCGTGTCATACTTCTATCATTAATAGCCATCTTCGGATGTGTCGTAATATCCCATCCGACCACATACTAAATACGATATTTTAATTGCACATGGTTTATAGTCGTGTTTTTCTTGATCATGATTGTTCATGTTGCAGGTTGCATTGCATGATATTGTCTCGTGTCATGATCTAGTTAATTTATTTTTTGTATTTATTTTATTGCTTTATTTTGTATCGTACGACATTTATTTTGGAGGGTTGTACTTTGCTCATTTTTGACTAGATAGTTGACATATTACTTCAGGACTTGAGGACATGACTTGGATTGGATGCTCGAAGAAGATTCTGGATGACTCTAGAAGATTAAGACAAATTACTATTGATGTATTAGATGGTTTGGATAAAGTCAGATGTATTGGATGTATGGGTTAATTATTTGAGGATATGGATTATTGAATTTGTTTCTAGAGATGGAACATGTAGATGTACTTAAAAGTGATAATGGATGCTGTGATCATGTGTTTGCTTGGTTTTGGTTTTGTTTCTTTTCTAGTTTTACGATTGAGCAAAAGATTGGTTTTGAGATAATTTGTGACTATCGAGGTCTAGATAGCTACTACCGCCGATTCTATGACATAGGCTGGATGCGCTCACAACCCGTACCCGAATATACGGGCGCGGGGCGTGACACTGTCATGTTGTATTTCATATCTCCTCCATACACATATACTTCACCTTCATTATTTCGAACCCAAGACGTAATAATAAGCTAAAACTCGGTGTAAAGAACTGTCTAAAATGTAACAATAAAAAAAAACACCTGCTATAGCTAAATGAAGGCAACGATGGAGAACATGGGTGAGAGGAAGTTGAGTCATAGGTTAAATGGAAAACCAATGGAAGAGCTCGCCGAGTTTCAGATTCGTCGTACCCCAGAGACGTCATCACCGCCCGGCTTGCCACGCCGAGCAGTCGTTGAAGCACTGAACACAGAGGCATCATTGCGAAAACGGATGACTCTAGCTGCTAAGATGCACGATGACAGATTTGCGACCACTCGTCGACGCTGCCGCACCACTGTCGTTGGCGACAACGAACCGCGTGAGAGGTGGAAAGTGTTGGAGGTGGAGATGAGGCGGCTAGGGTTTGCTTGGGGAGATGAGAAATATAAGGAGGATGTTGAATATATATAGGAGGAGGGAATAACCGTCGACAGGGGTTGAGAGCTAGGTTGTTTCTGTACGCGTGCTTACAACTTGCAGGGTGCTACAGTGTACCGTGGTGAAGAAGAAGAAAAGTAACAGGTTTACGTTTGAATTTAGTGGGTAGGGTTGCGAGTAGGGTTGCGGGTCGGGTTAGGCTAGATGGAATGACCCGCCCACGTGGGTCTAATGAAGGTTTTAGCTGTGTTATTTCTTTCAATGGGCCAATGGGCTTCGGCTTTTAATTTAAAAAATATATTAAACCTATTGGGTTGGGTTGTTGGGTTAATGGGCTGTGGTGCTATGGATCTGCTTTGCCCGGATCCGAATAGTGGGGCTGTTTCAATTGGGCCATGGTTGGGTTTAGAATAGGTCTTATAATAAATATAAAATTTCTACTACAAAATAATTGATTAAAATTGCTAAAAATTATTTTACATATATCCTAAGCCTTAAATATAATATATGAAAATATAAAATTTCTATTTTCTTTCTAAAGCCTATAACTTAATAGGAATGCTAAAAGTATTCTATATTCATGTATCAGCATAAATGCAGTTAATAAAATAGATTTGTTTAATAATAATCTAATAATATTAGTGCTTTAACTAACTATAACAATAAGTAAAGTAATTTTGCAACCATAACTTTAACTTAATAGGAATGCTAAAAGTATTCTATATTCATGTATCATTAAATATTTGTTAGTAAAATATAAAATTTTATGTAAGAATAGGGGGTTCACATCCTCTCCTCAGAAATTTTTGTCCCCGAAAATTAAAATGATGGCACGATTAGGAAGAACTAGAATCTAAAATATTAGGAGTATTCGAAAGGTAGTACGTAAATTTGTACCTCGATCTTCGAACAAGTGAGAAAAATTCTCTTGAATAGAGTCCTCGTGCTCCCAAGTAGACTCGCCAAGGAAATAATGCTTCCATGCAACCCGGACAAGTCGAATAGTTTTTCCTCTCAGTACCTTCTTGCTGCGGTCAAGAATCTCAACTGGCTACTCCACATATGTCAAAATCGGTCCAACTGTAATCTCTGAATGATCTAGCACGTCACTAAGGTCGGCCACATACCTCCTCAACTGTGATACATAGAAAATGTTATGCACACCCTCAAGTGACGGGGAAAATACAAAATGATGTACCTCAGACTCAACTTGCCTCTGATCCCAAATCTAATCGTCTTCCGAGTTGGTGATATCCTCAAAATACGTGATCTCCTTCCTTAAACTCCAAAGTCGGCAGAGTATCAGCCCAATGTTTTTGTCTATCCTATGCTGCTCTGAGGTGGCTCTGAATCTTCTTCACCTTCTCCACTATCTGGGTTACTAACTCTGGACCAAGTATGTGCCACTTTCCTTATGTCACTCTAACATACTAGAGACCTGCACTTCCTATCGTATAGTGCCTCAAATGGTTCCATCTGGATGCTTGCTTGGTAGTTGTTGTTGTAGGAGAATTCCTCCAAGTGTAGGTGATCTTCCAAAGATCTACCAAAATCTAACATACAAGCTCTCAACATATCCTCAAGTGTCTGGATCATGCGCTCTAACTGTCCGTCGGTCTGGAAGCTCGATACAATACGATAGTGACTAGCACTCCATTTAGTTGCACTATCTGTCTCATGTACAAATCAGCCATAATCTCGTAGGTTTCTAAACTCTGAAAGGCAAGAAATGATCCGACATGGTGAGTCAATCCACGATAACCCATACTACGTCCTTCCGTTGGGGCTCCTCAAAAATCTAGTAACAAAGTCCATTGTGATGTGTTTCCACTTTTACTTAGGAATGGAAAGTGGCTGTAACAGTCCTACAGACCTCTGATGCTCGGCCTTTATCTGCTGACAGGCCTAACACCTCGTTACAAATTGAGGATCTCCTTCTTCATCCCATGCCACCAGTAATACTACCTTAAATGTTTGTATATCTTTGTACCTCCAGAATGAATAGATTATATCGAGTTATGCGCCTGAGTCATCAACTCCTGACGTAGCTCTCTACTCGGAATTCATAAACGATATCCACACCTTAACGTTCCGTACTCGTGAATCTGTAGCCCTATCTGCCTGCCGGCCTCTGTCCTCTCTCGGAGTCTCCTGAATCTTGAATCTGTAGGAAGAGCAGCCTTGATCCTCCCCACTAATTAAGATTGTACCCCAAGGGTAGCTAACTGACCATCCATACCTGGCAATACGACCTTTATCTCAACTCCTGGATATGCTCTAACAGATGATGCTAAATCGTCAAGAAGTATGCCATGGGTTTCCTGTTCAAGTCATCAACTATGATATTTATCTTGCCAGGATGATACTGTAACTCAATCTCAAAGTCTTTTATCAACTCATTCAAAGTAAAGACGTACTTCAGGCTCTTACGGATAGTAATATCTCGACTCGCTCTCTATATAGGTAGTGCCTCAATAGCTTCAGTGCAAATATCACTACAACTAGCCCCAAATCGTACGTCGGGTAGTTCTTCTCATTGGTCCTCACTACCAAAAATATGTCAAATTAGCAATGAGATTAGCGACTCCATTTAAAAATGTTGCTATGTTTTATGTATTTAGCGACGTATGAAAATGACATCGCTGAGCGTCACTATCAGTGACATTTAGCGACTAATATGTAGACACGGAAGTGTATAACATAACATACAGACAAGTGGACACACATGACACACAGACATGTGGACACACGTGGCTTACAGACATGTTGACATTGCCATTGCTATCTTGATGTGAATATTGGATTCACATTTAGGGTTAGGGTGAGGGTTATCAAAATGACTTGGAATTTTTACCTAGTAGTAACATAGTTAAGGTATTACCTACTCTAATGTATAGGTAAGGACTTACCTAGGATAGGTAATGTGAATCCTAATTTAGGTTAAGATATTGGGGATTACCTACTCTAGAGTGTATAGAGTATCATAGTACCTAGAGTGTATAAAGTATCCTAAGAAGTGTATAGAGTATCCTAGTACCTAGAGTATATATAGTTTCCTAGTACCTATAGAGTATCCTCTAGAAGTGTATAGAGTATCCTAAAAAGTGTATAAAGTATCCTAGTACCAATAGGGTATCCTCTAGAGTGTATATAGTATCCTAGTACCTAAAGTGTATAGAGTTTCCTAAGATATTGGGGATTACCTACTCTGAGAACCATGCTAAGAAGTATCCTAGTACCTAGACTGTATAGAGTATCCTAGAAGTGTAGGTGTGATTGGTACACTATTTTGAGCCCTTTTCTAGAAATTAAATTTACTTATGCCAATCCTTTTGGGCCTATCAGAGTTATAGATTTTTTCGAAAATCTAGTATAACGCTGATTGCCTCAAAAGGTTGCATAAGTAAAAGTGTATAGAGTGAGTATACTAGTAGTATATCGTAGTATCCTAGAGTGTATAAAGTGAGTATCCTAGAGTGTATAAAGTGAGCCTCCCTACTTCCTTTCTTCTCATTCGGGTCATTCAGCCAACTATTTCGTACCATATATGATATCTACCTCAACCTCACCCTAGAGAAGTGTGAAAATATTAATATTAACAAAGGTCCACAGTATCAATTTCAGTATCGAAATTGCTATCCGTATCTTTTACGGTTGATATCATGAATCTCATGGCTCTCTCTAGCAGAGCAAAATGTAAAATCAAACGTGAAGCAGAGCTTCATATTCAAAACATTAGAAGTAAAAAGTTTTCAGTTGGACTACCACCAATTAAAAACTTTTTACTTCTGATATTTTGAATATGAAGCTCTGCTTCACGTTTGGCTTTACATTTTGCTCTGCTAGCGAAAGCCATGAGATTCATGATATCAATCGTAAATGATTCCGATACCGATTCCAATACCGATACTGTGAACCTTGGTTAATATTAATATTTCCACACTTCTCTAGGCTGATATTGAGGAAGATATCTTATGATACGAAATAGGATGCGGAGAGAGTCAAATGAGAACTAAGGAAGTAGAGGGGGTCAAAGAGGGGGCATTCTTGTTGAACATGTGCCGACACTCATTTAATACTCATGTGTCTATGCATCCATTTGGAATATACTCGAATAATGTGTATCTATCTTTACAGAATTATTTTCAATTAATGGATATGAATTACTATCCGAGGCATTGTTCTTGGATATACAATCGTCATCCTAATAACATGTGCGGTGTGTGGAATAAATTTATACAGCGGGTAGAGCAGTTCCTACAGTTCGCCATGGCGTTTCCTTAGTACATGGACAGTACCAAAATTAAGTATCCATGTATGAGATATCGCAACATGAAATATCATCCGAAAGTGGATGTGACATATCATTTGTACTCGAGAGGTTTCATGTCGAATTACTATCAGGAGACCTCACACAGAGAACTTGTACCTTTAGCATCGGAGCCAGAGCCTAATTTGCCGTATATGGATGTCCTTGACCACACTGGTTATGACAAAGGGTGGGTGAACAAGGTTTTTGACGTTACGAGGCCTAGTTTCGATCCGGACAATCATGATGCGGCTGAGGAGGCACCGAATGCCTATGCTGTAAAGTTCATGGAGTTGTTGGAGAATGTAAGAACTCCTTTGTATCCTGGTTGTGAGGATCATTCACCATTGGAGGTGGTTATAAGACTGGTGAGCATCAAGTCCAATTTCAATATGTCTCAAGAATGCTACAACCGAATCATCGAGTTGATTATAGAGATCTTGCCGAAAGGTGCAAAGTTACCTACAGACTTCTACCGGTCTAAGAGGATGGTGAGATCTCTACGGATGGGATATAAAAAAATTGATGGATGTCGCAACGGGTGCATGTTGTACTACAATGATAACAAGGATGAAGATACATGCAGGTTTTGTGGTGCTGATCGCTACAAGATAACAAGTTCAAGTAGAACTCCCGGTGCAAGGAAGTCGACCAACTCGATGCACTACTTGCCATTGACGTCATGGTTACAGAGGTTGTTTATGGTAAAGGAGGCTGCAGAAAACATGAGTTGGCATAGACGAGAACAGATCGAAGGAGTGTTGGATCACCCATCTGATGGAGAAGCATGGAAGCATTTTGATCGAGAGTATCCAGATTTTGCTTCAGATTCGTATAATGTCAGATTGGGTCTTTCCTTCGACAGTTTTACCCCATTCAGACTTTCGGGGTCCTAGTATTCGTATTGGCCTATGATTGTCACTTCGTACAATCTACTGCCTTGGATGTGCATGAAGACTCCGTATATATTTCTCATCGTTATTATCCCGAGTCCGAACAATCCGAAGAGGAACATCGATGTGTATTTATCTCCATTGATAGATGAGTTGAATTAGCTGTAAGAAGTATGTGCCAACACCTACGATGTTTCTAGAAAGCAAAATTTTTAGATGAGGGCCGCACTGATATAGACCATCAACGACTTTTCGGTCTATGAAATGTTATCTGGATGGAGCACTCATGGTCGTCTCTTATGTCTGTATTGCATGGACCGCACGAAGGCTTTCCGTTTGAAATACGAAGGAAAACTGTGCTTCTTCGATTGTCATCGACAGTTCCTGCTGAAGGACCATCCGTTCCGGAGGAACAAGAATGCTTTTCGTGCCGACGTTATGGAGAAGGCCAATCCACCGCCAAGGTGGACTGGAGACACGATATGAGATGAGGTCAAGGATTTTCTAAGTGCTGTCGAAGAGCCTACAAAGGAATACAAGTGTGATGAATTTGGCCGCACTTATAATTGGACGAAAATAAGTATATTCTGGGACCTGCCATATTGGAGCACAAATCTGATCAGACATAACCTTGATGTCATGCATATCAAAAAAATGTATATGACAACATAATTAATACTGTGATGGACATAAAGGAAAAGACGAAAGACAATTCCAAGGCCAGGTTGGACTTGGAAGATATATGCAGATGTCCTACGTTGCATTTGATAAAGGAAGGCAATGGAAAGTATAAGCAGCCTAAGGCAATTTTCTTACTAGACATGGAGGATAAAGAGAGACTTTGTAGGTGGATTCAGTGCCTAAATTTTTTTGACGGATACGTGTCAAATTTAAGAAGATGCGTCGACCCGAAGGAGAATAAACTGACGAGTATGAAGAGCCACGACTGTCACATATTTATGGAGAGGTTAATTCCAATTGCATTTCAGGAATTATTACCGTCGGTCGTTTGGGATCCGTTGACAGAGTTGAGCATATTCTCCAGAGATCTTTGTTCTACTAAGTTGCTTGTCGATCGTTTACAAAAGCAAGAAAATGATATTGCAGTAACACTGTGCAAGCTTGAGAGGGTGTTCCCTTCTGGGTTCTTTGACTCTATGGAGCATTTGCCAATTCATCTTTCCTACGAGGCATATATTGGTGGGCCCGTCGGTTATCGGTGGATGTACCCGTTTGAGCGGCCTTTGAACCACCTAAAAAGAAAGGTGAAAAATAAGGCTCGGGTCGAGGGTTCTATTTGTGAAGCCTATGTTCTTGAGGAGATTACAAATTTCTACTCGATGTATTTCAAGCCATATGTTGCTACTAATAGAACAAGAGATGCGAGAAACGACGATGGATATCTTGAATCTAATGATGCAATACTAAAATTCTTTAATGCTTTCGGAAAGCCTTCGGAGAAAATGAAGAAAAGATATCTGAATGACGAGGAACTAAGGGCTACTCAGTTATATATATTACTCAACTGCGACGAGGATGAAGTGGAGAAGCTCGAGGTGTAAGTAACTAATACGTCCATGTTTACGTCATCTATGCATGTAATAGTATCCAATATTATTATTACACTAACTGGTCGATGTGTTGTTATTTTTAGCATATTTAATGATGAGGTGAGGTCTAGTAGACAGTACATAACGTATGAAAGACTAGAACAGGAAAGGAGACACCATTTCCTTCATGGTTGAGTGCATACGTAAGATGCTCAGAAATTATTTTTCTTATATGCACTTTGCACAGTAATTAACGAAACACTGAATTTAATTTCTTATCTTGTGGTATTTAGGCCGATCGTTCGGATGCAATACTAGAGAATGAGTCCATTAGAACTCTAGCCAAAGGACCCATTTATTTTGTCAAAATCTGGCCAATCTATTGTGTGAATGGGTTTAGGTTCAAGTCAACAAATGCTCCGATCAAGAGAACTTTTCGGATCTTGATTCCACCAAAAATAGTTGTTTGTGTATTCGATCTACAAACTATAAAAATGTCGATCCGGGCAATAATTTTTATGGCATCTTACGGGAGATTGTGGAGTTGACATATAACTACGACATAGAGCCGGCTAGGATCGTATTGTTCAAGTATGATTGGTTCGATCCGCTCTAAGATCAAGGTCGGAAAATTGACAAGCATGGTCTTGTGGATATTAAATACTAGCGTCGATATCAAGGATACGAACTATTTATCCAAGCAAGTCAGGCTCAACTAGTTTACTTTACTACTTATCCTAGACGGGGAACAACTAGGTTGGATGGTGGGCAGTATGCAAGACTAAAGTCAGTGTAGTGCCCCGTCCCGCTCAGTCAATCAGAAGAATCAGAACGTCGACGGTGTTTCGACTTAGCCATGCAATGGCTACTAGAAGACCCACACGGTCGAGGCGACTCCTAGCACAGGTGGGTAGCTTCGGTGAACTTGCCTCGTATTGGCCTTCTCACTAATAATATGAAAGTTTTCAAATGCACAAGTAAACTTGTTAATAAAAGAGACGAATCCACATAACTAAAGGAATAATCACAAGTCGGGTCGATTGAGTTAGAAAATGAACAAGGTCCCATGGTCGACTTAGAATCGTTGCCCGATGGCTTTTAAAATGACACTCGGTCCTTCATCCCGTGGCTTGGGAGATTGAAAAGTTGGTCTTTGCCACAAAGTTGTGAGTTAGCCTAAGTCATAGGCGTCGCCCGCATAAATGTTTGACAAAGCATGCACGGCCCCATCATCCAAGGCTTGGCATAGCCTTTGCTTGCCCCACGAGCTAAGTTGCATCGTACGGCTGGTGGCATAAGTCTAGGCACCCAAATAACTTGGTTGTTCAACGTCGATCGCGTGCAGGGCACATTCCCTCGACGCAAGTCTTGATACAGCCTGTGCTGGTCAAGTTGATGCACGATTAAGTTAGGCTTAGTGATTCTAGGTGATCGAAGACGTTCTAAGCACTGTCTCATATTTTCTATAGTTGTCGATATTACTTGGTTTTACGGTCGTAAGGCCTGTCATATAGAGTATGACTTGGTCGGTGGTGTCGCATAGAGTTCAAGTTGGTTTAAGGCACGATGTCATGGACTTAGTATTTTTAAGGTACGAGACACGGTTGATTAAATTGAGTTGGAAGGAGGGCTTTCAAATAGTCGTTCCTGAGTCGAATAAAATGATAGGGCAAGAAGGAAGAATGCTCGCGACCATGGGTCGTCGAGGTGGTCTCAGATGTGAGAAGTATTGAACTTGTCCCTGAAAGAGATGGTAACATTAGAAGAACAATAATTGTGTGAGACGTCAGTTCGAGTCGAGTCTTGCATGGTCGTTGGACAACTTGTCCACAAAAGAAAGGTTTCCTCGAACGGCAACCTGGCGGCCAAGGGACCGATTTGCTGGATGATAGCACGGGTTAGGCGGGGACTTGCAGCGGGGCTCGCTACTTGCGCTGAAAGAGGCGCCCGTCTAACAAAAGCTATAGAGTCTAGTATAGCTTGTGGTGCTAGTGACCTTTCATATAGATGAGTCGGCATGGGCAGCAATTTGCGTGTGTGTCTTTGGATTGAGTTGAGTTAAACATGTACACGATCAAAAGACGATATTTGGGCCTAAGATTTAGCTACAACACAGACACCGAGCTTCGGCCCGAGATGTGGCATCGAGTCTTAAGTCGTTGGATAGAGTTGCATAAATTGGGTTTGAGTCGCCGCATGACAAAGTTCAGGAAGTGCCGCAAGGCAAAGTTGGTTGAGTGACACTAAGTTCACAAGTCTTGGTTGAGTCGGTTGGTGATTAAAAGCGACGAGAGCCGCGAGAGACAATATGGATTGGTAGCACGGTAACATAGAAATTGGGTACTATCGTGTAGTTACGTCTCTGAGTATTGGCCGAAAGGCAAGCACGACTTAATACGTTAATGTTGTTGACACGAGATGGGTCTAGAGGCAAAGTATCAGTAAGTTGCTAGTTGCAAAGCACAGAATGGCCTAGAGACACAAAATAGGCCGAGAGTCTATGTCCTAATACTGATCCAAAGGCAAAAGTAGAAAGACAATCGTAAAGAGATTATGTTGCACAAAGTAAATGAAGTGTTGGTTTTGTATGGGAGGACGAGGAGCTCATTCCACCAGTACAGTTAAGTACTGACACCCACACAATTTTTATGTACAGGAACAGGTAGAAGCTCATGGCGCGAAGCTCGCTTGGATGCGTCAAGGCAACGGAGTTCCTTGACGATTTGAGGCATGTGGCCGCGTGGAGTCTGGACTTATACGAGATATAATATATGGACGTCACCTATCTAAAGCTTTCGCTGGCCTACTCAAATTATATTAAGAGAGAGCAGAGTGACTTGTAATGTGAGAAGAGTGAGCTTGGGTTATTGTAATCTTGGCACTGCGCCACATTGTAATCTTTATTTCAATATCAATAAAAGAGTGTTTTGTATGACTTGTATTTTGCTTCAAATTTTTGCTGCTATATCAATGTTTTCGCTTGGGACTTCTGTACAGCAACCCCGTCGTTTAGCCTATAATCGACCGTTATAGAACCCGCCTTGTGTGAGCACAATCTAGGCTCGCGTGTCATCACGCCTTAGCGAGGTCGATCGCTCCTACGGGAGCGGGGCGTGACATAATGGTATCAGAGCACGGCTTTACGTCCTTGAACTTTCGATTGAATTCTTTAACTTCGATGATGTTTCGCAAACTCTGTTATTTTAAAATCAAGATCATTGTTGCGCTCTCTCTCAAATGTCCCACGAGATGTCCATACAATAAGTCTATATATTTAGAAAAGTAATACGAAGGAAAATTTGGTTGAACAAAAGTTAACTTAAAATAAGCACGATTTGCTAAGTCGGGCTGGGCATATACACCAAGAGTTATGACGACCTTAGCAAAGTCGAGCACATAATTCAAATTGTGTCAGACGGGAATGAGTTAGATCGATTCAAAGAGTATTGGATAGTTTCAATAGCGGTGTTATCGAACGGCGATGTTATCGTCGATGTGATATAGAAGATTATGCTTGAAATTTCGTCGATGTAATATAGAAGATCGTGCTTGAAATTTGAGGAATGGTTCGAACGGAGATTCGAAGTAGTCAATTGCGAATTGAATGATAGTTTGGAGGATTTATCGAATGACTTCATCCCTGAGTGATGTATATGATAGCCTCGAGGATGTTGGTCGATTGAGGATGCGGGGTGCCAACGAGTCTGTCAGCAACCATTACATGTATGCAAAGCCTTAGATTTAGTATCATTAAGTAAGTTATGATATTGAAGATTTGGACGAGTCAATTCGAACAAAACTAAAGATGACGTGCACGAGATTGGGATTGTGCAAGTATAAAATACAGAAATGGTTGAGTAGATAGATCAAATTGAGGAAAAGTTAAGATAACAAACGGATGACTCGATAGAAGAAATCGATATGTGAATCATATACAAAAAGTTAGCACGATCGGATGATAGTGCATGGGAATGATTCGAATATTGAGAATGACTATAAGAAATTGTGATAGATGTTACTCGATGATTTGAGTTAGTATAGAACGGTACGACTTGAGGAAATATGTTGCTCGATGACTTAAGATAGTCGGATAAACATACGTGATTTTGGGTTTTGGACGAATTGAACATGTGACTAGTTTGGATGATAATGATCGAAATTGATCTTGAATATTGAGGAGAGTACCCAGTTCGAATGATAGTATCAGTTGCACGACTCAAAATTTGTTGCAAAGGAAGATCGTCAGGTTATGCATATCATCGATGGTATTGAGGCGTATCAATGATCAATATGCGATAACTCGGAGGCACTCTAAGTCAAGGAATAACGAATGCAAAGTGTTATTATTTTGATGGATGCAGATTTTGATTGAAATAAATATTGGATGAAAATGATTGTGTCTTGATGGTTGCGTTTATAACCATTACGTCGACGTCTTGTCTTGCGCAAGCGCAACTCCAGCCTCGTACATGTGTTACGTCGGATTTAGGGCGATCTTTCCGCGTGAGCGCTGACATGGTGATTCATATCGCGGGAACGATTGAACTCAAAAAATCAGGATGTGACAATTTAGATTGTCTCGACTTGCGGTTTGATACGAAGGTGAATTTGAGGAATGTTCCTACTTGTAATTGACGATTGAGTAAACATGAGGATTGAGTAAATCCAACCTGCATATCGAGAACGAATTAGTCTAGACTCAACATAAGAGTTACGTCCCGATGAGGATAATTATCCCGCGGGAGCTTTGCATGGTGATTTCATGCCCACCGTGGATAATAAAACTCGTATGAGATTGGGGTGCAACATATTGTCAAGCTGGACGACCTCATGATCAATTACGTGAATTGTATTGAATGGCTTAGGGAGTACGGAATGAAAATTTTGGTTTAGCGACAAATTGTGTCATAGCGTGTTTGATTTGGAAAGAATGGATAAGTAGATTGTATATAACATGTTTGAAGAGATAGACTATGCGAATCGTAAAAAAATGGATGTGCGATAGCAATAGGCAAGAGACTTGGTTGAGCAGAACTTGAAGTAGGATGGCTTTGCTGAATGACTCAGACCCCTGGACTAAACATTGCGAGTGCAAATAGGTGAAATCTATGCTCGAAGTTTAGAAATCGGAGTGATACGAGCTTGGATAGAAAAGCCCCCGTACTATCAACTTTGGTTTGACCTTAGGATGGGATCAATATTGATAATATTGTTTGGGAACTATGATTCTAATACTGACGGATTGACTTTAGCCTAGAGAGATGGCCTAGCGATTAGGCGAGACGTCCATATTGCGAGAGTTAGCATCGGTACAAGTGATCTTAAGGACTAATTAGTTTGGATGTTGGTGTTGATGAATGGAATTATTCAAGAGTATGATAATACCACTCATGAGCCTCGACTGAAATATATATATATCAGGGACGCTTGAATATGTACGATCCGGTTCGAGTAAAAATGGTAGAATTTTCTATTACGAGTCTTGGCTGAAATGTATATATTTTGGGAACGCCTGAAATATGTGCACGATCCAAGTAAGTGATACGTTGAATTCAAGTAAGACTGTAGGAATAGAATGGTCGAGGATTTTGAGATTTTGAGTTTCAAAGAAAAAGATTGATAGTAGTGCGAGCATAGATCGGATTGAAAAAATGTATAGGAAGAATGTGTACAAAAATCATTGAATGTTGAATCAAGTTATAAGTCAATAAGTGAGTAATCAGATAGTTTCGAGGATGAAACTTTTTCTGAGTGGTGTATGATGTAATGCCCCATCCCGTTCAGCCAATCGGAAGAATCGGAACGTCGACGGCGTTTGCATTTAGCCATGCAATGGCTACTCGAAGACCCGCTCGATCGAGGCGAATCCTCGCACAGGTGGGTGGCTTCGGTGAACTTGCCTTATATTGGCCTTTGCACTAATAATATAAAATTTTTCAAATGCACAAGTAGGATTGATAATAAAAGAGACGAATTCACATAGCTAAGGGAATAATTCCAAATCAGGTCGATTGAGTTAGAAAATGAACAAGGTCCCACGGTCGGCTTAGAATCGTTGCACGATGGCTTTCAAAATGACACTCAGTCCTTCGTTCCGTGGCTTGGAAGAAGGAAAAGTTGGTCTTCGCCACAAAGTTGTGAGTTAGCCTTAGTCATAGGCGTTGCCCGCATAAATGCTTGATAAAGCATGCACGACCCCATCGTCCAAGGCTTGGCATAGTCTTTGCTCGCCCTACGAGCTAAGTTGCATCCTGCGGCTGGTGGCATAAGTCTAGGCACCCAAATAACTTGGTTATTCAACGTCGATCGCGTGCACGGCACATTCCCTCGACGCAAGGCTTGATGCAGCCTGTGCTCGTCAAGTTGATGTACGATTAAGTTAGGCTAAGTGATTCTAGGCGATCGAAGATGTTCTAAACACTGTCCCATGTTTTCTACGGCTGTCGATATTACTTGGTTTCACGATCGTAAGGCCTGTCATATAGAGTATGACTTGGGCGGTGGTGTCGCATAGAGTTCAAGTTGGTTTAAGGCACGATGTCACGGACTTTGTGTTTTTAAGGCATGGGCCATGGTTAATTAAATTAAGTTGGAAGGAGGACTTTTAAATAGTCGTTCCTGAGTCGAATGAAATAAGGACAAGAAGGAAGAATGATTGTGACCATGGGTCGTCGAGGCTGTCTCAGATGTGAGAAGTATTGAACTTGGCCTTGAGAGAGATGGTAAAATTAGAAGAACAATGACTGTGTGAGATGTCAGTTCGAGTCGAGTCTTGCATGGTCATTAGACAACTTGTCGACAAGGGAAATATTTCCTCGAACGGCAAACTGGCGGCCAAGGGACCGATTCATAGAAAACATGTAAATAGCTGTGCTGGACGATAACCCGGGTTAGGTTGGGACTTGCAGCGGGGCTCGCTACTTGCGCTAAAAGGGGTGCCCGTCTAACAAAAGCTATTGAGTCCAGGATAGCTTGTGGTGCCAGTGACCTTTCATATAGATGAGTCGGCATGGGCGACAATCCGCGTATCTGCCTTTGGATTGAGTTGAGTTGAACATGTACACGATCAAAAGATAATATTTGGGCCTAAGATTTGGCTGCAACGTAGATGTGGCATCAACCAAGATGTGGCATCAGTCTTAAGTTATTGGATAGACTTACATAAGTTGGGTTTGGGTCGTTCGAGTTTAAGTCAGGAAGTGCCATAAGGCAAAGTTGGTTGAGTGACACTAAGTTCACAAGTCTTGGTTGAGTCGGTTGGTGATTAAAAGCGGCGAGAGCCACAAGGGGCAATATCGATTGGTAGCATGGTCACATAAAAATTAGGTACTATCGTGTACTTACGTCTCTAAATATGGGCCGAAAGGCAAGCACGACTTAATAACGTTGACGTCGTTGACATGAGAAGGGTCGAGAGGCAAAGTATCAGTAAGTTGCTAGTTGTAAAGCACGAGATTGTCTAGAGACACAAAATAAGCCGAGAGTCTATCTCCTAAAATTGATCCTGAGGCAAGAGTTGAAAGACAATCGTAAAGGGATTATGTTGCACAAAGTAAATGAACGTGTTGGTTTTGTATGGGTGGGCGAGAAGCTCATTCCACCAGTACAGTTGAGTACTGACACCTACATAGTTTTTATGTGCATGAACAGGTAGAAGCTCGTGGCGTGGAGCTCGCTTGGATGCATCGAGAAAACAGAGTTCCTTGACGATTCGAGACGTGCGGTCGCGTGGAGTCTAGACTTATACGGGACATAATGTATGGACGTCGCCTATCTAAAGCTTTCGCTGGCCTACTCAAATTATATTGAGAGATAGCAGAGTGACTTGTAATATAAGAACAGTAAGCTTGGGTGATCGTATTCTTGGCCTTGCGCCATATTATAATCTTTGTTTCAATATCAATAAAAGAGTATTTTGTATGACTTGTGTTTTGCTTCAAATTTCCGCTGTTGTATCAATGTTTCCGCTTGGGACTTTTGTGCGATGACCCCGTCGCTTAGCCTGTAATTGGCCGTTATGGAACCCTCCTTACGCGAGCACAATCTAGGCTAACGCGACATCACACCTTAGCGAGGACGATCGTTCCTACGGAAAAGGGGCGTGACAGTCAGAAATACCTACGATGTTGACGAAATAGCTTTTCAGGAGGACGAGTTACCTCTCGTAACAAATACAGTTGACATGGACACAACGGAAGTTCCATATTATACATCTAATCGTGTAGAAGAGATAGAAGTATCTGAAGAGGAAAATGAAGTATATGAAAGCAAAAATGAGGAGGAAGAGGAAGATGAGGACACGGTAGATGAAGAAGATAAATTTTCAGAAGATGGCTGAAACTAAAATAAAATGTAAAATGCATTTAACCACTAATTAATCTCCATTTAATAATGAATCTTCCACATTACATGTCTAGTATTGTAATTTTATTTAATTTCTAATTAATCTCTATGTTTCCATCAATCTATCCAGATGGCACCTATGACCCGAGTACGTCGCTTGAGAGAGGCACAAATGGCTGCTGAGGAGGTAGTGTTACCTCCTGCTGCTGAGGAGGTGGTGCTTCCTCCTGCTGCCAAGGAGGTAGTGGTACCTAAATCAGAGATGAAGGTCAAGGAAGAACTTCCTTCTACTATTAAGGAGGAAGTGATTCCTAAAGTTGAGATAGCTATGAAGGAGGATGTGGCACCAGAAGGCAGTTGCATCGGAAGTTTCAGTCATCCAGCTCCTATGTATATTGATCATGCTGGCATGGATCCTACTTATGTGCAGTAGCTGAGGAGGAAGATCTCTCTGTGCCTGCGTAAAGGGTAGAGCAGTATGATATGACTTTTGATCGGATTTGTTTCCGGTAGACTTATTTCTGGGTTAGACTTGGATGTTTTTACAACTCTTGATATTTTTTATTTTCTAGACATGGTTATCATCTAGACTTTGATGTTTTTGGATCACTACAACAAATATGGCCTACAATAGCATGCGCCGAATGCTATAGAAAGCCTTCTATAGCGTATTCTGTATGCTATAATTGCCCCCGCTATAGTATGTTAACGCTATAATAGTATAGCGTTCATGAATGCTGTCGACTGGTATAGCGTTCTGAAATGAAATGCTATTAACCAATAGCGTACACAAATGCTATTAACCAATAGCGTACACAAATTGCTATTGACCAATAGCGTACACAAATGCTATTAACCAATAGCGTACACAAATTGCGTACACAAATGTTGTTAACCGATAGCGCACACGAACTCTATAGAGTTATAGCGCTTAGTGAAGCTATTAACCAACGACTGAATGCTATATTCTTGCCGTAAGCATCACAATTGCTAGCATTTTCTATTACAATTATTTCTCAATGTTGTCAATACAAAAAATGCAAGTTCAACAAGAAACAATATCATGTAGCACAAAGATGGGTCTGTATCGCCAAAACTCATATGAAAAAGTATTTGGTAACATGAATTCTCCATGTCGCAGAACATCGTATACATAACATGATATCAAATGTAATGTATTAAAACATATTGTCATAGAATAATCCAATAATTCAAATATCGTAAACAAATATGGAACTTTATTACAATTTTAATATTTTTTAATTTCCATAATGATTCAGAATTCTTCAAGCAATTTGTTGTTGGAACATGAGTCTTTTGCTGATTTTTTCCAAAGGTGCAGCTCCTCCCTTCCTCTGAGAAGTTGGACCAGATACTGCCTTGTGAAGGGAACTTTGCATTGACGCAAAGAAGAGAACAGAAGGGCAACTTCCATGGGTACACAAACAAATTAAGCAATGAGGAACGGGAGTACGGTTAGCATGATGGACTCATAGGTGAAATTTGCTGATCCTGAGTACATCATGTCCTTTTCCTTGAATTTCTCATGTCCTTTTCCTTGTCTCGCTTTTTATTCTTTGCTTTTTCCCTTGCTTGATTTGCACTCTATAAGTATGCAAGACAAACATATATTAGAAATACAATTACGTTCTACTTTCACCATTGTTGTATACAAAGAATTGTTAACTTACCACATTTGAACCTTCTTGCTCACTTATACAAAATCCAGCATTAGGATCATTCATAAGAGCGACCTCAAGGCTTCGTTTTTGCTTCTTTGCTCTATTCTTTGCATGTTTTGAACTCTATGAATATGCAACAAATTAATACATTAAACAATAAATGAGATTTCTCTAAACATAAGAATTAAAGGGTTATATTACCTCAGCGAGAGCCATGCTATGCACCACCTAATCACAAAGAGATATGCTTCTATCATAGCAATCAATATGGAAAATTAACTCATAGCAATCAATATGGCAAACTAACTCATATAAATTATAGACAAAAAGATCTGCTTCTTCTTCTCCATAGCAATCAATATGGCAAACTAACTCATATAAATTGTAGACAAAGAGATCTGCTTCTTCTTCTTTTTCATAGCAATCAATATAGCAAATTAACTCATATAAATTGTAGACAAACAGATCTGGTTCTATCATGAGAAATTTACATTTTTGACTAACAGACTACATGTTGTCAATTAGGCAAGTATTAAATTACTTGTTACCTATTCTGTTATCCGATTGCAGTAATGGAATTAGTAGTATGTACAAGAAAATTAACAAATGGATCCCAAACAATAACAAATCAAAAGTTTATATTTCAAGAAACTCATATCTAGGCAAATCATGAAGAAATCCATGGAACACAATCTCATATAAATAGGCAAACTCACATCCGAACACTATATTCCAAATACTATATTCCAGTAATGGGCAAACTCACATCCAAACACTATACTTGTTACCTTCTTCTTCATAGCAATCAAAGGCAAATTAACTCATATAAATTGCAGACAAACAGATCTACTTCTATCATGAGAAATTATCATGAAAGACTACTTTTTGTCAATTGGGCATCAAAATACTTGTTACCTTTCTGTCATCCAATTGCAATAATAGAATTAGTAGTATGTACAAGAAAATTAACAAATGGATCCTAACCAACAACAAAATATTCCAGTAAATGGGCAAATCATGAAGAAATCCATGGAACACAATCTCAGTTAAGAGCAGACACCAAATATATTATGCAAACATCAAAATTCAAATTAAACCAAATCAAACTCTGAATTATAAATAATGTGAACAAATCCTATGTTACCTAATGCCATATGACGAGCATTTGCAAATATCAAATTGGTTTCATAAGATTAAAGATAGAAAAAAAGAGCCTACTTATACATAAATGCCCTCACAATCCATTCTAAGGTAACTATCACTACCATCCTTAACATTCTTATCTAGTTTTGATACATCCACAGGTGATTATGATGGTATATAGACATTCTGATCATCATCCATATCCATCTCTTGAAAACCTCTTGGTGGTGCCTTTAACACAATATACCAATTAGATGAAGCAATGTCTTAAGAATAAAACACTTGTGTTGCCTGTGATGCTAGAATAAATGAGTTTCTTTCAAAGTGGTGTTTTTCTTGGTGTAGGTCAACCAAGATAACACATCTTCTACTTTGACACCATTTGTTGTGCTAGCCCAATCACAATAAAAAATAGGAATGTGAAAAGTATGATAATCCAAGCAAATTATATTTTTAATCACTCCATAGTAGGAAACTGTATCGGTGACTTGATTTCTATCCTTGGAGCTAGATCTACAAATGGTTGATGCCTCAAGTGAAACACCGTTGTTCTGCCTAGACTTCTCAGCATCCTTTTTATGGTAGCGGTGACCATTGATAATATATCCTGAATAAGACACGCCATGTTTTGAAGGGCCATATGCAAGCCCTCTTAACATGTTGGATATGTTATCACTGGGTTGCCCCTCAATCTTTTCAAAATCAAAATAAAATGTAAAGAAAACATATTTTTAAAATTTTGTGCTAAGGTACTGAAGAAACAAAAGTTGTAACCTTTTGCTTTAACCAAGCTGGGAATACCTTGGAATGACAATCTTGAAATAAATTCTCATTTTTAGCTAGGCTTCTATCCAAAAGTTTCAACTCCTTCAAGTGCATCCTAAGAGGGGAAACAATTGTTACACGATATAATAGACAAGTTACTTTGAAGTTAATATGTTTTCTAATAACTTACTCAAGATAAGGTTCAACTTCAGCCATATTGAACAATACATAACGGTGAGCACTTTGTAGCTTCTGTTTATCCAATGTCACTATTGTTCCCTTCGAAAATGATCTCCCTTCAAGTACCGCATCATTCTGAATACCTTCATTTCTATTTGGACGATTATCCATCTCAGCCACTTGTTTCATGCATCCGCTAACAAATCTCATGCTCTCATCAGCAAGATAACATTTTGCTATACAACCTTCATGACGTGCACGATTCCTAACGTGTCCTTTCAACACCTTTATGTTTCTAAGAGGCAAAAAAATAATTATTATTTAGAGTAAGCAAATGTACGAATGGAAATTAAATAAAAAGAAATGATAACAATCACTTTTCAAAAGGATACATCCAACGATAATGGACACAGCCACCTAATTTTGCTTCACGTCCCAAGTGGATTGGTAAATGAATCATGATATCAAAAAATGAAGGAGGAAATATCTTTCAAACAAGTATAATATCTCAACAACCTCTTCCTCTAGTTTTTCCATTTGTTCTCTATCAATGACTCTTTGGCACAAGACATTGAAAAATGCACATATTCGAAATATTGCATTCCATGGCCCTTTTGGAAGAAGACCTCTCAATGCCACAGGAAATAACTGTTGCATTAACACGTGACAATCATGAGACATGAGGCCTGTCAATTTGCATTCTTCCACTGATATGTAGCTCCCGATATTTGAACAGTAACCATCGGGCAACTTCAAGTTATATAATCTCTTGCAAAAAGTTTTCTTTTCTTTCTTTGAAAGTGTATGCGGTCCTGGTGGAAGAAAAATTCTCTTATTTTGTAATTCTGGATGCAAAGCATGTCTGATTCTCATTTCTTCTAAATCCCTATGCGATTCAATGCCATCCTTTGATTTTTTTCCTTCACATTTAGCAGCGTACCAACAGTGCTATCACACCAATTCTTTTTTATGTTTATTAAATCCAAATTATGGCACAAAAGTAAATGCTGGAAAATCAAAAAATATATTAAAAATCTTGTTAAAGCAATGAAAATATTAATTGAAAAATATTTTACAAAAATATAGAAAAATAATATAATATTACCTCCCAATACGGCAGCAAAAAAATATTGACTTCTTCTTCCACATCTCTGAAGATTACCTGTTTCTTTTGCCCTTCTCTTTTCCCTTACCGAAATTATTTCTCATATTTTTTAGCCCTTTCAAATTTTTTGATCCATTCATTAATCTAGGTGGCTCCCTATGTTCTTGGTTACCATCAAACCAACTTTTCTTCAACCGGAATGGATGGTTGTATGGAAGAACATGCCCGTGTCCCATGTAAATGGTTTTCCTACTAGATTTAAACTATTTTGAACATGTATTCACTCCACATATGGGACATCCAATTTTTTCTTTGGTAGTACATCCAACTAGGTTGCCATAAGCCGAAAAATCATTTATCGTCCACATCAAAATTGCTTTCAAGTTGAAAAATGATTTGTTGAATGCATCATAAGCATGCACTCCAATATTCCATAGCTCTAGCAAATCATCTATAAGTGGCTGTAAATAAATATCTATATCATTGCTAGGTTGCTTCGGTCCAAAAATTAATAATGCCAACATTATAGGTTTTTTCTCATGCATAGCCACGGTGGGAGATTGTATGTAGTGAGCATCACTGGCCATCAACTATAGGACGAGCTAAGATTGCCGAACGGATTGAACCTGTCTGCAGCAAGACCAAGTCTAAGATTGCGTGTATCTTCTGAAAAAGACGACCACTTCATATCAATTGTCTTCCATGCCAAGGAATCCATAGGATGGCTCATGATGTCATCATCACTTTTGTGTTTGTGATGCCACCTTAAGTTTTCATCCATTTCAACTAACTAAAACATCCTTTAGAACCTTGGAATTATCGAAAAGTATCTTAGTATTTTTGAATTTTGCCGGTCTTATCTTTCTTTCATCGATCCAATCCACATTTTTTACACTTTTCCTCATTTTTCAATTATTGTCTATATAGACAACAATCATTAGGACATGCATCTATCTTCTCACAATCAAGCTCAAACGTCTTAAGCAATGATTCAACGACACGTGAGGATTCTGGAATTGTATTTTCATCAGGAAACATATCATGCAATATTTCTAAAAGATGACTAAAACATTTATCAGAAATACCATACATAGACTTGTGCTTGTATAGAACAACGGTTCCTGATAACTTACTGTATTTTTTGTAACTTGGGTATAATGGAGTATTGGCATCCTTCAATAAGCTTGTGAATACATCCTCTATTTCCTCTTCAATAGGTTCATAACTAGCTTCGTCTTGAAATTCTATTTCTTTAATTATTTTAGGTGTCTCTTTCTGTTCTATATTTGAAACTCCATTTTTTAACCCTTCCCCATGCCAAATCCAAGTTGTGTAAGACAGATCCATCCCACATCTTAGCACATGAAGTAAAATCATATCCTCATTTCTACGACACAAATTCTTACAATTTATGCAGGACATAAGATCATGTCTGGATTCTTTGCATTTGACTTGGCAATTTCCACAAACTGACGAACAGATTGCTTATACAATGTTGTGTCTCTATAAAATATTTAAAAAGAAATTATTAAATAAACAAATGATACAAATGGATTTAATTTACATGAACAAATTAGTATAGGGATGGATTTCAGTACTTGTTAAGATGAACCCATTCTTTATTCATCATAATGACACCCATCACTTGCCTATAGAAAACTTCATAACACCAAACAAACAAATATATTAAAACAATGAAGGGTTTTATGGAAACCAGACTGAAACTGCATGGACTAACAAAGTAGTGTTCGATTCTAGAAGGTTAGGGTTTGTTTCTGCCATACCTTTCTTTCCAAACTAAAATGGTGAATCTCTTGTATTGATAACCTGAAAAAGAAAACAAATAATAGAGATAGGTAGATGCACAAATTGAATTGCTTTGATGAAAATAAGTAATAAAGAAATAAAAATCATTTACCTTGAAATTAATCTTGAAACCCAAATCAAGAACCCTAAAACACAAATAAAAAACCCAATCAAATCTAAAACCCAATGTTAAGACCGAGAGAGAGAGAGAGAACAATTGAGAGAGAAAGAGATAACGTGAGAGAGAGAGAGAGAGAAACGACTACGAGAGGAAGAGAGAGAGAGAGAGAGAGAGAGAGAGAGAGAGCGAGCGAGAGAGAGGGTGGTACCTAATGCCTTCAAAGACCAGATTTTGTGTTTGTGTGAGACCGAGAGAGGCTGTTCTTTGTATGTGCTTAAGAGATAGAAAGAGAGAGGGGGAGAGGGAACGCTGCCTCTGCTAACTAGAGTTTTTGCCCGCCGAAAAGCCTAAAAACCCAATTTAGGTCTCTGTTTGTGTGAGACTGAGAGAAAGGTTGTGCTTTTTAATTCATGTTTTTTTATTCTTATAATATAAGACTTTGTGAATATGTATCTTAATATAGCAAGGACCAAAAGGATCTGCTACTTTTGGTTCTTGTATTATATAAATATTTGTCACTTTTAGTGAACATCATTGATCGTTGATGAGTAGCCAGACTTATATTATCATATGAGCATGGTAATATTTTAACTAATTTGCTTTTATGTAAGCTTGAAATAGCGTTCATAAAACGCTATAATTACAGTCGTGGTATGCTTTTTTATTTGCTAAAAATTGCTAAATTGCAAGGATTCGAACATGGGACCCGTTTTGACGAACTTTTTTCAAGTAAATAGCAATACAGTAACGCTATACAAGCTACGACATTCATAAAATGCTATAGCACTGAATCTGTAATTTTTGTTACGCATTTCTAATAGCATTCTATAAAAAACGCTATTACTAATAGTCTTCTATAGCATTTAGATCTAAACGCTATTAAAAATGTGCTACAATAAGCCCTATTTGTTGTAGTGGATGTTATTATCTAGACTTGGTTATTATCTAAAAATTCAATGGAGGGTTGCTCCGGGTCTATTTTTATAAACTGTGATATGTTAAATGCGTGGTTATTATCTAGAAATTCAATGGAGGGTTGCTCCGGGTCTATTTTTATAAACTGTGATATGTTAAATGCATGGTTATTATCTTGTAGATATCTATTTCTATCAGGTATAGTAGGACGCAGAGGATTGTACCACCGTGGTGGTAGAGGAGTATCCTATGGAGGTAGAGGTTCCACCGGTGGACGGAGTGGTACTCCGTTAGTGGATGACGGTGTCGGTCCCTCGTCTCCTAGTACTTCAGTGTACCTGCCACTCAGATCTTAGTCTGTGTCGACGGTACGTGGCAGTACTCCTGGGACGGACAATTCTAAGCCTGATCATATCCCATCCAGCAGCGTTCCTCCAGCGGACGGTACTATGGAGACGAAGGAGCTGGTGGAGGAGGTCGCACCTACGTCGTCTCCATATGATCAGAGCGATCCCCCATGCGCCCCTCCAGACGAGACGAGGATGGACATTTGGTCCGACGGGCCTACAAAGTAAGTTAATTTGTTAAAATTTATATATGCTTATATCTATATATTCATGAATTTAATTATTGTTGTGTAGATATCGTCCCCCGTCAGATTACAGGCCATTGGGGCTATTTTTGAGGTCCAACTACGGGGGCCCTTGGATCAACTACTCGGATGCCTCGGATGAAAGGAAGGCATTCTAGCCACTTCAAGGTAACTAAAGTATATTATTTTTAGTATAAATCATCTTTTATGCATATTATGTAACTAACTAATTTAATTCTTGTAGAAAATATATTTTTATCCACCAGACCGGGCTGAGACGATCGAGAAACAATTCCTTGCCGTTGCCGCCAAGTTGATCCGGGATGCGATCGACGACCAGAAGGCTCGTGACCACTCTAGAAAATCGATCCAAAGTTGGATCACGCCCGAGCAGTAGATTGCCATGAAGGCTAGACTCGACGCTCCTAGGTACAAGGAACGGTCGGAGAAGGCGAAGGCGGCTAGAAAGAGGGCAAGGAAGTGGTGTGGTGGCTCGATTCCCATGACAGAAGATTTTCGTCGCCTGGTATGTGTTTTATTGTAATATATTATTTTAATAAAAATAGGAAAAAAAATGTTAAATTTTAATGACAAACAAATTATTATAACAGATAAAGAGGGGTGAGGACGCCAAAATGGTGACCATCTTCCTGGCCACCCATCGGAAGGACGGAAAGCTCATCGATGATCGGGCCACGCATAGCTATGTAAGTATTATTTTACGGGTCACTAACTTTATTATAACTTAAAAAATATGCAATATACATCCATAGACGTAGAACAACTAGGTTGGTAGTAAACATTATGCTTATCGAGATGCGCACTTTTTTAGGAGGAGTATCGTAGGCTAGAGCGTGAGACTACTAGTGCATCTACGGAGGAAGGAGCTGGTACCTCCTCGCAGCCCCCTCCGGCTCGAACATTGGACGAGCTCTGGATGACTGCCGTTGGTGGTCTTCTGAAGGTTAATACTACGGTACTGGATCCTATAGTGCCCTTGTGGCGATGCAGTCATCTAGGGCCCTCTCTGTCAGTGTGCATTCCCCACAGCCCTCACAGCAGTCGGTCTGAGTGGAGGAACTCCATCGCCAGCTTACTGAGCTGTGTGACAAGCTATTGTGGAGGATTGCGGAGCATCAGACGGACGATGCTGACCTCACCGCACGATTTGATATGCTCGAGCGTACCATTAGGGAGATGGGCGAGAGGACAGATCATACCGTTCAGACGTTGTAGGAGAGGGCAGATCTTGTCGTTCACGCATTAATGGGTTGCAGGTGGCTATTGGTGAGCATGTTTCGAGGGTGGCGGCTGTTATGGATTCCACCAACTCTAGATTGCTAGCCATGGAGCAGACACTTCCTGGTCGTGTGTCGGCATCCACATCGACTATATCGGATCCACTGCCTCCTCTTCCTTCTACTGATGAGTCGTCACCGGTGATGCTGACCCCGACGTAGTATAGGATCATGATGTCCCTGATACCGGAACTACCTACTCCTCATCATCATCCTGACCAGGCATAGTAGTCCTTTATTGGACTTATTCATTTGTTGTGTTGGTGACCCATTGTGGGGTCTTTATGTATTTATTTTATATACTTACTTACAATTTGTGTTATGTTACATTGAATATTATCGAACACACTTTTTATAGCTGTTTGGTAGTGGCTTTGTATCCACCCGTTTATTTCCTGTCTTTTTAATCGTTAGATTCTATTTATTTGATTATTGGTAGTGCATTTTTTTCATTTGTCTCTATATTGGTTTACCGATGTTGAGTGTCCCACCGAAGGGGTCGACGAACCCAGAAAGTTCTATGGAGGGTTGCTCCGGGTCTATTATTTGCAAACTGTCACTCTAAATGCAGGTACAATGCTTTATAATGTAACTTTCATTTATATAAAAAGCATACTATATTCTTTTTTTATACATTTTTTAGAGTTAGCGACGTTCAGCGATGCTTTGCGATGCAAGCATACATCGCTAAGGTGCACCAGAACGTCGCAAACCTGAGAATCAGAACGTCGCAGAACGTTGCAAAAATACTGACGTGGCAAATATTACAGGTCAGCAACTTTAGTCAGACAACGTCGCTATTATCTTTCTAAGTTTGTATCAATACATCACTATGAAAGTATCGTAACGTCACTAGACGTCGCCAAACGTCGCTAAAATGGTGACATGGTAATCCCAAATTGCCAGATATGGAGTCGCTAAACGTCTAAACTTTGCAGTTTACGTCGCCAACAGTTGAAATGTCAGCGACAATTAGCAACGAATTTGTACGTCGCAGATTAGCAACGCAATGTCGGTAAATGTTGCTAATTGTGAAAAAAATCTAGCAACGTATGCATCGCAGACTTAGGTCGCTATAGAGACGAACAACGACGTTTCTCTAGTTAGCGACCATATTTTTTGCGACATTGTCAAAACGTCGCTAATTTCATCGCCAATTTATTTTAGCGACGTATTTTTGATGTTTAGCGACGTCATTTGGCGTCGCTAATGTGACATATTTTGGTAGTACCTCAACTGTCTTTATACACGTGCCTAACCTTGCCATGCTGCATTAGAACACATCCTAATCTGCTCCCAGACGCATCGTTGTATACCACAAAGCCTCCAGATCCTATAGGAAGAGTCAAGATAGGTACTGACGTCAGAAGTTTCTTCAACTCATCAAAAGCAGTCTGACACTCCTCAGTCTAGATGAACTCCAGATTCTTACGCGTCAAATGCGTCAAAGGCTCCGCAATCGTCGAAAAGTTTTCCTCGAACCTCCTATAGTATCTGACAAGTTCAAAGAAACTTCTAACCTTTATAAATGACGTAGGGGCATGCCAAATCTTAACTATTGTAATTCTTTTCTGGATCCACTACTAATCCATCTCCAGTAATTAAGTGCCCAAGGAAGGATACCTTACTCAGACAAAACTCACACTTACTAAGCTTCACATAGACTCTTTAACTTCTCATTATCTCTAGCACGATCCTGAGATGCTCCTCATGCTCCTCGTGGCTCTTAGAGTACATCCAAATGTCATTGATAAATACCACAATGAACTTATCCAAGTACTGGTGGAACACCTTGTTCATCAGACTCATGAATACAGTTGGCACGTTGGTTAAGCAAAATGGCATCATAAGGAACTCATAGTCCCCATACTTCATCCGAAATGCTATCTTCGGACTGTCCTCCTTTTGAACCTAGATCTGGTGGTAGCCTGACCTCATATCAACCTTCGATAATGCACAAGCACCGCTCAACTGGTCAAACAAATCATCTATATGTGGCAGGGGATACTTGTTTTTCACCGTCACAAAATTTAGTTCTCTATGCACAAGCGTACTAACCCGTCCTTCTTCGATACAAGCAAGACTGGAGCCCACCATAGAGAAGCACTAGACTGTATAAAACCCTTGTCTAACATCTTGTCTATCAGGATCTTCAGCTCATGTGCCTCCTTAGGTGCTAATTTGTACACATGGGAAGTAATTGGTGTTGCTCCCAGAATCAGCTAGATAGAAAACTCTATCTCCTTGTCAGGGTGCAGTCCTAGAAACTCCTCGGGAAACACGTCCTCAAACTCTGATAGGATCGACAGGTATGCGAATTCCTCCAATGTAATGTGTGCTCCAGGGATGGAATGGTCACCAAGATCTCTATCGCCTCGGAGAAACTCGAACTCAGGGTAACCTGGGGGTCAGAATATAACACATCCAAGTCGACAATCTATCATCGCATGGTACTGGCTCAACCAATCCATGCCAAGAACAACATCATAGTCTGGCATAAAGAAGACTAGGAATCTGGCATGCATCTCTTACCCACAAACAACTACTGAACATGATCTACAGGTATCGATATTACGCCCCAGTCCCAAAATACATGGGACTAGGCCACATGGCAATAGCCAGCTATGTATCCAGGTAGACTTCAGTCCAACATTGAATATGCAAAGCTGTCCAAGATTGGTATAACTACCTCTATATCATGTTTATATCTAAATCCACAGACTAAACCATAAAGAATGGGGAATATGAGAACCAGTCTACAGCCTAATAATCATATTGCCTAATAAACTCAAAAGGATTAATATGAGTCTATAAATACTATGCTATTAAGCGAATCAAAATAACATGTAATAACACATATAAACTACGAAAGAATGAATACCTGCAAAGTGTACATACATGTAATATAATGGAAGCTCATCAACAATCCGGCAAAGTTCTCTGTAGACCATACGGCTAAATCTGAAGAAAAAACCAGGTCCTCGCAACAAGGTACACAATATACAGGCCAGATGTACGACAGTAATGAAAGAAAAGATAAAGTATAGTATGATTGATAAGTGGGTGAATCTAACATAACCAACTAATATGAAAATACAATTTAAGAAATATCACTTGAACACGCGGACTGTCACGGTATAATTCAGAGATATGATACAGAACTATAGTAACTATGATGAATCCACAGTTCCGATAAGGAACTATGGTAACTATGAATCTCCGAGGCTCTGGGTAAGAGGCAACGGTAACAATATGGGAATGTAGCCTAAGCGTACAGTGTATGTTCTTCCCGCCAATGTGACTTCACGAATATATCCACGAGACGCTCGGCCAGAACCTCTAACTAAGACAACGATTTATAATAGAAAAAGAACAATGCATGTATATCAATGTCATCGTCCCAGAATCAGAGATAGATTCCCGTATACCAAGAAGTAATCAATTATATGAATACATCAGTAAAGTTGTGTAACATGAACATGTCCTAGGATCTGATGTACCCCACAACGAATTATCGCGGTAACGCAATTGTAAATATCTAATATCGATACCCGATGTCACTAACGTCCATCAGCACTCGAATGTGATTCGGACACGAAGTACCGAACACGATCCTAGGTGTTGCAATAACATACATAAATAAATATTTAAGATTAAATATTATAACTGAAGTACAAGAATGGCAAGGTACACTTGCCTGGCTCCCGTCACTAAAGAGAAAGAGCTGGTCCAATGTCTAAGTCCGATGAGTCAACAGGACCTAAAGTAATATTTTAACTAATTAATATATATTTTTAAATCAAAATCCTAACTTATAAATGACCCGTAAAAATATTGATATAATATCCAACAAAATAATTATTGAACTAAAATCCTGTATATATAAAAATATATAATTATATGAGTTATTTTAACACAACTCCAACATCCATAGTTTATTTCTCATTACTTTTTTTTCTTGTATATTTATTTCAAAGGCCATCACACATAATGTCCAACTATATTCCCATGCATCACCTTAGGTGAACAACCTACATATTTTTGCCATCTTGGCTCACTAACTTTATACTTCCTGCTTCCAGTTTTAAATACCCCTACATCGATATCCTAAGCAATGTGCAACTCTGTTACAACTCCTTTATTCATCACATTATCTGGCATACAATAATGTTATATGAGAAAAAGAGAACTCACCCACAATAATTTAGTCTTACTGTCATGGCCTCTATTTGAAGGCTCCATACTCATAAAATATATCTCTTCTCATACATAATACTAACTTCTATTTTAAACCCTTGCATGGCCTCTCTTTTAATTACTCTCACCAAATCAGAATAGCCTCACTCTCAACCCATGTATTTCTCTACAATAGATGTATGGTTTTGATACTATTTTAAACTTAATCTATCACCTAGGTGTGCCAACTTTTTCTTCTATTAGCCATTTCTACTATGTACTTATCAAGATGTGATCGACAGTATGGTTATTACTACTGTTTCATTCATCTCCCCACCCCATCTAATCTCATATAAACTAGCTAGACTCATCTAGGGATTAGTCTTTCCTGTAGAGAACATGTATGAAGTAACCTAGCATTAATTCTCGTTTTTTGAAAGTTTTATATACTTGTGCAAAAGTTAAACCTACTATTCTTAAGCCAAACATTAAAAGCAATATATGAAGAATGGAGTAACAGAATCCTCGTCTATCATAGTATGAATCCCAACAACATTAATGATCAACTCATATTCTACCATTAAAGCCTAAGTGAACCCATCGAAACATAGCTACTACTGTGGGGAAAGAAAAATGAGGGGGGAGATAGTGGTCACCAGAAGATTAGGACAGCGTCGAGAAGTCTCCGTCGTCGGCACTGTCGAGAGTGGAAGGCACGTCTGGACGTACGCAGAGAGCCGGAGTCGTCGAGTCCCGTGACGCTCGCCTACCATCACTGCACGGGTGTCGACTGGTAGGCGGTCGCCCTCGCGGTTGCTGACTCGCCTAACCCAGTACCGTTTGCCAAGAAAATTTGGTGAGTTTTAGGACAGATGGCGGCTAACAAAAGTGGAGGCTAGGGTTTTTTAGAAAGGAAGAAGAGAATGAGAGTTATATATGTAGAGAGGTGGAGTTAGGGTTTAGAGAATGCTGGAGGGGGCTTGGTCTTAGGCGTGCTTTGTGTTGCAGAGCAACAATACACACGAGGGAGGAAGTGAGATGCACTGTGGTTAAAATAATGTACAAGCGCTCGGTCGAAAGGGAAGGTGAACATGAGATTTTTGGGGTTTCGGGTGGAGAAAATCGGGTCGAATTTTGATTTGAAACGCGCCTGACTACTTACCTATAGGTGTAGCTCCCCTTCCCGAAATTTTTAATTTTTTTTATATTATTTATTTGATTTAAATGTGATTTTTAGAATTTTATAAATAATTAATTAGTTAATTATTACAGTGGATGACTTAAGTCTTTGTGGAGTTATGTAGCACAAAACGACTAGGAATTGTGGCACAAAAGATGTGGCAGTGTGCCTTACTTGTGTACTAGCCATGCCAGAGGAAGCCTAGCCAAAGGGATGTCCGAACTAAAAAAACTAGGCCAATTTATGACTTGACCCTATTAAATTATTTAATTATATGTTATTTAATATATTGACTTTTAGACGACCCGATTGTGCCAATTTAGTCTGGAATCAGCCCGAACTGGACCCAAACCCATGTGGTCGAGTCGTGTGCTCAAAGACGTTCATGTAGATATATTTTATGCATAAATTTGATATTTCTTTATTGCCTATTAGCAGCTACCTTGTATAAGTAAATAAATATTATTTTGTGTACGCAATTTTATGTGAAAGTCCTACTTTAGAAATTGTATTATTATGTTCTTTTTAGTTTCATTGAGAAGTTATACATATATATATATATATATATATATATATATATATATATATATATATATATATATATATATAGGAAAATATATAGGGACGTATATGAATATACATGTAGGTATAATATGAAAAGGAGAAGATACGTAGATACATATAACTAAATGTATATATACTTGTTATATATTTTGTGATGCTAAGAATTGATATAAAGATAATATATATATGTGTGTGTATATATATATATATATGGAATTACATATATGTATATATGAAAAGAAAATAGAAAAAAAAGAAAAGAAAAAGAAATAAAATCAAAACGAAACCCCTGAACCCGAGCCCAGGCCCGACCCCCCTTCAGCGTATATATACGAGCGACGAGAAGTGTTCACAAAAACCCTAATTCATACTTCCATGCTCCTACCCCAGCCCTAGCGACCCTGTCCCGGCCTCCACGTGCCGCCACGAGCCACCGCCGCTGGCCGGAGGCCGACCACGCGTGCAGAAATAGCTCCAGAGACAGCAGTAGTTGCAGTCGCGGGAGGCAACTTCGCGACGATGTTTCGTCGTACACGCTCATCCTTTTGGCGAGCAATTTCTTTAGGTAAAAACTCGACATAACCCCCTTTAACTCTGTTCAATTGGTTTGTAAGTAGATGCCATAGATCGCTCAGGAAATCGACTAAAAATCGATGGAAAACCTGTTCGGAAACAGCGCAAGAAACAGTCCCGATATCCATGTTTGGAGTTCGATTTCGATCGATCCAGTACCAGATTAGAAATTCTACTTGAACACAGTTATAGACAACATATAGGGCTCCACAACCCATTTCGTAAAAGTCGATTTCATCGACTACGCGTCGAGAAATCGGATCCCGAAGTTTACCAAAAACCTATTTTAATAACAATAAAATCCTTCGATACGACGTGCGTTCCGCCAAACCGGGCGACGTGGTCGTGAACCGAAAGCATCAAAGGTGTGTATCAGATTCGTGGACGTGTGGGCTTTGACGAAATTCAAATTGGTTGCGTGTGCGCGACGAATTTGATGCGTATCCGTCAAAATTTACCGTCGGTCTCTTTGTAAATTTTCCCATTACTTTGTATACGTTCGTCAAGTCTAGATAAAACTTATGCCAACAGGACCGTGTCATTTTACTAGTCCTGTATGCCATATTTGGTCAGATTCTGAGACAGTTGATCGGATCGCCGTTTTGCGGGCCCTATAGTCCGATTCAACTGGCGATTTTGTGCACGGCCTACCAGAATCCAACTCTGGACATACCGTTGGATTTGTATTAGAAAATTGAATCCATAAATATGTAGTTTGATGATTTTAGAGACCATTGACTCTGGCACACTTTTCGGTACAAAACGGATCCAACGGCGGACACCATTTTGACCCAAAATTATTGTTTTGCTCCTGTGTCCAGAATTGGACTTAAGGACAGGCAATCCTAGCTATTTTGACTATTCTGAGAACATTGGTAATATTTATTTCAGCATTTGTAGACTGTTGTACGAGTTTGACTGTTGTGGCTCACTGAGTAGCGTAGTATGGTCGGTTTCACCAACAAAGGACCTCAGGCAAGTGCACTTTTTGATTGATTTTGATTCATAGTAGTATTTTAATTTCATGTTTATATATATGTCTTGCTGCTTGTTGACACTCTCGTCACACGGAGATTAGTATCATGAATTTATTATACATTCTTGACTGTCATTTTCATGATTACCATGCTTGCGATCTGATTCCATGAGTACTATATGGGCAGGGAAATATCTTAGTAGACATGTGAACTACCTTTTATCCATCCCAATATGTCTAATCTTGACTATAGCAGCTGCACACGACACGTGCAGGGTGCCGTATTTACCCCTTAGCCGTTCATATGTCGAAATTGATATTTCAAACCACATAGATAGTTGTCTTTTATTTATTTCCTGATTTTCTTCACCGCTTGCCGTGACATCAGTTACTTTCTAGTTTTCATCTCATATATGTTATTTTCATGACTTGTAAATTCTATTTTGTTTTCGTATTGCCGTCGGTTTGTGTACTTGTTTCATTTCTGACTGGAAACCAATATTTTTCAGGTTTAGCCGCGATCACTCTTAACACTGGGAAGGCATGGGTATGCTGAGGTCAACCTAGATAGTTGAATTAGTTGTCTTTTCTATTTTTGAGATATTATATTTTCTAGCAAATGTGAAGTTGTGAAATCTTGTAATTTGTAAACTTGATTTAATAATGTGAATGAGCAATAAATGTAAATTTTGTGATTTTTGAGCATATTGGCCGTGACAGCGTTCTACCGTCGACTATGCGGCGTAGGCTGGCTTGGACACGTCTCGTATTTGAAATGCGGGTGCAGGTTGTGACAAGTTTTTGTGGTGGTCCATGCAGGTCAGTTTTCACAAATTGTGCAAACTCGTGGTAGTTCCATATTAGTCGTACTACTGCGAGCCTGCGACTAGGAAATGCTCATTCACAACTAGGAGTAAATCAATTTTAAGAGAATGGTTAGGACTAGGAGTCCCTAATTTAAATTGACATTTGGATAGTTAAGGTTGCTACATAGGCCTCACCGAATACTAAAATTCTATTAGATGATTTTCATAGAAGGATGCACTATTGTATTCTGATTCGATATTATTTCTAAAGTAGGTAGATTCGTAAACCCTCATTCCAAAAGTTTGGAAAATATCATTTTATTTATTTGTTTGAATTAAAATGTAATTTTTAGATTTTTTTTATAAATATTTATTGTAGAAGGCCTTAGTCACAGTTAAGTTTTGGAGTGCAAGATAACCAAGAACTCTGGCACTGAGAGTGTGGCCGAGTGCTTTGACTAGTGTTCTCGCCATGGTAGAGGAGGCCGAGTCATAGGTGTGTACTAACTAGGAAAACCAGACCAAATCGTGACATAAGCCTAGGAATAATTTAATTATTTATTATTAAGATTATTGGCTTCTAGAAGACCTAGTTGTTCCAAACTAGCATGAACTCAACCCAAGTCCTGGTGGTCATGTATTGCGAACAACGTCATCAATGTAGGATGTGTATATATATGTTGGTAGTTCATTTCTAGTATTGGAAATAATTTCTATAAATTATATATTAAATATAATATATGTATTAATGCTATTTAATTTATATTTTACTTGGAAATAGGGTAACCTTCTCTTAGAATGATATTTTAGGATTTTTGGGATTTACTGAGGCTATATACATATATTTGTGTATAAATATATTCATAATAGGTAGAGAAAGTGCTTTATACATATTTTCCCTCGATCCTGAATATTAGAGAAATAAAAATTTATGTGTATATTTCTTTTTCCTTCGGTCATTTTTTCCTAATCGTGATCAATTGTACAACTTTATCTTGTGTCTTTTCTAAACATCGCCATATCATAAGTCCATACCACTTATATTCTTTTCCTTGGACCTAAGAAATTATTTTCAAAATAACTTCTCCCTCAATTGTCTATTAATCTCGGGTTAAGTTTTTGGATTCAAAAGTTTCCTCTCAATCGTTGGAATATTGAATATCCGTGAAATAAGGATTATAAGATTTTACTTATTTTGACTTCGATCATTATCCTTCCTAATAAATTTTTTTTTTCAAGAAGCTGACCTTATACTTGAAGAACAGATACTTACACTTTTTCTATCTTTAACAACTTGTATGATGTTGTAAACTCCTTTGATATTCTTGGGGATATAGTTGGAATAATTTTGATGAATTGCAATGACAAGACAGCAGTGCACTGTCGTCACTTATTTGAATTATCGAGACTGCGGGTTCACTGCAGCCAACAGCGTACTGGCGTGGCATGACCCCTAAGTTAAAATAATTTCAAGTAAGCACGGGTGATCGAACATTATTAAAATTATGTCATGGTCGTCTTATTTCATCCTTGAGTTGTTATGTCAAGATTAGATAGAGTTGATAGGATATTCGTTACCGCAACATAGCTTGAGTTATGGAACCAAGGGTTTAATACAGCTAGTTGTACACTGGCGAGGCATAAATTCTCGGTAAAATGACTCGATTATATTTACGAGTTTCGAATACCATAGAGACTATGTCTTATTGGCATATAACTATTAAGTTTTTAAATTGATTTGTACTTATTCCTAGTCATAATCTTCTCAATAAATCGGTAATTCTCCCTTCCTCTCTTATCCTTCTATTTTTCAGATTGTCATCTTTTAATATAATTTCGACTGGATTCTTAAACCTATCTAGATTTTGATTCTAAACCCGTGCCTAAATAATCGTGGATAAATATTTTATGCATTTTTGGATTTGATCATCCTTGAACAATTTTGATCATGACTAGACTCCTTTTATTATATTTCGATCGAGTCAAATTCGTATCCTTTCCTAGGTTTGATTCTATGATCATGCCTACACGATCAATCGTGTTAGAAAGATTTCGAGTTGGATCATCCTTAAATACCTTTTGATCACGACCCAACTAATCGATTCTTTTTCGATCATGCCAATTCACCTGTCATCCTAGAATTTAATTCCATGATCGTGCCTAAATAATTTCGTTCAACTAGTTGTTCGTACCAAGATGATTCTAATTTTGATTGATCTTAAACCATTTTTGTCGAGACTAAATCATAACCGTGTCTATAATTTCAACTAAATCATAGCTAAGGTTATACTTTCAGTCCAACTACGGTCATGACTATTTTGATCATGATCATGCTCGTGCCAACTTCCTATTTTCACCCTGCTTGGATGACTTGCACGATTAGCCTTGATCGTGACTGCACCTTAAATGCGACAAAAATCATGTTTAGATTTCATCGAGAACTTGGTCATTCCTTAAAAAGCTGTTAATGACTCAACCATGCTGACCATAGATTAGCCGTACCCAACTGTTTCAATCTTGACCATTCTTAAAAATATTTGGTTGTCAACTAGACCATTTGACCGAATATTGATCATGCCAAATCATACTCTCCTTTTGTCTATTATCTTTATCATTTTGATTACATCCATGATTACGCGTGAATAATTAGATCATGAATCATATAACTCCCTTGATTATACTATTCATCGTTTTAATCGTATCAATTGAAATTTGGTTTCTTGATTATTCTTCATAGTCGTGCCTAATCGTGCTCTTTAAAATTTTGAAGACGAAATATTTTTAAAGTAGGTAGATTTGTAAACCTACATCCCTAATTTTAAAATTTTTATCTTGTTTTATTTCAATAAATCTTGGTTAGAAAATAGATTCTATTTGAAACCACTATAGAATATATTTGGATGACAACAGAATTTTTGTCAAACTATTTTGGATTTAGAATTTATAAAATATCGTTTAAATTATTTGCTAATATTAATTATCAATTGAATTCATTTTGTTATATTATAATTAGTTTGATTCAGTCTTGGACTAATAAAGATATGTACTGTTTAAATAATATATTTTTCGGGACAACATAACTCTTGCGTCAACGACTCATCATAATGTACCGTACGGAGCGGGTCATTACATAATATACAACTCAAAATAAGGTTCGTCCTCGAACCGAAACCAACACTAAGTTCAAGTATTTTCTAGATCGTTTTACGATCTCGTCCAACTATCGTTGTTCTATTTTAAACACTCGTGCAAGCTTTCATTAACTTTCTGTCTTTTCTGTATTTCAATTTGAATTTAGTATACTACTTTTGGATCGTACACATATTCAAGGCGTCCCAAAAATATATGTATTTCAGCCAAGCACAGTGGTACAAAATTAGGACAAAGCTGACGGATAAATTTTAATTACAATCTCGTACTCTCGATCGGACTTATCTTTAGCGACCGTTCTTGAAACTTTATCACATATATATATTCGATACATACTTGATTCATTCAACAAAGTCACTGCATACAACGTGATTCAAAAATCGTATTTCTTATTTGATAAGTTTTGTATGGACCATCAATTCTATGCATTGCGTTAAGCTGTCATGCATCCGATCGCATTGAGTCTTCGCAACGCCGCCTTGCGTTCGAAGACGATGCCCAACTATTTCTGAAGTCTCACTTTACAACTCATATCAATATGATTCTTCTTTGTTGACTTTACAAATGCATTGACATTCAGGGCTATGTCCGCTAGGTGACTTACCTAGACACCGTTCTTAAATTCTTCCAATGCAACTTTAAAATTGACATTGCACAAAGACCACAATTCTGACATAAAGGTTCAGTTCAAGTCGACAAGGCAACGGTCTTTCCAACTCAAAAGTTTAACGCGAGTCGACAGTGCTCAAAGGCAACAATTGTTTTGACATAAAGGCCTTTACGACGAATCTTATTTTCGATTCCTACACTACAAAAAATTGTGTTGTTAGCAGTGAAAATTTTCGTTGCTAGAAGTACCAAAACTGTTGCTAAAAGACTTAGCAACAAAAAATTGCTGTTGCTAGTCCCGTTGTTTAAAGTGCGTCATATAAATTATCGACAACGAAATTCTGAAGTCATTGCTGAATCCTTACGTTTTAGCAACACGGCTCCTTTTTCGTTGCTACTTTCATAGACAAAATATTCTTTGCTAAAAGTATAAGTCTTTAGCAACACATGTTTCTCATTGTTATATACTACATTTAGTAACGATAATACAACATTAATTATAAAATGTACAATTCTTTGGCAATGCATAACTCATTGCTATATGATATAATTAGCAACAACGTTAATATGTTGCAAATTTGTTTAAAAATTCATCATGTTTGGTAACGACTCGTTATCATTGTTATATGCTTGATTTATCAACAGAATTAATGTGCTACAAAAAAAAATCTCAAAATGCATCATTATTTTTATAATGCTCGTTGTCGCTGCTAGACTTTTTTTCCCTGCTCATTTATGCACATAATATTTTTGAATCAGATATCCACACAATAATTTTGGAATTCCATTTGAAATAAAAGACAAAGTTTTACATAAAAAAATTTATTCGTCTTGCAATCAAATTTAGCTCTAAATTAGATTTAGATGTTTTAATGTGACATTATAGAATAACTAAACAATTCTTTGAATACATAAACATTTGAAAGCTCTCTGTAAGCACCTTGCTTAAAAAATTACCCTAATAGAGTGTTCTTGCCAATATAAGCACCTTGGTCCATAAAGATCGAAAGCATTAGCAGCTAAGGACTCCTCTAATTTCTTATTCATCTATAGTTATTATGTATCAAAAATCTCCTTCAAGTTTGTTATCTCATCCCTTGGCTTAGCCTCTATCTCGTAGGTTCTGGATGTTACAGTGAGCGAGAGGAAGTTGCTGAGAAGAAACCTTCTGAACTAGTGTTCTATTCATTTAGAATGAACTACGTTGAAGTCATTAACTGGAGATGATTCTAAAATGCAAAAACCTATTAGTGAGAAGAACAAAGAAATAAGTTCGAACTTACAGTAACATTATGAAGGAAAAGAATAAGTTCCAACTTACGGTAACAGGGGAATAATCCAAATCATTCTTACATGCCTTAGGTTTGAAAGACTTTAGATTATTAACCTGATTAGGAGCTAGCTCACCTTGGTAGTGTTGGAGTGGGTGGGGTTCCCAACCTATGTGGAGAATATCCCGGAGAGCGACGAGCGCCATCCGTGTGTCGGAGAAGCTCGGGGAATGCATGGATCCTATTTTGGAATATATATGGTAAGGAAATATATGATTGGATTTCCATATTTACTTTAACCATATATTTATGATTGGACCCTTCATATAGTATCTTTCATATAATTGGGTTTCTAATTATGGCAAACAAATTATGATTGGATTTCCATTAAATATATAATTGATGCATATTAGAAGTTTCCATATATATTGGCCTTCCATGTATAGATTACCAAGGGCTTATAAAAGGGTGATGCATGCTAGTTGTAAAATCATCTCAAAACAAGAGTGCTTTACAATCTTTGAGAGAGAGAGAGAGAGAGAGAGGATTAAGGACTATTGTGAAGGAGAGATTGTTTCGAATAATTTTTTGGCATCTCTTGTTCTTCGGAGTCCACAATCAAAAAAATTCTTCTTTTAAGTGAGTTGTGGTGATCCGTGTTAGATCGGGAGGAGCTTGTAGAGGGTGTATTCTCTTTATTCCATTAGTGGAGGTTCTTCAGGGTTGGACTCCGATCGTCCCGTGGTTTTTTCCCGTATGGGTTTTCCACGTCAAAAATTTTTGTGTCTGCGATTGTGTTTGGCATTTTTGGTTTATGTGCTTTTGCTCGGTTCTCTCGCAGGGCTTTCTGGTTTGGGGGAACGGTTTCCGTGCTTCGTTCCCAATAGAGTGGTATCGGAGCCAAGTTCAAAGAAGTGTCAGGAGTTGACAGTCAAATCAGGAAGCAGAGATGGACGCAAAGCCGGTGCGCATGGTAAACCTGAACGGTACCAACTACCGTTATTGGCAGACCAAGATGAAGGATTTGCTGTTCGTCAAGATACTGCATCTTCCAGTATTTGCATCCGAGAAGCCCAGTGACAAATCTGATGAGGACTGGAACTTCGAGCATATACAGGTGTGTGGGTACATGCGGCAGTTCATTGACAAGAACGTGTACAACCACGTTGTCAATATTGAGCATGCAAAGACATTGTGGGAGAAACTGGAATCTTTGTACGCGAAAAAGGTCGAAGTAAACAAACTGTTCCTGATCCGGATGATGATGGGTCAGCGGTACAAAGATGGTGCATCCATTACGGGTCACTTGAGTGAGTTCCAGGGCGTGGTGGACCAGCTATCCTCGATGGGAGTCAAGTTCGATGATGAGGTTTAAGGACTTTAGTTGCTATGTACATTGCCAGACTTGTGAAAGACCGTACAAGTATCGATGATCGCTTCTGCTCTAGAAGGCATGGTTAGTTTGGAGTTTGCCAAGAGCGGTGTACTGAATGAAGAGATACAGAGACGTTCTCAGGGCACTTCATCCACATTCCATCACTCAGAGGCACTAATTTTAGAGAGCCGCTGAAGGGGCAAAAGTAGGGATCCATGTGGTGGCAGAGACAAGAGCAGAGGAAAGTCCAAGGGTTGGTACGAGTACTCAGAGTGTTACTATTGTGGCAAGAAGGGCTACATCAAGCGGAACTGTTTCGCTTGGAAGAGAGAGAAGAATGGCGACAAGGGAAAGCAATATGAGAACACTACAGCGGCGGTCTCGATACATGGAGGCGATGTGATCGTCGTAGGTGATGAGGTTATCACAAACCTCACCTGCGATGATAATTCTTGGCTGGTGGACTCAAGGGCTTCAATGTACGTATCTCATAATAGGGTACTATTTGCCACTTACACGATAGGCGACTGTGGAGTATTAAAGATGGGCAATAGAGATGTGTCGAATGCGGTTGCCATTGGAGATGTGCATTTGAGGACGAAGATGGGTGTAGTTCTTGTTTTTAAAGATGTTTGTCATGTCCCTGATATCCGTTTCAACCTGGTGTCAGTAGGAAGGTTGGATGATGAGGTATTCTTCAGTGTCATTGAAAATAGTCAGGAGAAGCTTTCCAGAGGTTCGATGGTGATTGCTAAAGGAAGCGAAGTCCGTTCTCTACTATATGGAGGGGAGCGCACAGGGGGCACAGGAGGTGAACGCAGTCAACGATGCGTCTACCGAGTTGTGGCACAGACGGCTCGGCCATATCAGCGAGAAGGGGATAAGCTACTTAGTGAATAGGAAGATGATTCCAGGGCTCAAGTCTACAAAGTTGGAGAAATACACGCACTGCTTAGCTGGAAAGCAAAATAGGGTATCTTTTCAAAGTCACCCAAGTTCAAGGAAGCCGGTGTTGCTCGAGTTGATTCACTCGGATGTCTACGATCCTATGAAGGTAAAATCTATTGGTGGTACTTCTTACTTTGTAACTTTTATTGATGACTGTTCCAGGAAGGTTTGGGTATATGCCTTAAAGACCAAGGATCAGGTGCTACCCACTTTTAAAAAGTTTCAGGCCTCTGTTGAAAGAGAGACGGGCAAGAAGTTATTATGTGTTCGGTCCAACAACGACGACGAATATATTGGTCCCTTTGATGCGTATTGCAGAGAGCAAGGGATTCGACACCAGAAGACTCCGCCCAAGACACCTCAGCTCAATGGTGTAGCGGAGCGCATGAACAGGACAGTGATGAAGAGGGTACGATATTTGCTGTCAGAAGCAAATTTGTCAGGCAGTTATTGGGGTGAGGCTCTTCTCACAGCTGCTTATGTTATTAATTTATCTCCTAGTGCTCCTTTGCAGGGTGATGTGCTTGACAAAGTATGTTACGACAAAGAGCCGTCATATAATCACCTGCGAGTATTTGGTTGGAAGACCTTCGTGAATGTACCGAAGGATGAGAGGTCCAAACTTGAGCCGAAGACGAGGCAATGCGTCTTTTTTGGCTACGGTCGGAATAAGTTTGGCTATAGAATCTACGACCCAGTAGGAAAAAACTCTACAGAAGCAGGGACGTGGTATTCGTCGAGGATCAGACCATGACCAACACTCAGGATTTTGAGACGCCTTCTGAGGCTGAGGAATTGCCTGAGTTAGAGTCATTTTGTTTCGAGCAGTTTCCAGAGAATATCGCAGAAGATCCAGTTATAGGGGAGACAGTGCATGGAGTTGCTCCCAACCTTGATCATCAGTCGGCTGATGGTGGTTAGGGTGTCTCTTAGGAGGATGAGCATGCCGGAGAGGCAGTTCCTGAAGGGGATGAGACTGTTGGTATACAGCCAGCACCAGTGGCTCCACTGAAAAGGAGTGACAGAGATCATCGACCATCTACGAGATACTCACGGGTGAGTATGTGCTACTGACTGATGTGGGAGAGCCCAAAAGCTTTGTAGAGGCTATGGAAGACGAACACATACAGGAGTGGATACAGGCTATACAGGAGGAGATGAGTTCCTTACATGCCAATTCCACTTATGAGCTTATGCAGTTGCCAAAGGGCAAGAAGGCTTTGAAGAATCGATGGGTGTTTAGAGTGAAGCAGACGAATGATGCTACTCGCCCTCGATATAAAACGAGGCTGGTAGTTAAAGGCTACGGTCAGCGAAAAGGTGTGAATTATGATGAGATCTTTTTGCCAGTCGTCTATTCGGGTGGTGCTAGCATTGGCAGCCAGTTTCGACTTGGAGGTCGAGCAGATGGACGTGAAGATGGCATTCCTTCACGGTAATCTTGAGGAGGAGTTATACATGGAGTAGCCAGAGGGATTATGTGAGAAGGGCAAGTCACATTTGGTCTGCCAGTTGAGGAAGAACTTGTATGGTCTGAAGCAAACTCCGAGGCAGTGGTATAAGAAGTTCGAGTCGTTTATGGGGGAGCATGGTTATGCACGGACGACGTCGGACCATTGCATATTTTTGAGGTACTTTGTCGAGGATGATTTCATTATTTTATTGCTCTATGTTGATGACATGTTATTAGTGGGTCAGAATTCTACTAGGATAGCGGAGTTGAAGCGCCAACTAGGCACAGCCTTCTCTATAAAGGATTTGGGTGCATCAAAGACTATTCTTGGGATGGAGATCAGCCGAGAGAGAGAGTCCAAGCTGCTATACTTGTCCCAAAAGAAGTATATTCATCGGGTACTTCAGCATTTCGGGATGGATGGGTCGAAGAAAGTGAGTTGCCCCCTTGCGGCTCACTTTAAGTTCACTGAGGAGCAGTGTCCATCTACCGAGGACGAAAAAAAGATATGGAGCGGGTCCCATATGTCTCATCTATGGAAAGTGTAGGGTGTGAATAATTATGACACGCTGACATAAGACTCAGCCAAAGTCATACGCTCAAGGCCATACGCTTAGTCAAAGCCATACGCGGCCATACGCTCAGTCAAAGCCATACGCTCATCTAAAGGTCGTACGCTCAGTCAATATTTTAATATTTCTTGAGATGACAGCATAGCATATATTTAATAAAGGATGAATCTGACACTTCGTCTTTCGTGCAAAGACAGCTGCCCTATGAAGATTAGCCGTCGTATAGGTTTTCGAGAATTGATTATCTTACGAGGACAGCTCAGCAGCCATCATAAATGCACAGCCATCATTATTGTCATTTTTGACAGTCTGTCAGCCATCATATCTGCAGCACAATGCTCAAGAGATATTTGTCAGTATTAGAAGATATAGCGTATTTGAGAAGATTGAAGACAGCCACGTATCTACTCCCTCAATGCATACGGCTCCTTACCCAACCAAGTGAGCGTATGGACTCCATACGACTCACTTACCTGCCCAACCAAGTGAGCGTATGGACTCCATACGACTCCTTGCCCAACCAAGTGAGCATATGGACTCCATACGACTCCTTGCCCAACCAAGTGAGCGTATGGACTCCAAACGACTCCTTGCCCAATCAAGTGAGCGTATGGACTCCATACGACTCCTTGCCAATCAAATGAGTGTATGGACTCCATACGACTCCTTATCAAAAAAGTGAGCGTATCAGCTTTATATAGCTCTATATTGTCCAAGTCAGTGTATGCAAGACATGTGCCTTCAAAAGCTAGCGTATGACTCTTTTTCAACAAAGACAGCGTATCACAGCAAATGCATCCAGGATGACTTTCAACGTACAGTCAACACACGTTCTCACGTGTCCTGTACTCAGTTACCCACTTATTCAGAAGTTATGCAACGTGGCATCCATGCCACCAATCTCTCCTAGATATATTCCATTACTTTCAACCGCACTCTAATGTGTCTCCACCAGAATTCGCCATGCGTCCCTGCAGTTATGCACACGTCAAGTAACTGACTGAGCGTATGCTTCAGAACAGTTATCTAGAACTCTATAAAAGAGAGTTTCTTCATCTTCATCAGACACGACAGTCAATTCAGAGAGAACAAAGAGATTGCCCAGTTACTGCCCAAGTTCTTCGAAGTTCGAGTTTTCTTCATCGCATCGTCCAAGGGATAAAGTAATCGTCTTCTAGATTAGATTCCTACAGTTGTAATTTTCCCAGATACACAATAAATAAAGTGAATTTATTTATGGAAAACAAATTGGCGACTCTGCTGGGGAAAGCTGTCTCCTCCAATGAGATAGCAACAACTCAATGCGATATTTCGTCGATCGGCTCGATGAAGAAGACGATGGTCGTACAATTCGACCAATCTGCTTACGAAGACATGCTCAAGGCGAAGGAGGGCCAAACTGCTTCCTCCGCTCTTCCTGCTGCCAAGAAGAAGGGACGCTCTGTCTATGTCCCTAAGTCATCTTCGACAGCCCGAGACGTTTCTGTCACTTCTCACGCTGACAAGAACACGTCTTCAACTTCAACAAAGCATGCTTCGGCTTCTCTGAACACGGCAACAGTGGCTTCTTCTAGTCACGCTGACAAAGTGGGTTCTTTAACCAAGTCAGCGTGTCCAAGGAAAACCATCTCTGGACATGTCAAAGTCTCTTCTCCCTCTACTCTTACAACAGCAGTCGGCTCTTTAGCCATTAATGACTCTGCGCGTACGACAATCAAAGGACAGCGTACGGCAAAGGTAGCGTACAAAAGCCAACAGCAGGCAGCGTACGCTAAGCCAAAGCCAGCGTATGCTAATAAAAAGGCAGCGTATGACCAGAATTCCAAACTAAAGTCAGCGTATGCCAATCGATACAGTCCTTTGACTGTTTCTCAAAATCAAGCTGGGGGTTCTCTTCCACAGAACATACAAATGATTCCCCCACAACTTGCACATCTTGTGCCAACCAAGGAGAAAGACTCTTTAGTCAACTCCTCTACTCCTAAGGTCTTTACCTCTGGGGTTAATTTGATTAGTACTTTTACTAGATCAAACAAAGGAAAATGCCTTTTGGCTACTTCCTCTAAAGATGGATTATTACCGACTCCTAGTCGGAATAATGTCCACCTTCCTTCTCTCAAAATTTCTCGATCTGAGAAAGGCAAATAACAAGTATACAAGACTGATACCAAAGTCATATCTCCTACGGATCTTCGTAACAAGCTTAACCAGAATCATCTCGGTTCCACTGAGACAAGTATACTATACCCTGATGCAGAATATGCCAAGAACTATGTTGCTCAAATTAATCGGTCTTTATATACTCAAGAACCGAGAAGACAGAGGAATAAAAGACAAGTTTCTACACAGAAACTATCTTCAAATACTTCCCAATCTGTTCCTACAGATCTCCGGGAACATTTGCAAAACAAACGGAGAATCGACACTCCATCTGGCGATGACATTGCTCATATTTGCCATGAAAAGCATGGTTGCAGTTTTCAACCTCGGGTTGTGATTCAGTGTTGTTGTTCACCAAAAAGATGATCTGTTTTCGAACGGATTCAATATGAACCAATATTGGATGAAGATGAACCTATTTATGCTTCTATCAACATGACCTCCAGAAATATTGGGGGTAGCATACGGTCTGATGCTATATCAGATTCTGAAGATGGTGTTTACCTAGGCACCCGATCCAGGACCGGAGCCTTGGCCAGGGTCTCTTCTTCTTCTCATCCAAGTAATAATCCGGAGATCACAGAGGACTTCCTTGGAGAGTCCAACTTTCCAGTATTGACTCCCGTCAATAGCCCCAGGAAAGATACTGATTCTCACAGCGATGATTCAGAACAGACTGTTTCATCGTCTATTCCTCGAATGGTTACCACTTACATGGTAGACGGCAATCATGAACCTTCGGCTAGCACTGAAGCTCATGAACAGAGAATTTCTTCCTTGGAACAATAGTTGCGAGCTATGGCAGATACATTGAATGCTATGCACACTCTTATGCAAGCTCAGCATCAAACTCAGCAAGTCCAACAAGCAATACCACCAGTGGTATTAAATACTCATGTTGCCCCAAACCCGGAACCCTCTACTATTCCGGGGATACAATCTAATGTTCCTGTACAACCCACTCCAAGTCAGTCCGGAGCTGGGGGTGATACATATGCTGCAGTTCCTCCTCCCAATTACACTCAACAAGTTACAACTCCGCAATCTTCTGGAATTGTTACTGAAGAGTTAAGGAATCTCCGAACTCAATTTGAGGCATTCAAACAGAAGGATGGTTTACAAAGGTTAGGCATCAAGCAACCTTATCCGATAGAATGGAAGCAAGTATCGTATCCACCAAAATATAAACCTCCGACCATCTCTTTCTTTGATGGGACTGCCTCCCCAAGTCAGTTCATTAATCATTTTGAAGTAATGACTGATCAATTGCAACCAAGCGATGCCCTCCTCACTCGGGTATTCGTCAGATGTCTCAAAGGAACGGCTTATGAATGGTATAGAAGTCTTCCTGATGGGTGCATTACTTCATTTGCCGGTTTCAAACAAATGTTTCTTGAACGGTTCTATGAAGGGCTCAATGACATGACTATGTCAGCCCTCATAAGAATTAAACAGAAAAATAATGAAACTACCGAGGACTTCATTGAAAGATTCAGAAGAGAAGCCCTCAAAATGCCTCTCGGAACTCCCGATGCTGTTACTATCGACACTTGCAAGTCGAATCTCTTACCAATCATCAGCATGTGGACAGGGTCCACTCAGTTCCAAGATTGGCCTTCATTCATCGTCAGTACCAAAGCTGCCGAAGTCAGTGCTGAGACCTTCAAAGGCCTGGGGGTACAAATGGCTCCTAAAGAATCAAATCAGAGTGCTAACAATAGTGCTCGACCCAACAATCGTAAAGGAAAAGAGGCTCTTGAAGTCAATCTCCAGAGCAATAATCAGGAGACAAAAACTACTCAAACCACCCCAGCTCCAACAAATCAACAACAGAGACCTCCTCGACCAAAGGAAGAGTATTCTTTCGACGATGACGATGTTCAGGGTATCTTTGAATGCTTACTCAAAGGTAACAAGATTCAATTGCCAGAAATCAAGAAACCTGATGAAGCCAATAAGACGGATCATCCGAAATACTGTCCATATCATAGAATGCTGGGTCATACAATTCGGTCTTGCTATGTATTAAAAGGAAAGATCCAGGAAATGATTAAGTCAGGAGCTGTGACACTGACACCCAAAGACAAGACAGTCACAGCAAATGTGATTTCAATGCAGTTCGGTGACTTCCCTCCTTTAATGGTGGAAAGTAGGATTGTTCCTATCCCTAAAGCAACTCTCGAAGTTGTGAACATCCCACCAGCACAGAATGAAGAACTTGTTCCTGTCACAACTAAGAAGGGAGAAATCATGTGGATTCACCCGAATTTAATGACGGAGTTTGAGACATCTTCCTCTTCTCCTTGGAAGACTCCTTTGTCTAAAAAGAAGCCTGGGAAGACTAAGTCGTGCAACGTGACTTCTAGTATCACACCCAATCTTTCTCTAATCCCTACTTTTGTTTTGGCAGGAAACTCATCCTCTACAGAGGTAAAAACTGTACCTAAAGTTGAAGATATGTACAAGCCTGCATTCCATCTATATAGTTCACAATCTCGTGAATTAATGGCAAAGATGGGCTATGATCTAGCCACTGCTCCTGGTTTAAACTCAGACAAAGGGCTCCAAGCACCTTTAGCCATCACTTTGAGACATATTCAATCTCGTGTTGGCCTTGGTTTCTGGAATGAAGCTCTCATCAAGCACAAAAGAACCAAGAATAAGATGAAGAATTGCAACATGGTCTCGATAGACCCTGAACCTGAATCTGAAGTCGAAGTTCTTGCCGGAACTCGGTCAGGAAAAATATATCTGAAAGATTATGCTGACATTCCTGAAAAAACTCCTGATGTCCCTCCGGTTACAGCTCCAACACCAGTCTCTACTGAAGAACCTTCAAATGTTCCTGTTGAGACAGTTCCTTCTAAACCAACAGCAGCTGACAAAGGCAAACAACAAGTCCGCTTCGACAAACCATTGAAGAAGTCATCTCCTACAGGACTTGAAAAGCCTTATAATTTTGATATATTGGCTCAAATAGCCAATACACCAGCTAAATTGTCAATCTTCGAGCTCTTACGTCTCTCTAAGGAGACTCAAGAAACTCTGAGTGAAGCACTGCTGCAAGCAGAAACCTGCCTAACTCTCCTCAATAAGTTAGAAACAGAACCTGTCTCTCATTGCCATAATGTATTGGAATTAATTCCAAATATTACCTTTACGCAGGATGATATGCTGCTAGAGAATAATTGACATGACCGTCCTTTATATCATACAGGATATATCGATTCTATGAAGGTTGATCGTCTACTGATTGATCCAGGATCTGCTCTCAGTATTATGCCAAAGACTATGCTAGATGCACTGAAGATACCAGTGCATAGTCTTTCCAGCACTATCACTACCATCTTGGGATTCAATCATGGAAAAAGTGAGCCTTTAGGCAAGATTCGTCTCAAATTTCAAATAGGCAATCTTTGCACTAAGGTTACTTTCTATATCATCGACAATCATGGTTGCTCATATAATGCCCTATTGGGGAGACCATTCTTACATGAACATAATGTTGTTCCTTCGACCCTTCATCAATGCTTCAAATATGTTGATGATAATGGAGAGGTTCAAAAAGAAGTAGCAGATCTCTATCCATTTAAAGGAGTCGAAGCTTACTCCAATGACGCTCGCATGTACAAAGATGAATATTCAAAAGTCTTGCAAGCTATGGATGACGACGATGAGACATCAAAAGTCGACACCTTTATTATTCCTGTAAAAGGGCGTATCACTCATCCACAGTCTCTTAAACCAACTGAAGAAGACTCACTGATAATTCCTGTCAGTGGACGTACTACCTCATCACCTGCCCAAGTTCCACAAGGCTCACTGATAATTCCTGTCAGTGGACGTACTACTCCCCCTCCATCTTCTCAGGCTAGACCTAATACTCTAGTCATTCCAGTCAGTGGACGTACTACTTATCCACGATCTTCTTCAAGGGAGCTCACCTCTTCTGAGCCTTTTGTTATCGATCTTAATCGAAACAAAATTTCTGATCGCTCTTCCTCTCCCCCTTTTGTCATTAATTTGTCTAAGTCTGATAAGGCTCAGCCTTCTGTTGTAAATACAGCATCTAATATTAATGAAGCATCTCCTTTGCAGTATATTAATGTCTGTAATCATGTACAAAGTTATTTACAATTGTTAGATAGCTTAAAGCCACTAACTATAGGAGTTGTTCAAACTCTTCACACAGAAGTGTTATTAGAGTCTATACAAAAATCATACTTCGTAGTCCCCATTAGAAAGAAGGGAGAAAATCCAATATTCTTCTATAAAGGACCCCAGAACCCTCCTAACCTAGAAGAAGATGACAAAAACGACGATACTGGAAGGTTACAACTACGTCGCTACAGTCAGTAGTCCAAAAATATCATCAAGAATATGGGTTATGACTTCAGAACAAGCCTCAATAATGGAAAAGGAAGAAGAATGCCTGTTCGATTTCCTCCATTAAAATACGGAAGGACAAAATATGGTTTAGGTTACATTGCTCCTACCTTCTTTATCAACGTAGTTCATGAAGATTCAGAATCCGATGGAGACGGACGATCTGATTCTTCCGATTCCCTCTCTTGGGATTCTGACACAAGTATTGGCGATCTCCATCGTTCTGTTCTATCCATCAATATGGTCTCTGTTGATGGCCCGCAAGAAAATGATGAAGATGAGGATGATTTTGAAATATCACCCGAATCAGAACAATGGGCTCAGAGATTAGATAATCAATGGGAATTCAGGTTCGAGCAAAGAGAACCTCCTACTGAAGATAAATTGATCCAAATTGATGTTGGTGAAGAGGGGTCCCCTAAACCAATATTCATCAGCGAAAGTCTTTCAGAAACAGATAAGCAAGACATGATCAAGCTTATTCATGATTATATCGATGTCTTTGCCTGGAGCTATGAGGATATGCCAGGGCTAGATCCGAAGATCGCAACGCATAAACTTAATATCATGCCAAATGCTAAACCAGTCAAACAACAACAACGACGATTTCATCCAGACATTATGGATGCAATTGAAGCTGAAGTCAACAAGCTTATGGCTTCCGGATTTATTCGAGAGGAACAACATCCTGAATGGGTGGCTAACATCGTCCCTGTCCTCAAAAAGACCGACAAGATCCGAGTCTGTATAGACTTTTGCGATCTCAATACAGCTTGTCCTAAAGACGAGTTTCCTCTTCCAATTACTGATGTCATGATCGACAACACATGTGGTTTCGAACGAATGTCATTCATGGATGGATATTCGGGATACAACCAAATCAAAATGTTTCCAGACGACGAAAGACATACTTCCTTCAGAACGCCGATCGGTACATACTGTTATACAGTGATGCCGTTTGGTCTCAAGAATGCAGGAGCAACATATCAGCGAGCAATGAGCACTATATTTCGCAAACATCTTCGGAAAATAGTCGAATGCTATGTTGATGATATTGCAGTTAAAAGTCGACGAAAGGAGGATCATATCCAAGATTTGAAGACTATCTTTGATTTAATACGTCAGCATCAACTTAAAATGAACCCTACTAAGTCCTTCCTGGGCGTCTCTTGTGGCAAATTTCTCGGCTTCGTCATTACCGCTAAAGGTATACACGTGGATCCCGAGAAGATCAAAGCCATTCAAGAGATGCGTCCTCCACGCACCTTAAAAGAGCTACGAGGATTTCAAGGAAGAATTGCTTATATCAGGAGATTCATTTCCAACTTATCAGGACGCTGCAGACCATTCAACAAACTTCTGAAGAAAGGTATATCTTTCGTCTGGAATGAAGAATGTCAAAAAGTATTTGACGATATCAAACAGTATCTCATGAACCCTCCGGTTTTGGTACCTCCCGTCTCGGGAATACCATTCCTTTTATATGTTCGAGCCATGGATCATTCTCTCGGTGCATTACTCGCCCAGAAAAATAAAGATGGCCATGAGTAGGCTATTAATTATCTCAGTCGCACAATGACAGGTGCTGAACCGCGTTATTCTCCAATCGAGAAAGAATGCCTAGCATTAATGTTTGCCGTTCAGAAAACGCGACATTATATTATCGGTCAAACGATTCACGTCATTTCTAGAGTGAATCCCATCAGGATTATGATGAAGAAACCTGGTATTCTCAACTCCAGACTAGCTAATTGGGGAATTTTGTTAGCTCAATGCGACATGCATTATATTCCTCAAAAGTCAGTTAAAGGACAGGCTCTTGCTGATTTCCTGGCAGCTCATGCAGTTCCAGAAGATTCTAAATTATATGATGAGATTCCAGATGAAGTTCTGGATTCAAATTTGGTTTCTGAAGAAATTCCTACCTGGCGTCTATTCTTTGATGGAGCATCTAGAATAGGTCCTAACGGCGATATTGTCGCCGGAGTTGGGATTGTTCTTGTATCCCCAGAAGGATTAACTATTCAGAGGGCTTATTCTCTGGATTAATCATGTTCAAACAATGTAGCCGAATACAATGCGTTGCTTATCGGTCTTCAACTCGCTAAACATCTGGATATTCAATATTTAGAAGTTTATGGAGACTCCAAGCTTATTATCAATCAGATCAGAGGAACATATGAAGTTCGTCATCAGGATTTGATACCTTATCGTCGAGCAGCACTCTCTATGGCCTCTTCCTTTAAAGGTTTCTTTATTGAATATGTTCGACGAGCCTATAATACAGAAGCTGATGCTTTGGCTAATCTTGCTGCTGTGTTAGCCATAACAATCAGACGTCAGCAAGTTATAGTGGTTTATAACCGAGAACTATTCTACGTTGAGAATAATTTGGCTTTGGCTTTTCCCTATAATCCAGATGAAGATTCTCTCAACCTTGATGCTGGATTAAAGTTTGACAAAGTGTCCTCGTCTTCTTCCGATTCTACTATGGAATATGTCTTTTCTAACAAAACAGAAGCCATAATTGAAGACTGGAGACGTCCATTTTTAGACTTTGTATTATATGACATACTTCTCGATAATCCGAGTGAAGCAGCGTCTATCCGGCGTAGATCTCTCAGATTCTATTATAATCATACAACGAAGACACTATATCGTCGGGCCTACGACGGTCTTCTCCTTCGATGCATTGCTGGTGAAGAAGCACAACAGATAATCCGTGAAGCACATGATGGAGTTTGCGGAGCTCATCAACCAGGTCCTAAACTTCAAGATCGTATCCGTCGTATGGGTTATTATTGGCCCACGATGGTGGCTGACGCCATTCAATATACTCGAAAATATAAAGCCTATCAAATTTATGCAGACTTTATCCATCAACCGTCAGAGTTCTTACACCCAACAGCGGCATCATGGCCCTTTGAAGCTTGGGGCATGGACGTCATTGGTCCTATCAACCCACCATCATCAAAAGGACATCGGTTTATTCTAGCAATAACCGATTACTTTTCCAAATGGGCTGAAGCAATCCCGTTATCTGAAGTCAAAACTTCTAATGTCATCAACTTCGTCAAACATCATGTCATCTATCGATTTGGTGTTCCTCGGCGTATTATTCATGATAACGGACCACAGTTCATCAGTCAAAAATTTACTCGATTCAGCGACGACCATCGAATCAAAAATTTAGCTTCTACAGCATATAATCCAGCAGCTAATGGATTGGCAGAAGCTTTCAATAAAACGATCATTAAACTCTTGAAAAAGTTTGTTTCTTCCAACAAACGCAACTGGAGCGAGAAGCTTGGTGAATGTTTATGGGCCTACCGTACCACAGTTCGCAATGCGACCGGATGTACGCCTTTCTCTTTGGTATATGGGTGTGAAGCTGTTCTTCCCCTCGAGATCCAGATTCCTTCTCTGAGAATCGCAATTTCCAATGAACTTACAACAGAAAATAATGATCATCTTCGACTTCAAGAACTGGAAGCCCTAGATGAAAAGCGATTGTTTGCTCAACAAAACATCGAACTGTATCAGGCTCGAATTTCAAAAGCTTTTAATCGAAAAGTCAAAGTCAGAGCATATCAGAAAGGAGAACTGGTCCTTACCGCCAGACGTCCTATAACTATGACACATATGAGCAAAGACAAATTCGACGTGAAATGGGAAGGCCCATTCGTAGTAAACAAAGTCTTCTCTAATGGAGCATATCAGCTTGCCTCTATGGATGGGAAAGTCACGATAATGCCTATCAATGGCAAATTCCTAAAGAAATATTATGTATAAATTTTATCAGTATATATAATATTTTCATTATTCCCCAGCAAGTATAAAATCAGAGTTAATTCTTCCTTACAGAAGTTATCTCGATATCATTATCCCCAGTGGAAACTGATATTCTGCCATGTATCATCTTCCCAGAGAATTTAATATTCTGTCTTATTAGATCCCCAGTGGATTTAATAAAGATCTCATATAGAAAATCACGTCCATATTACCTCTGAATTTTTTATCTCAATATCATGTTTTCTATAAAAATGATATCTAGTCTTTTGATTTCCGAGTTCAAAGATCATGGAAAATAGAGTCCAAAGATATCTTTATATCTAAATTCTGTTTTCTCTAATCAGTATTAAACTAAAATTATCTTTGGTTTAATATCATCTGATAGAATTACAAAGTTTATTTGTATATTCTATTCTATTGAAATATGTCATGTATTATTTACCTCTGAACATATTTTCTACAAAAATATCATCTACAGAATTGAAATCAAGCCAAGATATTCATTTCTTTAATCAAAGTCAAAATATTGATTACAATTGGATTTCAAAAAAAAATTCAGCACATAAAAAATGTAAAAGAACTATTTAGGAGGAGTAATTATCTCCTGAATACGAACAATTACGTTATTCATCTTCTCTTCATGAGCTTTATGGATCCGCTCTGCTGCTTTAGCTCCAACCATCCGTTGGTCATATTCCGCGATAATAAAGCTACGATGGTTTGTTTCTTCAATCTGGTTAGTCTGCATCAGTTCCCGCTCTTGCTGTAGAAGTTGGCAGCGTTCAGATTCAGATGTACGAGCAGTGGCAATCTCCAATTGCTCCTTTTCCATGGAGGCAATTCGCTCTTGAAGACGAGCCAACTCCTCTATCAACCCTTTAAGTTCTTCAGCTTTTGAGGTTTCATCTTTCTCCAGACGCTCCATATTCTGACGAGTGGTTATTATCTCTTCATCTTTCGCCATTAACTCTTCAGAAGACAGAGCGAGAAATTCTTTCAAAGCAGTATGTTGAGCTTGAGCTTCATTTTCCAATTGGGCAATCTCAGCTGCAGTCAAAGATTTAATATCCTCCTTTTTGATCTCCCAGTATTTATGGATAGTTGCTTCTAAATCATTCAGGAGATGCTCAAAAAAGACACACTGGGTCTCATGACCAGCCTGTCTCAAAGCTAAAAGCGGGAACTTGATCGCCGCTCGAAGACTCAAAAAAGGCATAGTTTCATCCTTCATAAGCCGCCTTGAGAATGTATCCAGATATGAATAAATAATATCTGAATACATCCCCATGATCTTTGCTATCCTTGTTTCAAAACCGGGAGTCACTGCAACAGTAAAATAAGGAGCAGGAGGAGCCTCTATCCTTGGAGTTGAAGTAAGTGCTTTCGGGGAACTAGGCAAATATGAACTCCCCTCACCTATATCAGTCTGGGCAAGTGGGGCTTGAGTCGAACTCATTGTCGGTGCAGTTCCTACAAATGTTGGAATCAAAGAAGCATGATCAAAATTAAAAGACAATAAAGCAAGGAAAAGACAAAACTTTGCTGAACAAAATATTACCTGGAGCTGGTTCATATTCAGTTTCCGTTGGATCATTCAGCCTAGCTCATAGTCTATTCAGAGTGCTTTCTGACACGGGATTTATTTCACTGCTGCCCGCCCCAGAAGTACTCGGAGCTTGAACTTCTATTTCTAGATGCCTCTCCGGCTCTGGAGTCAACCCTGAATGTTGACCAATTGTCTTCAGTACATCAATTGGAGTTTTAGATGGTGATTCATCGTCTATCTCTATGTCCTCTTCTTCAAAAGAATGAGACGAAGGTACATAGTCAACCTGTTCGTCATCACTCTTATTGCTCTCTGAAACTTCAGCAATTGGATTGAGAGTAGTGGCTTCCTTCACTGATTCTCCCGAAATCAGTAAGTCATTAGCTGTTTCAGTCTGATTCTCGGCCTCTACCGTAGGTTGACTAATCACCTGCGCATCATCGGCTGTTGGCGGAATCGATTCTATATTAGAAGGCATGGATGATCCAGCAGGCTCAGGTACATCTTCTTCAATAGGTTCCGTCTTTACAGAAAAAGCAAAGGCAGCTTGCTTTTCTAAAGCCAATCGCTCGGCACGATTGGTGGGACTCTCTGCATCGAGACAAATTACGGATTTAGTTTTTGAAACGATCACTTTCCTTCCTATTCTTTTTGTTAATGGAACAGTAGAATAATCGTCTTTTGAGTCACTACCTGCTTCATCAGCATCTCTGACTCGATTGGAAACAGGAGAAGTCCCTGGAATAGTAATTCCTCCACGATTTCGAGCATCTGCCCGAGTAACTCTTTTTGGGGCAGGCCCGGCAGTACCTTTGCCCCGCTTTCTCTTCGGTGTACTGTCGGCAGATATACTCTCTTCAACACTTCCAATAGGCACATGTAATCGTTGATGAAGTTCATCAGAGAAGAAAGTCTCTAAAATTTCATCATCAACTTCATCAGTAGCCAGAGGATCTTCTTGGTCGTGACAATCTCTTGGCAGGGCTGATTTGGTTGATTTCTTTTCAACATGAATAAAGCTTCTACCTAAGATGCTGAATTTTTCATCGAAGGTATTAGCTGATACATAGAATTTGGCATAAGACGCCAATATTCTAGCCCCTCTCCGATATGTAACCGGATCTGGCATGGAAAAGGTAGTTCCTGTACCTTTAGCAATAAAGTATATCCAAGCTCTGGCGCCATCGATTAAACCGTCTTGGTAGCCAAAACATGTCGTTGCATTTCCCACGTGTAACTGATCATAGCCAAACTGCCGAGCGAACCTACTCGGAAGATATGGCTCCAGATAAGTAATATTGTCACGACGACAGATTAAGTGAGATGGCCTGATCCTCTTTAGCCATTCATGTTGAATATCATCCAACTCATTGGCACCAACGCCATCAATCAACTTCCCAGGCATGGTTTCATAACCAACGGGTGGAGGAACACAAGTGAAACTCCATAATTCTCCCCTGTTTAATATGGTTCTACAATCCGTCAGAGTGTCATATTTCCACTTTGGCGTCTGACTGTATCTTTCCAGAAAGGTGTCATCTGGTCTAGCCATCCCAGCATTCATGAGAGATTCAAAATGGGGAAGTAGCCACCCAAATAAATATGTAAAGGACATTTCTACCCGAGAAAAGGTGGTGAGCCGCTTCCTTGCCAATTCAAACATCCTGTCTGTGTATGCCCTTAAGCCAGCATTCAGACGACATGTCATTGCTGTCAGCAAATCCATCTTGTACCCGAAAGTTAGACGGACTGCTGCAAAGACAACTCCTCTGTGCATCCTGTCTGCTGAACAGGTGTCAGGTACTACAAATTTTCTCAGCCAAAGAGATATAAATCCGGCCAGATGACCTTCAGCAGATAATTTTCGGCTACCCTGCTTAATATAGGTCTCCAACCTATCATCGGCTTTATAGGTGCCTTCATCTTCTTCAATGACGATGTCGTTATGAGTGGTATCCCGGATTAGTCTGTCAATTTCAGCTTGACTCAGAGGTTTAAATTCACCGACATATTGATCGGTCTTTTTTTTCTTCTGAACTTCATCAGTGCGGCCTTGGAATAAATAGGCCATCCACTTAGAGGAATAGCAGTTAGAATCTCCCTCTGCACCTTGTCCTTTATAAAAAGCTTTACAAATACTGTAATGGCACATTAATTCTTTAAAGACATGAAGAATCAGTGGATTGGCATCGGAGATTTTATTCATTTCATCAATGAAAGGGATATACTCCTCATATGGCAAATCTCCTGTTGGCAGCTGAGAAATATATGCCATCTCATGGAGAGCGAATCCCATCTCGCCTCTTAGAGTCATGAAAGTACCAGTACGGTAATTATACCTTTCCGCTAATGCCAAGAACAAATCCGGGTTTGGCCTAAAACCATAAGCGGTGCACTTGATGGCATTATATAGACCTATTACCTTTAACTGTTCCACAAAGTTTTTCAGAATCCATCTTACAAGAACAGTCCATCTGGTATTCTCCGGATTTACCAGACCAGTCAGCCTCATAGACTGTTTTGGGTAAACAGCATTCTCCAGCTGAACAAATTCATTTGCAAAAATTGGGACTCTAACTGGCTTCAGAAGTGCCGAGTCCTCGGGAGGAATGGTAGCTGGCAGCAGTCCTCGCAAAGCTGAGACATGTGGTTCAGTACCACTGCAGAATCTTCCTTGACGGTATCCTATCCACCCAGCTTTTGCTTGACGGGATGGAGTGATATCCCACTTCATTTGTCTTTGGTGACTCGCGTGGAATAAGCGAGCTATGTTGATACTTTTTGATAAACCAGTCAGATACATTGGCTGATTTGCATCACCATCCCTTTAATAAGAGTATGATACTTTATCAAGAGCAGGCTGGGAGTTTTTGTCAATAGCATCTCCAAAAAGAAATACTGGCTTCGAGTGGGTAACACCATCTACACTCTGTAAAGGCAGTCCACTCATCAAATTCAACAAGGTGTCATTTTCCTGATTTGTCAAAAGAGCTATCCTTGTAGAAGGTCCATCGAATTGGGGAAAACGAACATGTGATAGGTCACTTCTATAGTTAATTCCTACACATCCTTCAAATTCTGCCTCCTGAGCCAGAATGTCCACTGCAAAAGAAGAATAAAACGTTAGAAATCTTCAACATCAAGAGATGACAAAGTTCAACATACGCTCAGTTTATGCTAAGCGTATGGCAGACTTAGAGTTCAACATACGCTCAGTTTATACTAAGCGTACGGCAGACTCAAAGTTTAACATACGCTCAGTTTATCCTAAGCGTACGGCAGACTCAAAGTTCAACATACGCTCAGTTTATCCTAAGCGTACGACAGACTCAAAGTTCAACATACGCTCAGTTTATCCTAAGCGTACGGCAGACTCAAAGATTAACATACGCTCACTCTATCCTAAAGCGTATGATGGATTCAGAGATCATTTTTCTATCCTAAGTGTATGATAAATTTTAAAGTTCAGTTTATGTTCAGCTTGAGCGTATTAGCATATGGTTGACAAGATGATCATCAAAAAAATATGCTAACACAGGAGTTAGCGTATCTCAGTGAGACAACTTGACATAGCGTATTCTTTCAAGACAGCGTATTTCAACATTTCTATCAAAGATACGCGTATCTTACAGAATATGCTTCAAACATATTTTTCGTATAAACGAAAAATATGGAATACGGCTAAACCCTAAAGGGGGAAGCGTATTTTCTGACGTATTTGACCCTAAAAAGGGGATACGTTTTATGATCTTGTTCTAACCAGAGCCCTAAATAGGGGATAGTTACTGTTCATCATCACCATCCTCACCATAGAGGGGCTTCAATGGGCGTTCACTTCGTCGAACGCGCTCATCGGTAGTCTTCTTAGCAGCGGCGGCAGCAGGCTGAGATGACTCCGCCGGAGCCTTCCCCTTTCCTTTCGCAGCAGCGTCGACCTTGGGCGCCATTGATGAAGACTGAGTCGAAGAAGAAGAAGGCTTAAGTTTTGGAAGGCTTGAGTTTTTGGGCTTTTTCTCTCTCGAAGATGAATGCAGAAGTAAAGAAGTAAATTAGGTTTTGAAAGACCTATTTATAGAAGAAAAGAAGAAGTTCAAACGGCGGCCATTCTTTAAACAGAATCCCTAAAAGATTGGCACTGATAACAAACTCATGCCAGCGTGTCAAGACTTATTCCCACTTTAAGTTCAAAGTAATTTCGAACTTTTGAAATTCATAAAGTTCGAAAACTTTGAAGGGGGTCTTGTAGGGTGTGAAAAATTATGACACGCTGACATAAGACTCAGCCAAAGTCATACGCTCAAGGCCATACGCTCAGTCAAAGCCATACGCTCAAGGCCATACGCTCAGTCAAAGCCATACGCTCATCTAAAGGCTGTATGCTCAGTGAATATTTTAATATTTCTTGAGATGATAACACAGCATATATTTAATGAAGGATAAATCTGACACTTCGTCTTTCGTGCAAAGACAGCTGCCCTATAAAGATTAGCCGTCGTATAGGTTTTCGAGAATTGATTTTATCTCTTACAAGGACAGCTCAGCAGCCATCATAAATGCACAGCCATCATTACTGTCATTTCTGACAGTCTGTCAGCCATCATATCTGCAGCACAACGCTCAAGAGATATTTGTCAGTATTAGAAGATATGGCGTATTTGAGAAGATTGAAGACAGCCACGTGTCTACTCCCTCAATGCATACGGCTCCTTGTCCAACCAAGTGAGCGTATGGACTCCATACGACTCCTTGTCCAACCAAGTGAGCGTATGGACTCCATACGACTCCTTGCCTAACCAAGTGAGCGTATGGACTCCATACGACTCCTTGCCCAATCAAGTGAGTGTATGGACTCCATACGACTCCTTGCCAATCAAATGAGCGTATGGACTCCATACGACTCCTTATCAATAAAGTGAGCGTCTCAGCTTTATATAGCTCTATATTGTCCAAGTCAGTGTATGCAAGACATGTGCCTTCAAAAGCTAGCGTATGACTCTTCTTCAACAAAGACAGCGTATCACAGCAAATGCATCTAGGATGACTTTCAACGTACAGTCAACACACGTTCTCACGTGTCCTGTACTCAGTTACCCACTTATTCAGAAGTTATGTAACGTGGCATCCATGCCACCAATCTCTCCTAGATATATTCCATTACTTTCAACCGTACTCTAATGTGTCTCCACCAGAATTCGCCACGCGTTCCTGTAGTTATGCACACGTCAAGTAACTGACTGAGCATATGCTTCAGAACAGTTATCCAGAACTCTATAAAAGAGAGTTTCTTCATCTTCATCAGATACGACAGTCAATTCAGAGAGAACAAAGAGATTGCCCAGTTGCTGTCCAAGTTCTTCGAAGTTCGAGTTTTCTTCATCGCATCGTCCAAGGGATAAAGTAATCGTCTTCTAGATTAGATTCCTACAGTTATAATTTTCCCAGATACACAATAAAAAAAGTAAATTTATTTATGGAAAACAGGAAGTCTTATGTATGCTACTGTTTGTACGAGGCCAGACATCGCTCATGCAGTTGGCACAGTTAGCATGTACCTTTCAAATCCTGGAAGGGTACATTAGAGTGCGGTCAAGTGGATTCTACGATACCTTCAGGACACTGCTGATTGGAGACTCTCTTTTGGTGGTGATGAGCCAAAGCTGGTTGGGTATACCGACACTGATATGGCTGGAGATGTAGACACGAGGCGATCGACTTTGGGCTATGTGATAATGTTTACTGGAGGAGCAGTATCGTGGCAGTCGCGGTTGTAGAAGTGTGTTGCCTTGTCGACGACAGAGGTAGAGTACATTGTGGTGACGGAGGCTTGTAAGGAGTTATTGTGGATGAAAAAGCAGTTGCAAAAAATGGGGCTGAAGCAAGAACAGTATACTTTACTTTGCGATAGCCATAGTGACATTCACCTTGTGAAGAACCAGACATTTCATAGTCGGTCAAAGCACATTGAGACTCGGTATCATTGAATACGGGATATGGTTGAGAAGAAGGACGCGATGCTTGAGAAGGTCCATACTCATGAAAATAGAGCGGACATGCTCATGAAGGTTCTACCAAGGAGAAAGTTTGAGTATTGCAGGCGGATCGTCGGGATGACGAGTTCCTCCACCTAGTTGTGAAGGAGAATATTTGTTTGAGTGGGTGGGGTTCCCAACCTATGTGGAGAATATCCCGGAGAGCGACGAACGCCATCCGTGTGTCGAAGAAGCTCAGAGAATGCATGGATCCTATTTTGGAATATATATGGTAAGGAAATATATGATTGGATTTCCATATTTACTATGATCATATATTTATGATTGGACCCTTCATATAGTAGCTTTCCATATAATTGGTTTTCCAATTATGGCAAGCAAATTATGATTGGATTTCTATTAAATATATGATTGATGCATATTGAAAGTTTCCATATATATTGGCCTTCCATGTATAGATTACCAAGGTCTTATGAAAGGATGATGCATGCTAGTTGTAAAATCATCTCAAAACAAGAGTGATTTACATTCTTTGAGAGAGATAGAGAGGATTAAGGACTTTTGTGAATGAGAGATTGCTTCGAATAATTTTTTGGCATCTCTTATTCTTCGGAGTTCGCGAACAAAAATTTTCTTCTTTCAAGTGGGTTGTGGTGATCCGTGTTGGATCGGGAGGAGCTTGTAGAGGGTATATTCTCTTTGTTCGATTAGTGGAGGTTCTTCAGGGTTGGACTCCGATCGTCCTATGGTTTTTTTTGTAAGGGTTTTCCACGTCAAAAAATTTTGTGTCTGCATTTGTGTTTGGCATTTTTGGTTTGTGTGCTCTTGCTCGGTTCTCTCGCAGGACTTTCTGGTTTGGGGAAACGGTTTTCGTGCTTCGTTCCGAACAGGTAGAAATTATACTTCATATTGTTCAGCATGCAGAAAGTTGACATGAATAAAATTGAGAACAAGACATACAAAGTAGTCTTTGATACAACCTTTTGCATCAATAATTAGAAACAAAAAAAGTCAATATGATTTTATTATTAATTATACACTAAATCCAAAAAATGTGAATTTTACTCAATGGCTAACCTTATTCACATGTAATACCTCATACATATTCTTCAGTATGTGAGTTGTTTTTATACCCTATTTATACAACAATTCATTGTTGTGAAGTTCCCCATCAATAAGACATGGACCGGGAAAACAAATCCCAGACCACTGTCGAAATTTTATGCCATATATTTGTTAGTGTCGGGGCACAATTTTCAATGGAAAACTAAGAAGATGAAATAATTGTAAGAACAATGTTCCAACGCAACACTTCTAGGAAGGTTGCGCAAGTATAACGAAGATCTAAGAAGATCTCGTTATTATGTTAAGAGAATCTAAAAAGATTTTGTAATCCACAGCAGCATATGATATACGAGAATCTAAGAAGATTTCATAATCACAGCAGCGAAGAAGATGACAGGCGAAAGATAGAAGATGGCCTGCTGGGGTGAATGATCACCGTTGCACAAAGCTATATTTGCCCCACACGAATAGCTTCCAGGAACCAGGAAGCTCGTCGGAGAACTTTGGAACACTTCTGCTCTTCTGACTCCTCAGATCATACACGAACTCCCGTACAAAAGCAACGCTGGTGCAAAGCTTCTCTTCTCTCTCACAGACTCTGTTTACTTGTGTTAAGAAACACTTGTAAACTTTCCTAACTCTCTGAATTTGTTCTGTATCGTATATCTGCCTGTGAGAGAGAGGAGACCTTATATAGGCCCGAGTAACAATTGCCCGGTTAGCACAATATTCGGAACGTGGTAATAACCACTCCGAACGTGCAGTAACTGCTCAGATCATGCACAGGCACGATCTAAAGGAAGTTGTGCCACTCTAGCAACCTGCGTGCCTTGTACCATGTGCTAGAGCCACTTGTGCCATACTGTGCCACACGCCTTGCGTGCCTTGCACACCTTGCGCCACACGCACAACGTGCACATTGTGCCACTTGCGCAACCTGGGCACAACCTGGCGCAACCTGTACGACACAACCTATGCGCAACCTGGCGCAACCTGTGCACAGCTTGCGTACAACCTGGCGCAACCTGTGCGCAACCTTGCGCGCAACCTGTGCCGCGCAAGTGGCTTGCGCAACGAGCGCAACTAAAGCGCATTATACGCCTAGTGACGATGCTGACGTGCTAAGTGCAAAGTGCACCAACAAAATGCCACATTACGCCTCATGAGCCAATGAGCCCGAGTCCGAGTCCGAGTCCGAGTCTGAGTCGCTAAGCCCCTACGGGGCTTAGCTCCCATGGAAATAAATTTTCCAAGAGCAAAAAGCATCAATGTTTTTAATTGTTGATTTAGCCTTTTTCCATTAGAAAAATAACCCCACATGGCACACCCATGTGCACCTCCACACCACATGTGCATCTCTAAACTAGCATAGCTAATATATAGAGATACAACTTCTTTGGCCTATCCGATGTGGGACTAAAGTTTCTAAAGAAAAGGCCAAAAACTCCAACAATCCCCCACATATCTCTATATATGGGTATAAGTGTTCCCCACAGTAACTATAAATTATGCATTAGAAGAGATGTTGCTGACGACTTGAATCTTCCCGCATGGGTCAAACAACAGACTATAATATAAGAATGGACTAAGCCTTGAATTCTGCATCATAGCTGAAATTCTTTCCACTCACATAATGTAGTTACATGTGCTTCTGGCTACATATTAAAGGTCATGTGCCAGCCTGGTTTCAGTGTATAATTTTGGGCGTCTACAAGTTTACCCTCAAGAGATGGCCTGATATCACTTTGTCCATACACTACAGGTGAGTTCATTATAAAGAGACATGGCATGAAGCGCTTTTCGCTTTCCTTGCGGTGCTACGCTGCTATGACATGGCTTAAAACCGAGGCCTTATCCCGTACCGGGAACCTCATCGTAGTGTTATACTACTGTAGCATGAGGCAACCGCCTTTTTGTAGTGCCATACTACCCAGCATGAAGCCTTAGGCTCCCTTGCGGTGTTACGCCACAATGACATGGCTTGTAAGACCGAGGCTTTATCCCTAATCAGGTACCTCATTGTGGTGTCGTGCTACTGTAACATGAGGAACTCCTCCTCATTATAGTGCTGACTACACCAGTCTTTATTTTAACAAATAGTATTAGGCTAACTGCCTATTTGCGGTACTACGCCGCTGTGGCTTGGTTAGCAAAGCCGAGGCATTACCCTATGCCTGGGAACCTCATGGTGGAGTCACTCCACAGTAGCATGGAGTTTCACTCCTTGTAGTGCTGTTCTACCGTGCTTCCTGTATAACACACCAGGCATTCACTCTGCCTGAGAACTAATTAAGGCATTTAAACCAACCTTCCCACAAGATCCATTTTTCATAGAAAACAACAGTAGACAATAGTGGTTATAGGTCCGTAACCTCTCCACGTCCAATAGAACATGTGCCCACCGTTCCTGATATTCTTCCGATTAGTGGTCCTCCCTTGAACCAAAAGCTAGATGCCTAGTAGATTTTTCTTTGAACTATTAGCATAAAACTTTATGGTAGGAATACAATAATACAATATCAGAATGCCTTCAAACCCATTTTACAAGCTGTGTTATCGACCAGCTGGCGCTTGAGGCCCTTGGTGAACGGATCTGCCAGGTCCTCCTGACTCCGAACATCAATCACTGCAATAACACCTCTCTTGATAAGATCGTTACTGCCCTGTGCTTCAACTGTACAGACCTCTTTTTTCCGTTGAAGAGGTCATTTGATGCCACCTCTGCAGTCTCCTGGTTGTCACAGTATATCAGTATCGCCGGTATTTGTGCCCCAACTACTGGAAGATCATACATGAGCTCCCGAAGCCATTATGCTTCCTCGCCGGCGGTATCAAGTACAAAGAACTCAGATTCTATGGATGACTGCGAGAGCATAGTCTGCTTCTTCGACTTCCACGATATAGCAGCTCCACCCATTGTGAAAATGAATCCACCTGTGGACCTCTTGCTCTCCACCTCTGAGCACCAGCTGGCATAACTGAAGCCTTCCACTACCGGCAGATCTTCGCTGTAGTACAGTACATATGTCTGAGTCTTCTTGAGATATCTCATAACCCGTTTCACAGCTTTCCAGTGTTCAACACCTGGGTTGCTCGTGAAACGACTCAGCATTTCCACGGCAAAAGCTGTGTCACGCCTTGTGGCAGTAGTAGCATACATCAAACTCCCGATTACGCTTGCATACTCCAGCTGCCTAACGCTTTCTCCTGAATTAGGCTTCAACTTTAGATCACACCTATACGACATATCAATCCCTGGAAGATCTCGATACCCATAACGAGTGATCATTTTCTCAATATAATAAGACTATGACAGCGCTAGTCCAGTGTCTGTCCGGATGATCTTGATCACTAAGATCACATCAGCTTCCTCCAAGTCCTTTATACTGAACTTGCTCGAGATGAATTTCTTTCTCTTCATAACACAGCTCATATCCGTACCTAGGATAAGCATGTCGTCCACGTACAGATAAACGATCACACCTCTTCCATCAGCGAACTTCGTATAAACACACTTGTCCGTCTCGCTGACCATGTAGCCATTTGACCTTATAACTTTGTCAAATTTCTTATGCCACATCTTGGAAGCTTGTTTAAGATCGTACAAAGATTTTACCAACTTGCAGACTTTGTCTTCAAGACCCTTGACGATAAATCCCTCTGGCTGTTGCATGTATATCTTTTCGGTCAGCTCGCCATTTAGGAAAGCTGTTTTCACATCCATCTGATGTATCACCATCTTATGTATTGCTGCAAGAGCAATCAATATTCTGATAGTGGTCATCCGGGCTACTGGAGCATACGTGTCAACGTAATCAATCCTCTGCTTCTGAGAAAACCCCTTGGCTACCAACCTAGCCTTGAACTTGTCAATAGTTCCGTCTGTTTTCATCTTCTTCTTGAAGATCCATTTGCATCCGATAGGTTTCGCTCCTTCAGGAAGATCAACCAACACCCAAGTGTTATTCGATGTGATAGAATCAATTTTATTGTCATCGCCTCCTTTAGAAGACTGCGTCTTTGGTCTTCATCGCCTCATCATAGGTAAGCGGATCTGCTTCCACATGATAGGTGACAAAGTCACTTCCGAAGTCCTTTGGTCTCCTCATACGCTTAGCTGATGGCTCAGCTTGTTCTGGTTCAATCGTTGTTTCAACAACATCTTTTTGGACCACATCTTCATTGAAGACTTCAGTTTTCTGCGCACCCTCATTGTTCTCCGGTACATCCGCAAGAACAATATTCTTGTGCTTTGTAAATTTGTCTTCAAAATATTCTGCATCGCGAGATTTAATGATATAATTTGACTCAATATCAAGAAATCTCTGAGCATCACTCTTCTCGGTATACCCCAAGAAGATCTTCTTAGTAGTCCTTGTCCCAAGCTTCTGAATCTTCAGATCTGGAAGCTTGACATATGCCAGACACCCCCACACTCGAATGATATTCAAGTTAGGTCTGACCTTAAACCAGAGTTCATGAGGAATAACGTCTGAAGTTGCATGAGACACTCTATTTAAAATAAAAGTGGCCGTCAATGCAGCTTCTCCCCAGTAGCACTTAGGAAGACCCGCAGTCAACAGCATTGAGTTAATAATTTCTGTTAACGTTCTGTTTTTCCTCTCTGCTACTCCATTTGATTGAGGAGAGTATGGTGCCGTAGTCTCATTGACAATTCTATATTCTTTGCAGAACGATGCAAACTCATGATACTTGTACTCCCCACCTCGATCACTTCTTATTCTTTTGAGTTGTTGTCCAGTCTGCCGCTCAGCTTCAGCTCTGAACTCCTTGAACTTCTCGAATTCTTTGTCTTTAGCCTTCAGCAAGTAGACGAACGCATACTTTGAGAAGTCATCGATGAAGGTTATGAAATACTTCATCCCGGCCTTTGTAGAGAACTGTTTAAAATTACAGATATCGGAGTGTACTAACTCCAGATAATCTGTACTTCGATTAACCCGAGGAAAGGGTTTTCTTGTGATCTTTGTTTGAGCACAAACTTCATATTTCTCTACCTTACCCCCACACTTGGAGATAAGTCCTAGACTAGACATTCTGTTTATTCATTTACAATAAACATGTCCTAGCCTATTATGCCACAACTCAAGAGTATAAGCAGGAGTGATTGCATTAATTGCATTAATAACATTGGACTGATTTATAAGCTGAATTTTGAACATTCTTTCGGTATAAAAAGCTTTTCCTAAATATGTTTCCTTGATAGACATCACCATCTGGCTAGCATTGATGTCCATCCTGAGGCCTGCATTGCAGAGTAGGCCTCCCGAGATCAGGTTCTTTGCGATAGCAGGTACATGCTTCACACTTTGAAGCGTCAGAGACTTCCCCGAAGTCAGCTTCAAAACTACCGTCCCGATCCCGAGCACTTCAGCTTGTGTCTGGTTTGCCATCATAACCACTTCAGAAGTTGGAGTATAGGTAGTAAACCACTCCTTGCTGGAACAGACATAGCAGGTGGCTCCAGTGTCTATCCACTAGTCAGAGTCAGCCCCTACCGTATCAACCTGCGCAATCATAGCCATAACGTCAGTGATCATAGATACCTTACTAGGATCTCCTTCCTCTGATTGCTTAGTTTTTGCTTTGCATTCATTCTTGAAGTGGTCCTTCTTGCCATACTTGAAACAAGGCATCTGAGACTTTGCCTTCTTTCGCTTGAAGGAAGTCCCCTTTACGTTCAGATTGTTAGGGTCCTTCTTCTTGCTGTGGAAAGCCGCCTGCTTTCTCCTTGGTTCCTTGGTATGAACCAGATTGGCGTTAGCCAATTGCTTGGACAGTGTGTCCACCTTCAGTTGAGCCCGCATCTGGTCCTCAATATAGATTTTCTGCAAGAGATCTTCAAGGCTGATCTCAAGCTTCTTCCTATGCATGTTTGCATAGAACTTACTCCACCCAGCGGAGAGCTTTGAGATAATCCCTCCAACAACAAACTTATCGGGGAGGGACATTGCCTCGTCTTCCAACTTTATGTCGCAGTTTCAGGAATTCCTTTACCTACAGTAGCATGGACTTCTCGTCCTCAAAGAGCCATTTGTGATATTTTTCAACCACAAATATCTTGCTCCTGTTCTTGTCTTCTTCGTACAGTTTCTCCAGAGACTCCCGTATGTCTCTGGCAATAGGTTTCTTACTGTAAGATTCTGCAAAAGAATCCTTTATAGCATTCAGGATAAGCAGCCTGCAAATGCTATTCTCCCTTCTCCACTTGACCTAAAGTTTAGTAACCACAGCGATTGCAGTAGCAGATCCAGTATCTGGAACAGTAGGTTCCTCTTCAAGAAGTACGTAATCAACGTCTCTAAGTTGAAGAGTGAGATAAACCTTCCTCTTCCAGACTTGATAATGCTCTCCATCAAACTTCTCTAACTTACAAAAGTCAGTATTAAGGAGTGAAGCATTAAAGTTTTCCATCGTAGCAATATAGCTTTGAGATTGTTAGTGCCGGGACACAATTTTTTAATGGAAAACTAAGAAGATGAAACAATTGTAAGAACAATGTTCCAACGCAACACTTCTAGGAAGGTTGCGCAAGTATAACGAAGATCTAAGAAGATCTCGTTATTATATTACGAGAATCTAAAAAGATTTCGTAATCCACATCAACATATGATATACTAGAATCTAAGAAGATTTCGTAATCACAGCAGCGAAGAAGATGACAGGCGAAAGATGGAAGAAGGCCTGCTGGGGTGAATGATCACCGTTGCTCAAAGCTATATTCGTCCCACACGAATAGCTTCCAGGAACCAGGAAGCTCGTCGGAGAACTTTGGAACACTTCTGCTCTTCTGACTCCTCGGATCGTACACGAACTCCCGTGCAAAAGCAACGCTGGTACAAAGCTTCTCTTCTCTCTCACAGACTCTGTTTACTAGTGTTAAGAAATACTTGTAAAACTCTCTGAATGTGTTCTGTATTGTATATCTGCCTGTGAGAGAGAGGAGACCTTATATACGCCCGAGTAGCAATTGCCTGGTTAGCACAACATTTCGGACGTGGTAATAATCACTCCGAACGTGCATTAATCGCACCCTGGTCGCGCAACCGAGGCCGCGCAACGAGCGCAACTAAGCGCACTATGCGCCTAGCGACGATGCTAAGTGCAAAGTGCGCCAATAAAATGCCACATTACGCCTCATGAGCCCATGAGTCCGAATCCGAGTCCGAGTCGCTAAGCCCCTACGGGGCTTAGCTCCCATGGAAATAAAATTTCCAAGAGCAAAAAGCATCAATGCTTTTAATTGTTGATTTAGACTTTTTTTTATTAGAAAAATAACCCCACATAGCACACCCATGTGCACCTCCACACCACATGTGCATCTCTAAACTAGCATAGCTAATATATAGAGATACAAGTTCTTTGGCCTATCCGAAGTGGGACTAAAGTTTCTAAAGAAGAGGCCAAAAACCCCAACAATATTTATGTCATAAATACTACAACCAAGTGTTGCATGCACTAACATTTGCATACAACTAAAACAGTCCAAGTAGGACTTGAAATGTACAAGTAACACGATATATCGGTAGGTTAAATCTACATAATTATTCTAACAGGGAATTAGTCATAAGCCCCTACCTCTATTCCAGACTCACTAGTGTAGACGTTTGCATGCATCAGTATAGGCTCCTCTAACCTACTCAAGCTACACATGTCACTATTTTGATTATTTGGACTGTAACTGCCCATATTGCCACTTGTAGCCCATACTGCAGCTGGGAATGTTAAGTCCCTACATGCCAATAATATGAGATGTTTGTAGAAATTCAATCATTTGAATAAGGACTCAAAATGTGTAACAAAATATATCGGTAGGTTAAATCTATAGGATTAGACCTATTCTAACAGGGAATTCGACATAAGCATGTATATCATATATGCATGTCTAGAGATATTTCAATCACAATTATCCTCCTCTTAAGCACCGAGGTACATACGAAACTATCAGTATGCTGCCAAGATATAGTGTGCCGGGTGTCTTCTTATTTAAGACTTTTTTAAGTAGCATTGGTAGCATTGTTAAATAAATTACTATGTAAAATATATATATATATATATATATATATATATATATATATATATATATATATATATATATATATAAAGAAAGCTAAGAAAAAAATAATATAGTGTGCCGGGTGTTTTCTTATTTATGAAATATAAGTGAAAACCTTGCACTGCAGCACTGTGAGTAGAGTTATTTCTGTCTTGTGTTATTCTATGCCCATGCTTATCATTCCAACTTTTTTGAGTCACTGGATACAAGCAACAATTTTTAGTTATACTAGATACTCATTTAGCAAAAAATGATGGAAGCATGTATAGGCATTTGTAGTTTGTACATGATCAAAATAAGGCATGATATAGTGGATTAAAGATCAACTAACCATCTTGATGAACAAATCAATTTTTTTTTATAAAAAAAAGTGCACAGAACTGAAAGGTAAAAACATAAAAACATTAACTCAAGTGTTAAAGGGGAAGAGGAAGCCATACTCTTTTATCTCCAAGTTTTTCTTGAGTTCCTCCATGCTCTAGGTGCTCTTTACTGCAAAAAAACAATTAGCAGAATAACCCATATTACGTGAAATACCAACTTGAGAGCAAATTTTGAAACATAGCAGTCAAAGAAGTATCCATGCTCTTGAATATGCTTATCATATCTTCCATGTGAACAGAATGTCCATTGTCTACAAGCATGCAGGTTTAAGTATATATGGTATTTTAAACAAAAAAACCTTCAGAAGATTGCCTTGCAGTAACAATTTTTTTTTTGTAACTAGTATTACAACGAACCATATAAATGCCTATATATCCGTTAAGAATTATATACCTTTTGTAGTTCTCACTTCCAGGGGATGCACTTCAATAGGAAGGTAGGAGCAGAAACCAGATATATGGACGGCTTTGCTCCTATATTAGTAATTAATGCTATTTGTCCCTCCAAACCGTCCTTCCAAATTGTACCTCCAAACCGTCCCTCCTTACGTGACAACTGACGTGACATGTTGATGTGGCAGTTGACCTGACAAATTTTAAAATTAAAATTAACATTAACATAAAATTAACATTAAAATTAATGTTAACATTAACATTAAAATTAATATTAATCTTAACATTAACGATAATATTAGTATTAACATTAACATTAAAATCAACATTAATATTAATATTAATATTAATTAACATTAATATTAATATTATTATTAATATTAAATTAACATTAATATTAACATTAAATTAACATGGACAAAATTGGGTAATTAACTTTTTGGATTAAAATTTGTCATGTCATCGGCCATGTCAAATGACACATAATATTATTTAACATGCCACGTCAGCTGCCACATAAGGAGGAATGTATTGGAGGGACAATTTGGAGGTACGGATATCATTACTCTATTAATTAATTAAGATACCAACTTTTGGAAAAACAACAATAAAAGGTGAGGCATATATGAGAGGAAAGATACCTTCTAATAATACACCAAACCATCTTCCAGACAAAGTACCCACTATGAAGATAAAATGAAGATTTGTAGTAATTGAGGCGACTAGAGAGACATTCATATATCTGAAGACAAATAACACAAAGATATCTAGAATGGTAGCTCAAAATTACAACTTATATTCCCATTAACCATGTACCCACATGCTTGTAGGTCTCTTCCTGGAAAAACTTCACCTGAAATAAATTTGGCGTCCTTCTATTGCTGGTAAAGGATCATCTTCTGTTGATAAATTACAGAAATTGCTACCAGAACTTAGAGATGTCAAAAGCAAAGGAATTAACTTTTAAGGAAAAGCTTCACCTGGAGGAATACATGTATAATTTGATGGTTCTGCACACCATGGAGCTATTTGATATTGTGGTTCCTTTAACTCATTTTCCTTATTTTGCAAAGATTAATATGATCAAAACTGACTGGAGGTACATTCAAATTACTTATACAAAGTGAACTCATTTTCCTTATTTTGCATACCTATATTAGTGTAAGATTTTCTTGCAGATGTTTAAACAAAACATGCAATAGGAAAGTACACTAGTAAAGCAAACTAGCAAACATAATACAGCTACCTCAAACATCTAGTCAAATGAAACAGATATTTTTGGCATATCAAACTGATGTTCTTCAGTTAAAGTCAAAAGCAGTCAAGAATGGTTGAAGTAAAAAAATAACATGGGAAAAATAGGAAGCAAAACTTATAGATAAGATAAATTCGTGGTTAAAAACAAATCAATGGGCAGATCGACTATTCTCATGAATATTCATGTATGGTGCAGCAAAATAGAATAATGTGGCCCAATATTCATGTATTGATGCCCTCTGACGTTCGCGGAATGTTATGGACGAACCCATTATATTGATGCCCTCTGACGTTCATAAGAGCGTTATGGACGTAGGCACCTGATTCTCGAGGAGGGACGATGCCTAATCCCTGTAGCCAGAGTGCCCATGCGTAGAATGTTGTTCTTAAACTGCATTTTACTAGACTGGTTAGGCACCCTTATCTTTTAGGTATGAGTACTCTTGGTTTGGGTACTTGTATCTGATAGTGGCTTGGAACAATAACTTGTCATGGACTAGTTTGCGACATCGTATCCTTGTTTGGTTGTAGGTATGGCTCATTGCTCCGATGAGAAGGTATTGAACCTTGTTGTGGTCCGGATACCATATTAGATTCGTGACTTTGAAAGATACTTCATCGTGGGTTAGTGTGTCATCTCCTGTCCTTGTTTGGTTGGGGTGATGGTACGCTAATTCAAGGGTGAAGTGTTAGACCATGTTATGATCCGATTGACTTATTGACCAGTACTTATTCAGTTAATATGGCATGATATTGTGTATCTTGTTACGTCCCTCTGAGGACCTGGTTATCTCTTCAGGTGTGTGATATTGTCATTCACAGGTATTCGAGCCGTGGCCGTGATTATTGGCCCAATGATTACATCATGTTTTTTAATATGGCTAATCAGTTAAGTTTAACAAAATGATGTCACCAATATTCATATACTCACTATCATGTTGCTACTTAAACTTAGCATTGTCCTAATTGTCCTATATTATATTGTTATGCTTGTATCGTACTGCAACATATTTTGCTGGCCTAACATGTATTTGTAGACATGCAATAAGCATGATCAAACATGATCAAACTAGGACATAGAAAATAAAGAATTCAAGATGGACCAAAGACGGCGTCATACAAAGAGATTTTTCCGAACCGCCTAGCGACCTATCTGGGGCCTCGCATCGGACCTATTCAGATTTGCTCATCTTTTGGACGACTGTGTCAAGGAAAAAGATGTCTTCAAGACTGCTCAAATATCAGAAGAAAGGCGTCATCAAAGGGCTCTTGGTTTTCCTACTTGTTCCAAGTCTGTAATCTTCAATTTATTGAGTCTAGGATAATGTGTACGTTGAGTCGCACTGAGTCATCTCAACCCCTAGACATATCTCTCCAAGCTCTACCATACAAACAGACCAATTCCTGAACCACGCCCAAGCTCCACCAAAGCCCAAAGGCCATTTGAACATTCTACCACCAGGGAGGCAGAGTTCGGACCGAACTCTGTCTCCACACAGAGTTCGGGCCGAACTCTGTCCCCTGATTTTCAGGAACTGATTTTTAGGGTTACCAATTGCTAGCTGGTACAACGGCCATATTTTTGAATTTTGAGGACAGAATTCTGGCCGAATTCTGCCTTCCAGACTAGTATATAGGGCATAATTTCAACCATTTTCAATCATCTCTTACTTTCAAATATTCAAGCTTTCTAAGCTCTACTACTCCAAGCCTCATTCTTCCATATCTCCTAAGCCATAACTCTCCTTAGCCCAAGGTGCTCAGTGCGATATCAGCCAGAAGTTGTGTGCAAGAGTAAAAGAAAAGTCACTTGGACAATTTCAAGTTTTGCCACCTGCGAATTTGTAAGAAGTTGGCGTGCTCTTCTGAGTAAAGGCACGTGGTTGTACACTATTTCACAAATAGTGGATTTCAATCCTGAGCTAGAGTTCTCAGGCCTGGACTAGTCCTCCACGAGGGAAACCAGGTTAAAACTGCTATGTTTGCGTATGCTCTTCTGATCTTTATTTACTTCCGCATTTCTCTCTGATTTATTTACTATCTTGATAGTTGTTTTGTGGAGGTGATATAGAGTTAATTTTTATTTGGTGATTATCGACACAAACTCTATTCACCCCCCTCTAGAGTTGCCTACACGTTATTTTAGTGATCATCTATATTTCTACGAGGATGATTGCATTTAGATCGTCTTCGCTTGGCTCGCCAAACTCATTTTATTTTTCATGTATTTTTTTTCTTACTTGTTGGTAGTGGATTTGTCTCCGCCTAACATATTGCACAAAAAAAATTTATAGTTGATTATATGATATCTTTTACTCTTATATTTTTGTGGATGAGATTAGATTACTCTTGGTTTACTGCATTTTACAGCTTATGTATTCATACAAGTTTTTCATATATTGGAGTATACGTTGTATGTATACAGCTGGCATGTCTACGTACCTAGTCCTACGTATTTTGGGACAGGGGCATTATATGTTTTTGTGGTGACCCATGCAGGTCAAGATAAATTGTTTGGTTACTTTACCGTACCAAGCAAGCCTGCGTATAGTATTAGAGTCTAGAATCTCATCCACATACTTGACCTCCTGCCTCGATTCTATTTTCGAACTCTCACTTGACTCATTGATTGCATCTTGCTTGATCCCTTCTATCGTAAATATTACCTTTCTTTCGTGTTTGATAGGAGTTAGAAGAATGACTTATAGGCCTCATTGGTTCAATTACACCACTAGTCTAATTCTTATAAGTTGGGTAGAGTGCCTCACAACCTAATATTTCCTACGTCCTTATGACCCATTGTAGAGGATACAACTTGGATTACCTACATTATAAATCCTTAGAGGATCATACCCATTGTATAGACCAAAGCCTTAGACAAGAAGACAATAGGACAACTGCATAGGCACGAACATCGGACAAAACTTAGTTTCTTAAGTAACTTGAAGTATTCATATTTCTTTCAAACATCATCTTCTGTGCTTATAATTTTGAACCGTCTCAACTAATGCTGCTAGTATAGCCTAGTTTTGAAAGCTTACCCTTTCATCGAGCTTGTTTCAAGATATATGTTATTTGGGCGTGTCCACTAACATATTGTCTAATCAGAACCGGTGCATGATGGTCTGATCAACCTAGTGCACTTTGGTTCGCTCTTCATATGATTATTTTACGTGGATTGAGATATAGTTAAACTTGTCCTATTGGATCTTATCCGCAACGGTCTTGACAAACTTTATTGATAAACTATTTAATCGCCCTTGAAACCCACATTGGCAATTCGATCTCATCTTCCTCGAACTCATATTGTTTTTCGTCACCTACTTCGAAAAACAAACACTCGTAGACACGAAGTATTCTTCTATAGCCATGAAGGCTATATATACACAATCGTTTCCAGCTATTCAAAAATCGGAGAACTAACTCTAAACTTGATTCATATCTACCATATCATAATTTTGATCACATCATGTAGTATCCTTTTACAATCAAGAGTCGAGGTGCAATGTCGCGACTTTAAAATTTTCTCAACCTCATTAATCCTTAACCCTTGTCTTAGTTCTATAGAGTATAGATTGCAAGCCTTCTAAATTTTAGGATTTATTAGGACTACCGATGGATTAGGATAAATTGGTTTCCCTTAGAATGATAAATCAGTGCCTCATGATCACCCACTTTCTAACTAGATCATTTGGTGTCCTTGACCGTGACATTGCTATTCGGAGCATGAGACCAGCTGTTACCTTCCACCAAATTCCATATACAAGACCTAGACGAGTCCACCTTCATGTAGACATCTCACGTCCTACTAAAACACGTCCCCTTGTACTCTATTTTTATGATGCGACTTTTAAGTCAAAAAGGCTAGCTATAACCCCTACCATAATACCTTTGTCCTTCCCGACTTCAGTTAGAGATCCAACCTCTACTCAAATCTTTTGACCCAATATATGGTTGTGATCTACTCGAAGCCCTCTACGCAGATGCCACTAGTATGACACCCAATTGAGAACCCATGTGCTACATAAACTTAAAAGTCATATAAGGCACATTTTTTGACTTAAAGAAGCTAGTTAACCAATCCGATTAGAAACTAGCCCAACCACTTGAGTTGGAACCTATTCTAGGTTACCCTAACCTAATATGAATGGTTCAGATATATTTTGGGATCTCGTCCAGCCAATATAGATTAAAATCCAAGACATAAATCCAAATCAATGATTGGTTCCAACGAAACCAATAAATCATTGGTTTATAATGTATATTTCTATCTGTATCATTTTTTGATACCTCTACCGTGACTTTGATAATTAGAGCACAACATTAGCCATTTCTTTCCAACCAAATTTCACCCTCATGAACTAGACAAGTCATTCTACACACATGACGTACATGTCCCACACAAATGCATCACCTTGTGTTCCATTTTGATTATACAACATGTATGACCCATTTACCCTTAGAAGGAAACCAATGATGCCCAATTTCATCCCATTTGATTTTTACCATGCAATTTCGCCCAATTCCCTCAAACGACTGGATACCCATGACCATGCAAGACTAATAATACCCTACCTTGTAGAATATGGTGCCAATTTGAAATTCTTGTATAACTACCTCCTCCATCTTTTCGGGAACCGATTTATGGTTTGAAGTACTTACTCTCCCTTCGTATTCGGCCTCAATAATTTTTATCTATGGTTATATTTTATATTAAGTTTTATTTTAATTTCGAGGACGAAATTATTATAAGTTGGGTAGGAAGTAAACCCCCAAAATTTTTAAATTTTTTATAATTGTTTAGTATTTTATAGCCTTGTAGTTAATTTTATGATTTGTTTTTGTGATTATTAAAAACTAGCAATTAGAAATGCTACATTACAAATAGGGTAAATTATTTTTGTACAAAGTATTACTAAAATACCTCCTAATATATTTTTGTGATATTTAGGATTTTAGTAAATATTTACTGCTTTATATATAAGTTATAGTATTTTCTTAAACTATTAAATAGCTTACAATTTTGGTTACATTTTTTTAATAGCATGAGTAGCATGTATTTGTTACATTATATGTAAATGGTAAATAGAAATTTTACACTTTATTAATTATAAACATCATGGATTTCAGAAAATTTTTGGGTATTTTTTTGAAATATTTTGGTTATAAATAGGGGTAGGAATATATATATATTATTATATTAAAAAGAAAAATAAAAATAAAAAAAATAAAAAAATAATAATTTCCCAGCCCAAACTCGTGAGACAGGCCATCTCGCGAGTTGAACTCACCCAAAGACTCGTGCGGGCAAGGCCTAACCCGAGAAGGAAAAGGAGTTGCAGCAGCGGCAGTATATATATACTGCAAACTGCCATCAAACCCTAACGGCCCCTCATGAACCACCACCCCCAACTCCCGAGCCTTCCCATCGCTGCAGCGTGCACCCCCGACCGCCTGAGTCGCATCGCTGATAACTGCACCCCCAGGGAGGAGCCCCCGGCCGACTGGAACCGAACAAACTTGTTCAAAGATCAACTCCAGGTACCTAACTTCCTCCGTAGATTTCTCCTTATTCACTCGATCAACTTCGATTGTACGAACTCCTACGAATAGCCTACATAACCCTCTGCGAACTCCTCCAAAAGGATTTTAGATAACCCTGTAGTTCAAGCGAAAACTCACCTCGAAGTTGACAACATTCTGCTCGAAAAACAGAGCATGAAGACTTTTCAAACCCTCAACTTAGAAATCAAATTATGGACTGAATATTAGGATTTTCGAGAAACCAATTGAAAACAGAGGAAGACAACTTATACGATAGTAGAACCCAACTCGTAGAACTTAATTTCGTTAATTAGGTTGAAAGTTATTTGGTTACAAAGTTTGAGAAAAGCCATGTCTTAAAACTATAAAAATTAGAAAACTTTTTTCGATACTGCGTGTGCCCCGACAAATCGGGCGACATGGTCGTACACTATACACATTGAAAGGCACGTAAGGATGTTGCCGACATGTGGGAACTGACTGAACTCGATTTCGTTGCGCGTGCGCGACAAAATCAGTGCGTATCCATCAAGATACCCCCATATCGACCTTTTACAAATTTGGTCATAACATTGTGTACGTTCGTCGGATCGACACAAAACTTGTGCCATCAGGACCGTATCAATTTTTTGGTCCAGTATGCCAAATTTGGTTCAATTATGAGAAGGTTGATCAGAACATCAAATTTGGCGAGCCAGCAACCCAATCCAACGGGCGATTTTGTGCACGGCTTATCGAAATACAAAATTGGACATATCATTGAGTTTCGTCTCCTCAAACCGGACCCGTAGACATGTATTTTGACAATTTTAGAGACTGTAGACATTGGCACACATTTTGATGCAAGACAGGTCCAACGACGGACATCGTTTTGATATAAAATTACGATTTTGCCCCTGTTCCAGAATTAGACTCTTGGACAGGCATTTTCTAAACATATCTTTTATACCGAGAATGTTCTTGATGTTTGTTTCAGCATCTGGAGCCGTTCATGGATTCTGAGTTTCTTGCTTCGACGATTTGCTGGTTCTAGCTACTGGATCCTGTTCTTTTGCACACAATTTCAGGCAAAATACCTTGCCATTAGCTGTTTATTTATTTAGCTCATATTTTATGCATTTATTTATATTTGCTTTCTGTAAAATAAACTGTGATACATGGCATAACTTGATATAATCTTATTGTTCAGTTCTATTTTCTGCTATGTATTATTGTCTTACACATTAAACTTAGATTTGAAGGACCACCCTTTGTGTCTTGCATACATAGGCCTTGACACATTTGTACCACGTTGTTGCGAGTTGCATATAAAACTTGAAAATGCATGACTGGCTGGCCACCAGTACGTATAAGCCGTGCGATAGGATTAACTGCTAATAGTGTTGCATGTTTAGTTCGACTTAGCGGTTAATAGGGATTATGTGTTGTGGATACAATATAGTAGACATGGGGCAGGGAGAACAATTTCTTGACGTGTGGGCCACCTTTACACTTCTCTTATTAGACCTGTGTGCTCCGCCGGAGACACGGGACCATTGATTCCCTCTGACGTTCACGGAACGTTATGGACGAACCCATTATACTGATGCCCTCTGACGTTCATAGGAGCGTTATGGACGTAGGCACCTGATTCCTGAGCCAGAGTGCCCATGCGTAGAAGGTTATTCTTAAACTGCATTTCATTAGACTGGTTAGGCACCCTTATCCGTTAGGTATGAGTACGCTTGGTTTTGGTACTTGATCTGATCGTGGCTTGGAATAATAATTTGTCGCGGACTAGTTTGCCACATCTTGTCCTTGTTTGGTTGTAGGTGTGGCTCACTCCTCGATGAGAAGGTATTGAACCTTGTTGTGGTCCGGATACTATATTGGATTCGTGACTTGGAAAGATATTTCATCGTGGGTTAGTATGCCATCTCTTGTCCTTATTTGGTTGGGGGGAAGGCATGCTAATTCAAGGGTGGAGTGTTGGATCATGCTATGATCCGATTGACTTATTATTGAGCAGTACTTATTCAGTTTATATGGCATGATATTGTGTATCTTGTTACGTCCCTCTGAGGACCTGATTATCTCTCCAGGTGTGTGTGCTATTGTCATTCACAGGTATTCGAGCCGTGGCCGTAATTATTTCTATTTCTGCGAGGATGATTGCATTTAGATCGTCTTCGTTTCGCTCGCCAAACTCATTTCATTTTCCATGTATTTCTTTCCTTACTTTTTGGTAGTGGATTTGTCTCCGCCCAACATATTGTACAAAAATATTTCATAGTTGATTATATGATATCTTTCATTCTTATATTTTGTGGATGAGATTAGATTACTCTTGGTTTACTGTATTTTACAGCTTATGTATTCATATGAGGTTTTTGTATATTGGAGTATAATTCGTATGTATACAACTGACATATTTACGTACCTAGTCCTACGTATTTTGGGACTGGGGCGTTACAAAAGATCACAAGGAAACTCTTTGGGTTAATCAAAGCACAGATCTTCTGGAGTTGTTACACTTCGATATCTGTGACTTCAAATAATTCTCTACAAAAGCTGGGATGAAGTATTTCATAACCTTCATTGTTATCAAAATACGAGTCCGTCTACTTGCTCAAGGCTAAAGACGAAGCGTTCGAGAAGTTCAAAGAGTTCAAGGCCGAGGTTGAACGGAAAACTGGACAACAACTCAAAAGAATATGAAATGATCGAGGCGGAGAGTATCGATCTCATAAATTCGTATCATTTTGCAAAGAACATGGAATAATCAACGAGACTACTACTCTGTACTCTCTTCAATTTAACAGAGTAGCGGAAAAGAAGAACAGAACGTTGACAGAAATGATAAATTCAATGTTATTGACAGTGGATCTTCCAAATTATACTGGAGAGAAGCTGCATTGACAGCCACTTCTATTCTGAATAGAGTACCGCATGCAACTTTGGATGTTACTCCTCATGAACTCTGGTTCGAAGTCAGACCTAACTTGAATGTCATTCAAGTGTGGGGGTGTCTGGCATATGTGAAGCTCCCTGATCTGAAGATTCAGAAGCTTGGGACAAGGACTACGAAGACGATCTTCTTGGGTTATGCCGAGAAGAGTGATGCTCGAAGATTTCTTGATATTGAATCAAATCATATCATTGAATCTTGCGACGCAAATTATTTTGAAGATAAATTTACAAGGCACAAGAACATTGTTCTTGTGGATATTCTGAAGAACAATAAGGGTGCACAGGAAACTGAAGTTTCCAGTGAGAACGTAGTCCAAAAAGAAGTTGTTAAAACAACTGTTAAACCAGAACTCGCTGAGTCATCAACTAAGTGAGTGAGAAGGCAAAGGACTTAGGAAATAACTTTATCACCTATCATGTGGAAATAGGTCCGCTTACCTATGATGAGGCGATGAAGACCAGAGACGTCATTTTTTGGAAAGAGGCGATAGACAATAAAATTGATTCAATCACCTCTAATAACACTTGGGTGTTGGTTGATCTTCCTAAAGGAGCAAAACTCATCAGATGCAAATTAATCTTCAAGAAGAAGATGAAAGCAGATAGAACTATTGACAAGTTCAAGGATAGGCTAGTAGCAAAAGGGTTTTCTCATAAGTAGGGGATCGACTACTTCAACACGTATGCTCCAGTAGCCTGGACGACCACCATCAGAATGTTAATTTCTCTCATGGAAATGTATAAGTTGGTGTACATCAAATAGATGTAAAAACAACTTTCTTGAATGGCGAGCTGACCGAAGAGATTTACATGCAACAACCAGAAGGATTTGTCGTCAAAGATCTTGAAGACAAAGTCTACAAATTGGTGAAATCCTTGTATGGTCCCAAGATGTGGCATGAAAAGTTTGACAAGGTTATAAGGTCAAATGGCTACCGGGTCAGCGAGACGGACAAGTGTGTTTATACAATGTTCGCTGATGGAAGAGGTATAATCATTTGTTTGTACGTAGACGACATGTTGATCCTAGGTACGGATATGGGATGTATCACGGAGACAAAAAAATTTATCTCAACTATATTCAGTATGAAGGACTTGGGGGATGCTGATGTGATCTTGGGGATCAAGATCATCCGAATGAAAACTGGACTGGCGTTGTCACAGTCTCATTATATTGAGAAGATAATTATACGCTATGGGTAT